>QLTV01009056.1:2293815-2304716 GCA_003457575.1 Thermophis baileyi
TTGAGATGAGAGAAAGAGAGGGGTGAGAGGGAGGGTGGGAGGGGGAGGGAGAGGGAGAGGGAGAGGGAGAGAGAAGAGGAATTTGCATAAGATTAGAGCCCTGCGGTAGAATCTCAATGTAGAAATTCCTTTCTTTCAATTGGGGCTGCTAAGAATTAATTGGTCTTTCTTCTGTGCTGAGTAAGGTTGTCATTACTCATTTCCCCTGTTTTTTTTACCCCCAAAACCCTGTCTTGGATAATACACAAGTAATCCTTGGCTTACGACCATAACTGAGCCTGGAATTACAGTCATAAGTTGTTGTGGTCATAAATCGAGGCATCCCATCACCAGATCTGAATTTTTAAAACATTTTTGGGGTAGTCATTAAGCCAACGTGGTGGTTGTGAAGTGAATCTATTTCCCCCAATGGGCATTTTTTGCTGGAAACTGGAAGTAAATGCCACACAACGACAAAAACATTTGCAAATCATGGTCACAGGATCACAGGATAGTGCAAACAGCCATAAAGGTGAGCCAGTTGCTAAAAAACCCAAAATGTGATTGCATGACTATTGGGGGGGGGGAATGTATGTGCATGAACTTCCAAAACAACTTGTAAATAGTTTGGGGGAGGGAGGTTGGCTGTCCTGACCCAATGCCACTAAAATGCCTTGAAAAATTAACTCCCAGAATTCCAAGCCAGAATCATTTTGGCCTGCTGATCTGAAGGGCCTTAGATTGGGGAAGAATGCATTAGATCTCTAACCTTGGCAACTTTAAGACTTGTGGACTTCGACTCCTAAAATTCTTCCCAAATTCCCTCACTAGTCATGCTGGCTAGGGAATTCTGGGAGTTGAAGTCCACAAGTCTTAAAGTTGCCAAGGTTGTAGAGACCCCTGCTTTAAGTCATACAGCCTTCTGATAAAGTGCTGGGACATTTCTGCTGCCAACATTCCCACAGTGTTGTCTGGGAAACCAAGCAGAATCGTCTTTTGCAAGTCACATACAGGAAGGATTTTTTTTTTTTTTAAGGTATCATCTTTGGTCCATTTTGCATGGATGCTCCCAATGGAACAAACACAATTAAGCAGCAATTGGAACAATCGCTCCCAGTTGGCTTTTCCTGCTGGTAGAAATAGCTGCAATCAGGGAGAAATAAGCAATCTAGCACCCTCCAGATGCCTTGAATGTCACACAGTAGTGAGTTTCAAATTCTGTCGCAAAATTCTGTTTGCTATTGGGAGCGCTCTGCATGTGTAGAGACATCCGGGCCCACCACTGATGTCACAGCTGTGGCCACCAAGACCGAGAGGAACCGAAAGCTCCAGATTAAAGAAACCAGGTTCAAACTCCGGTTTATGATTCTGCCTTGTGAGGAAAGGGAGCCCAGAGCAGATAAAATGCTTAGTGCACAAATGACTGAGGGCCCTTGATGCTCTGAGCTTGTTTTCTTGCTGACATTTCATTACCCAAACTAGGTAACATCATCAGTGCTAGTGAGAAGTGGAGTTTGCTCTCAGTTTATATTCTAATGGCTGGAAATTGACTGGAATTGATTGGAAATTTCTCTGAAACTTTTCTTGATCTGGCAGGTAGGAGATGCCAACTGGGAGGATTAAGCTGCCTGTATTAAGCAGCTTGCTTGATCATAGGCCATCTTGGCTTGTTTCCACTCTACAAGTGGAATGACCTGAAGCCTGCCATCTCTTAAAGTTCTACTTTCTACCAACTAACAGGACAAATTAGAGTTCTTACCTTCCCCCCTGTCGTAGTTAACTTTAGCACCTGCAAAAGCATAGCAAGAAGTTGAAGGAATGGTAGTGGGATGGTGGGACCTACTGGCACTATGGGGAAAGGGGATGGGAGGGGTTGAGCTGAGCCACGAAGGCAGCTTTCCCCAGCCTGGCCCCCTCTCCAGGGTGTCGGGACTACAATTCCCAGAATTCCCCAGCCAGTTAACTTTGCTAGGAATCCAGGGAATGGCAGGACCAGCCCATTTAAAGGAGGCCAGGATAGGGAAAAGCTTGACTGGGCCTTAGGAGCAGCTCCAGGGGAATCAGAAGGAAGGCCCTGAGTGACCCACAATACCTTCATCATCTAAGGTGGGGTAACTCCTGGCTCCCCGGAGGTCATACTGCACTTCGTCCTTCTCCGAAGGAATCTGGCTGGCAGAGAACGCAGCCATTGGGCCGGATGGCTTAACAGCTAACAAGGCACTCCGTCCTTTCTTTGAGGGAGATGCTTTCAGGGCTGCAGAGGAGAGCGAGGGGTTTAGAGCAATGACAAGCGTCGCAGAAGAGGTCAAAGAGAAAAAAAAGCAAGGAGGTTCTGTTAGAAGAGAAAGCCCACCCACCCCTCCCCTGAAAATAACAGGCATCTTTTCCCCTGAGAAATTAAGAGCCTTGGGACCAAATTAGTAGGCCATCTACTAATTATCACCTGTTTGGCTACTAACTCTTTTTGTATGAAAGCATTATACCTGGAGAAGTGTTTCTCAACCTTGGCAACTTTACAATGTGTGGACTTCAATTCCCAGAATTCCTCAGCCAAGGTTGAGAAAAACCAAAGAGATTTATAGACCCTTATTTTAAAAGGTAATTGTTTTTCTGCTAAAATGAGAAAATTCTTTATTTTTTTTCCCCTTCACTGTAGTTTATGTATGTCTCCAGGTATGATAATTTGCGTATAAAATGTCCCGGGTTCAGTCTCCTGACTTATTCCTAGAACAGTCTCGTGTAATAAATGCCACGAAAGGCTCTTTATGCCAAAAAGCCACTGTGAGCCAGAGGAAACAAGTGTGCGAGAAATGAACAAATTCTTGGGCCTGACAGAAAGACACTCCCTATATTCTTAATAGTTAGCAGAAGGGTACCCATAAAATAGGGATAGGCAACGGGTGGATGGTAGGTAGGCCAGGAACCAAAATTTTATCGCCCTTGATAATTCAATGGGTGGACCTCAACTTTGAGCAAAGGATGGATCAGAAAAAATTCAGAAGTTAATTAGATCACTGGAATCAAATTCTTGCTGACCCTAGAAAGCTTTCTTTCTTGCTAGACTGATTTTTTTTTAGCTAATCTGCTACTCTGCGGTTGTGGCAAAGAATGAACACAAGATGAGTAGGAGGGAAGAATAATTGTGCTATGTTTGTGCTGCTTCAAAGGGGGAAGATGTAGGTACAACAAGTAGTCCTCATTTAGTGACCACAATTGGGACCCATTATTTGATCATTAAGCAAAGCAGTCACTGAGTCCAACTGTGCTTATCTTGCTTCAACTTTCCTTTGCTTTGTAGACATATAAAGATTGTAAATGTGAGTATTCATTGAGAAGTTATTTTTTCCATAATTGTCATTAAGTGCAAATGGTTACTAAATGAGGCACTTGCTAAAAGTGGACTACATGTAACAGATTTAGAAAGGGGATAAGGTAGCCATTCCAGTCCCCCAAAAGGCAGGAAATCACCTGATCTTTATATGGTACTGTCAACCCTACAAGATAAGCAAGATAAAGAAACCAACTTCACAGAAAGACTATACAGATAGTCTTCAACTTACGACCATTCCTTTAGTGAACATTTGAAGTTACAACAGCACTGAAAAAAGTGACTTATGACCGTTTTTCACACTCACAACCGTTGCAGCATCCCAATGGTCACATGATCAAAATTCGGGCGCTTGGCAACTGGCACATATTTATGATAGTTGCACTGTCCCGTGGTCATGTGATCATCATTTGTAACCTCAACTGGCTTCTGACAAGCCAAATTGATGGGGGAAGCCAGATTTGATAAATGGCATGACTCACTTAAGAACTGTAGCAAAAATGTAAAATGAGGCAAAACTCACTTAACATCTGCCACGCTTAGCAAGGAAAACTTTGGTTTCTGAAATTGTGGCCGTAAATTGAGGACTATCTGTAGTGATACTATATAGGTAGTCCTCGACTTATGTCCACAATTGAGCCAAACATTACTGGTGCTAAGCGAGACATTTGTTAAATGAATTTTGCCCCATTTTACGATCTTTCTTGCCAGAGTTAAGGGAATCACTGCTGTTGTGAAGGAAGTAACACGGTGGTTAAGTGAATCTGGTTTCCCCACTGATTTTACTCATCAGAAGGTCGCAAATTGGGATCACATGACCCCGGGACAACTGCAACCGTTGTAAATATGAACCAGTGGCCAAACATCCAAGTTTTGATCACATGACCATGAGCATGCTGCAACGTGCAACGGTCATAAGTGTGAAAAATGGTCATGAGTCATTTTTTGTGTGCCGTTGTAACTTTGAATGGTCACTAAACGAATAGTTGTAAGTGAAGGACTACCTGTGTTAACTATCGTTTACTGAGACAGGATCTTGCCAGGGAGTCAGGAGAGTCTGTCTGAGCCTCTTTCTAATGTGTTCCCTCCTCCATGGGGTCAAGGCCTACTTCTGCACCTGCTGTCGTCTTAACCCCTTCTGGGTAGTTCCTCCAAGGTTATTATCTCCATCGCTGCCTACAGGTGCTCCTTTAACCAGCAAGCACCTTCGACCCCCAATAGCATTGTTAATGCCTCCAATGAAAGCAGTCGCCACTTACAAGAGCTTTTCCTGAACACTGTATTGGTCATAAACTTGAAGAACCTTTCTGCATAGAAGCTGGGCCGGTGGACTGACACCGTGTCCTAGGAAAACAGGAAAGGGAAAAACGGTTTTTGCAAAAATGTCATGCGTTACAAAAACATGGCTCTGGAAAAAAAATCAGACTGCAGGATTCAATAAAAAAATGTTATCAGTAACTAGAATAATAAATGTGGACTATGGATGTTTTGGAAATTATTCCAAGCAAACTCCGCACCTTTCTGCTGCTCATTAAAGAGCCGAGGTGGCGCAGTGGTTAGAGTGCAGCACTGCAGGCTACTTCAGCTGACTGCTAGCTGCAGTTCAGCGGTTCAAATCTCACCAGGCTCAAGGTTGACTCAGCCTTCCATCCTTCCGAGGTGGGTAAAATGAGGACCCAGATTGTTGGGGGCAATATGCTGACTCTGTGAACCGCTTAGAGAGGGCTGTAAAGCACTGTAAAGCGGTATATAAGTCTAAGTGCTATTGCTAAAGCAGCCATGTTTAAGCCCCTCCTAAGGTAGATGCACCTTTTCCCAAGTTCAACCAGAAACTAGAAGAAAAAGGCTTTAAGGTGGGGGTGTCAAACTAGATTTCATTGAGAGCCGCATCAGGGTTGTGTTTTGACCTCGGGGGGGGGGCGGTGGGCGTGGCCGGGGGGGGCATGGCTTGTCATGGGAGCGCCTGTGGTGGCCCGAGCGCTCTGCCAGCGAAAATGGGCTCCCGAGCTCTGTTTTCGCCTGCGACGGCCTCCTGCAACCATCTGCCAGCGAAAACAGAGTTCGGGATGGCCGCCCGCAGCCCTCCCGAGCTCAGTTTTCGCTGGCAGAGGCACCATGGGCCGGTTCTTTGCTGTTTCCAGGGCAGCCCCGCAGGCCAGATCCAGCCCCCGGGGCCTTGAGTTTGACGCCCCTGCTTTAAGGAATAGCCAAGAACACAAACCTAATTTCTATAAGGAGACAAGAAGGTCTCTGCAGTTGTGTGCAGAGACATTCTGCAACCCACACAGTAAGCTTAAACCAAACCCGTACACAAGTGGAACGGCCTGTATGCAGAGGGTGTAGATTCTCCAACTCTGGAGGTAATTAAAAAGAGCATGGACAGCTAATTTTCAACGATAGTTTAATTGCCTTTCCTGCCTATGGCTGGACTAGATGATCTTTGGGATCACTTCCAACTCCATCATTCTATAGATTTGAATTGAATGTCTGCAGAGAGTTGGACTAGATGATCCTTATGGTCCCTTTGAATTCCACATTGCTACGATTCTGAGTCTATGAAAACTTAAACAGCTGTTTCCTAGCTATACGGCTTAAGATGGCTTTCACCAATAAGCAGGGGTGGGTTCTAACTTACCTCGCTGCCAGTTCGCTTCCTCCTACGCCGCATGGCCGTGCCTCATGGGCGCATGCACGCTTTGCGCATCTGCACATGTGCAGTGCCAAATTTTTTTTAAAAAAAACTAAAAAAAACCCCGAAAACAAGATGGCGACGCATGCGCAGTGCCGGAAACTCGGCTTCTGCACATGTGCAGAAGAAAAACTAAATTTAAAAAAAATCCAAAAAAAAGATGGCGGCGCCCACGGACCGGCACCGACCGAACCAGCTCCGTGACGTCGCCATGACGTCACCAGCGGGTTGCTACCGGTTCAGGTGAACCGGTCTGAACCGGGAGGAACCCACCTCTGCCAATAAGCCATGATTATGGACTGATATGTTATCTGAACGTATCGTCTGTTATGGTACACTGAGAATTACAAAACACAAGTGGCCCATAACTGTTGACACCAGTGGTTCTCTACCTGGGGTCCACAGACCCCTGGGGCCACAATGTCCAAACAAGGGTTCCATGAAGGCTTGAAGAAATGTTATGATTTAAATCTTGAGTTAAGTCTTGGGGCCACAAAAGGTATTTAAAGGGAGTCTGGGGTGAAGAAAAAGGTGAGACCCACTGGTTTACATCTTTATTATGGGTAGATTAATTTCCTCTGTTAGTTCCCTTTGGGTGGCAGCACAACCGAAGACAACGTGGGACCATCATTGGTTCAGTTGGGTTCAGACTTACCCCGTCATGGACGAGAGCTTTCCACGTATGCTCCAGTTTCTTGATTAACCTGGAAGGAACAGACAAGCAAAGGATTGAGAGGGGGGATGGGAGAACCAAATAAAAACAGGTCCGAATGCCAGTCTCTTCTCTAGGTACACTCAGAGTGTGGTTAAAAAAAGTCAAGGTGACAGCCATAATGACGCAATCAAAGTTCCACTCACTTGTGGGTGTTGCACATATAAAATGGGTAGGATTTCAACTGCATTTTTAACTGGACTTCACACCTCTCTGCTCTCCACCAAGGAAGTCAGAGAGAGAAGGATAAAGTTGAGCAGGATTAGGGGAAGTCCGTGTAGACGACCAAGATCCATATACAGGTGGTCCTCGACTTACTGCAATTCATTTAGTGACCGTTCGAAGTTACGTCACTGAAAAAAAGTGACTTGTGACCATTTTAAGAACCTTGCAGCATCCCCGTGGTCACGTGATTTACATTCAGATGCTTGACAACTGACTCATATTTATGATGGTTGCAGTGTCCCGGGGTCATGTGATCCCCCTTTTGCAACCTTCTGACAAGCAAAGTCAATGGGGCAAACCAGATTCACTTAACAATTAGTGTTACTAATTTAACAGCTGCAGTGATTCACTTAAGAACTGTGGCAAGAAAAGTCCTAAAATAGGGCAAAACTCACTTAACAAATTTCTCACCTAGCAACATAATTTTGGGGGGGCTCAACTGTGGTCGTAAGTCGAGGACTACCTGTACTCTGACAACCATATGGAAAAAGGCTCTGTCAGGAAAGATGGGAGGCGAAAGGAGAAGGGGACGGCAGAGGATGAGATGGTTAGATAGTGTCATCGACACAATGGACATGAATTTGGGCAAACAGTGGAGGACAGAGGGGCCTGGCGTACTATGGACTACGGTCCATTGGGTTATGAAGAGTCAACACAACTTGGTGAGTGGACAACAACAACCGTGGACTGCTATGAGAGGAAATACGGAAAGAAATACAGAGCTTGGTCAAACTTATAACAAGGTCCATATTTTGAGTGGAATCCGGCTCTTACTGGTAGTCCTTGACTTACAACCGGTTTTGGAGTACCAATGGCTGCACATCCCCTGAAGTCACATGACCGCATTGCAACTTGGCAACTGGATCAACTTAATCGCCGGTTGCAGTGTTCCACAGTCACGTAACCGATTTATGACCTTTTTCTGATGGTTTATGCCTTTTTGGCCAACTTCTGGCAAAAAGCTCGCGTAGAAATACATTGATTCAATTAACAACCATGGTGCTCCCTTAACGACCACTGTGTTCATTTAATGACTGCCGCAAAAAAGTCATAAAATTGGACACAGTCATGTGGGTGCTTTGATTTACAACTATGATGAGTTACGATGGAAACTATTATGATCAAGGATTAACTGGTGCTAGATGACTAATGATCAACTGAAAATAATGGCCGGCAGTTTTGCAAACATGACTAATGAAAAGTCACGGCAAGAACATTCCCTTCCAGACCAGTGACTTTGCATCAAAGGCTAATCATAGGATAGCTAAGAGGATGTTGGAAAGGAGACCCAGTGATCAAAACCCCCAAAGGCTCCTTTTGATGGATGATGGCATTAAGGAAAACTATGCAACGTTCCAGAGATCAGAAGAAAACAATTTGTCCCTGAGCCTCCCTTCCAAACAGGGAATAAAATTGTAATAATGTCTAGATTTGGATAAATTGGAAATGTAAAAGGAAAGAAAAAGAGCTAGTTCACTCAACATGGTATCCAACAATGTGCCTGATATAAAAGAATAAAGAGATTCAAAAGATTTAAAAAGACCCTAATTTTTTTCACTTAGTACAGATAGTCCTTGACTTACGACCACAGTTGAGCTCAACATTTCTGTTGCTAAGCGAGACAGTTGTTAAGTGAGTCTTGCCCCATTTTACAACCTTTCTTGCCACAGTTTAACTGAATCACTGCAGTTGTGAAGTAAGTAACACGGTTGTAAAGTGAATCTGGCTTCCGCATCACAAAAGGTGATCACATGATCCCCTGGGATATTGCAACTCTCATAAATACATGCCAATTGCCAAGTGTCCAAATTTTGGTCACATGGCCGGCCATGGGATGGATGCTCCAATGGTTGTAAGAATGAAAAACGGTCATAAGACACTTTTTTCAGTATCGCTGTAACTTTGAATGGCCACTAAATGAAAGGTTGCAAGTCAAGGACTACCTGTAATAAACAAAGACTGAAGGGTTTCTACCTTGATTTTTAAGGATTCTCTGTTCTTCAGATTCTGTATTTTAACATCTATTTTTTGGCATTAAAACTCATTGCAGAAAGCCTGTGTCAATCGTATGTCAACTAGGAAGACCGCAAAAGGTGATCACATGACCCCAGGACCCTGCCACCATCATAAAGACATGCCAGTTACAGAATGCCCAAATTTTGATCATGTGACCATGGGGATGCTGCAACGCTTGTAAGTGTGAGTGTCAGGGTTCCAAGTAACACCCCCAACGAAAGAAAACTCTGAGGCTTGAGTTTCCTCAAAGTTCCACTTTATTAGAGATGTCATATTGGCACATCTGGGAAAAGCCGAATCTGAAAGCTTCCGGTTTTCCACACCCAAAAGAAAGTCCAAGTCCCTGCCCCAGCACCCACATGTCCATCACATTGTTCAATCAATGCACCGTCCCAACTGGAGATGCCTCCCAGTCACACTCCTCCAGGTGCAGGGCAGAGTGACCTTGACTCTCGGAGAAAGGAATGTTATTTTGACTATATGTTCCCACTCATACAACCCCCCCTCCCAGTTTCCCACAGCACTAAATGTGACAGGCCTGAAGATCCAAGGCCCAAGATGGTTTCCAGGGCTGACAGTGAGGATGGGATGTCATTTTTTTTCAGTGCCACTGAAACTTTGAACTGTCACTAAACGAATCATTATAAGTCAAGAACCACCTCTAATGTTCTTGTTGTTAAAATACGTATTTCAACTGTTTATAAAATAAATGGCCAGAAACTCAGAAAGTTACACATCTCATGAGACTCGCTAAGGTCAGCAAGATGGACGAAAGAAAGAAAGAAAGAAAGAAAGAAAGAAAGAAAGAAAGAAAGAAAGAAAGAAAGAAAGAAAGAAAGAAAGAAAGAAAGAAAGAAAGAAAGAAAGAAAGAAAGGTTCTGAGCTCTCAAAAAGGAACAGGGATAGCGCCTACCTGTAGGACTGGAGGATATCGATGATCCCAACATGCAGCAGCAGACGCTCTCCTTTACCATTCACTGCTGGAATACCCCCCATTCTGAAAGCACAAAGGAGAGAAAATTAGTATCTACTTCAGAGGTCTTCAAACTTGGCAACTTTAAGACTTGTGGACTTCAACTCCCAGAATTCTCCAGCCAGCATAGCTTTGGGGACCCCTGATCTACTTGCTTAGTTAAAGTAAGAGCCACTTTGGTCTAGTAGTAGTCAAGATTCGAAAGTGGAAGACACGAGTTCCAGTCCTTCCTTAGCCATGAAAGCCAGCTGAGTGACTTTGGGCCAATTGCCAGGAGACAGTGAGTTCTAGTCCTGCCTAAGGCATGAAAGCCGGCTGACCTTGGGCCAGTCACCGTGGGCCAGTCACTCTCAGCTCAATTCACCTCACAGGGTTGCTGTTGTGAGGAAAATGTGTGTTGAAGAAGAAAGGTGCGTTGGCTATGTTTGCCACCTTGAGTTATTTGCAAAAATAATGAAGAATACCCTAACCCTCATTCTGTCAAGGATCTTGGAGTACTCATATCTAATGATCTAAGTGCCAAAGCCCACTGTAACAACATTGCCAAAAAGGCACTAAGAGTAGTCAACTTAATCCTGCGTAGCTTCTTCTCTGGCAACATTACACTGCTAACTAGAACATACAAAACGTTTGCTAGACCAATTCTCGAATACAGCTCACCTGTCTGGAACCCGCACTGCATATCGGATATTAATACAATTGAGAGAGTCCAAAAATATTTCACGAGAAGAGTCCTCCACTCCTCCACTTGCAACAAAATACCTTATTCCACAAGACTTGAAATTTTGGGCTTAGACAACTTAGAACTACGTCGCCTTCGGTCTGACCTAAGCGTAGTACACAAAATTATCTGCTACAATGTCCTACCTGTCAATGACCACTTCAGCTTCAACTGCAATAATACATGAGCACACAATAGATACAAACTCAAGGTAAACCGCTCCAAACTCGATGGCAGAAAATATGACTTCAGCAATAT
>QLTV01009056.1:2312633-2335963 GCA_003457575.1 Thermophis baileyi
GGTTTTCTGGATGTTTATTCTTCTGAGCTTTTTCTGGTTTGGGATTAAATTCTGGAAAACTGGTTTCATCTGCATCAACAGGGCCTAATGGGGAAAACAGCAGTTCTACACATAGTCAGCTTTGCCCGTTCTTCCTTTTCATGTAGATACATTTTCCAAACTCTTAAAAGCCAACAAGGAACAAGGTTGGATACACACCATATAATAACCCGGAAGAAGTTTCTGGAGGAATTCTGCCTCTTTGTGCATCACAGTCTTGATGATGAATTCATCGTCGCTGGTGACATAGAAAAGGGAGCCACTGGCCCCAGGATTGGAGAGCTCGATCAGCGGCTCGTTGCACAAGGAATACTGAGAAGGCAAGAAGAATTCAACAGCATGTGGGAAACAAAGTCAGTAGGCTTCTCCCCATGTGCCCATCCCTGCTGAAAGTACCTGACTCATGCATTCCATAGGTCAGGGGTCCCCAATTTGTGGGCCACAGCCCACTACCGGGCCGGCCTGTGCATGGCCCCAGTCGTGCAAGTGTCGTCAGGGGCATCCACGGTGTCAGACCTGGAAGCCATCTTTTGCATTGGCCCTTCAGGCCTGCCACATTTACTGCTGTGGGAAATTGGGAGGGGGGATTGTATAAAGCATCAAATTGGTGATATATAGTCATAATAACATTCCTTTCTCAGAGTCAAGGACATCTTGCCCTGCACCTGGGAGGCTGGAACTGGGAGGCATCTCCAGGTGGGACAGTGCTATGATTGGACCATGTGATGGACTTGTGGGTGTGGGGCAAGGACTTGAATGCTCCTTTGGGTACGGAAAACCTGGAAACTTTCAGATTCGGGTTTTCCCAGATGTGCCAATATGACGTGCTAATAAATGTGCTAATAAAATGTAACTTTGAGGAAATTCAAGCCTTGGAGTTTTCTTTCGTTGGGGGTGCTACTTGGAACCCTGACATTAACCTGAATCTCTAAAACAATTCACCAGCTCCCTGGATCCCGGGATGCTGTCCGGGGTCCTGAGCCCCGAACAAGGACCCGAAACCGGGCGGCGTGAAGACTCAGGGAAGATGGAGGAGGAATGACACGCGGCCTCACTCGCGCGAGCCTCGTTGTTGGTGCTTGTGACCCCACTCGTGTGAGCGTCGCCACAAACATTGCGGGCGCTCGCACACATGCGCCTGCCCCTCCCACAAAATCATCCCTTCTCCCTTTCCCCCCCCCCACCAACCTGGAAAGGTTGGGGAACTCTGCCATAGCTTACTGGGCAATGCATCCTAACCCCAATTCAGGTAGTCCTCAACTTACAACCATTTGTTTAGTGACCGTTCACAAAGTTACAACTGCAGTGAAAAAAGTGACATAGGACCGATTTTCACACTTACAGCTGTTTCAGCATCCCCACAGTTCACACGATCAAAATTTGGGTGCTGGGCAACTGACATGTATTTATGACAGTTACACTATCCTGGGGTCGTGTGATCATGATTTATAACCTTCCCAACTGGTTTCTGATAGGCAAAATCAATGGGGGAAGCCAGATTCACTTAAAGACCGCATGATTCACTTAACAACTGCAGCAAAAATGTTATAAAATGGGGTGCAACTCACTTAACAACTGCCTTGCTTACCAATAGAAATTTTGGGCTCAATTGTGGTTGCAAGTCGAGGACTACCTGTGCTTTTTTATTTCCAAAAGATGAGAAAGACGAGCAGATCTTACCAAATAATCATCCGGACGAATGCCAAAAAGTTCTCGGAAATAGCGGAAAGCGACGGGTGCGTATGTTTTGAACCTGAAGTCGGGATAATGGTGCGCTGGAGTGAGATTACTGCCTTCGCTAAATTTTGGAAAGACAGAAACAGATGTTCACACTGAACAAGACGCACACTTTCATTTCTGCTTTTCCTACAATTGATAATGAAATGCATCACTTTTACCCAGAGGTCTTCAAACTTGGCAACTTTAAGACTTGTGAACTTCAACTCCCAGAATTCTGGGAGTTGAAGTCCACAAGTCTTAAAGTTTCCAAGTTTGAAGACCTCTGCTTTTACCACTGGTAAGATAAAGACCTTCCATTTTGGCTATTTGTTTGGGGGGGTGTAACTCGAACTTACCTAAGGAACTGTTTCTCCCCCCTGTGTTATTGGCCTGCCCCACTTGCACTGATAGAAGGGGCATGCTGTGGACCCCATCGGTCAAGGAATTCTGGCTGGCGGGATCCAGACAAAGAGCCTTTTTTGCCATGATTCCCACTCTTTAGAACATCATGCCCCCTGAGGTGAGATCCGTTCCCACCCACCTAGCCTTCTGGAAGGGCCTTAAAACCTGGTTCTGCCAATTGGGCTGGGGTCCAAATGGAAGTGTTCCATGTTGGAGGTAGTTAGTGCAGGGGTCTCCAAGCTTGGCAACTTTTAAGACTTGTGGATTTCAACTCCCAGAATTCTTCAGCCAGCCAGCTTGATGGGGAGATGGGTGGCATATACATTTAATAAATAAATAAGTAAAATGAACTTTCTCTTGGCCAACTTCAGTTCCCTCTTCATGTAGCCCAGTCTCCCTTCCCATAGCAGGACATTACCTGGGAAAGAAAATGCTCTCCACTACGTAGAAATCTTGCATCAAAACATCCCTCTCAGGCTTGGAGCTCAGGTTTCCCACCGTATAGCCAATCCCCAGCTGGATTGCCCCCTTCAGCGTGGTTGACGTGGTCTATAGCAGCCAACAAAGAATAGGTTGAGTTGAGTAAGACTTAACTTAAGATGTCTATAGAGATTCTCATTCATCCAGGTCATGGTTGTCTCAAAGGTGCTTTTTCCAAAAGGCAACTGGACTTTCTTGGTTTTTCTTTTGAAAATGTTCTCATCCAAGAACTTATTTAGTTCTAACTGAAGTTAGAACTGAAGAATCTTCTTGGATGAGAAGTACTCTTCAATATCTTCACAAATGACTTAACTGAGGGAATAGAAGGGGAACTCATCAAATTTGCAGATGACACTAAGCTGACAAGAATAGCCAACATCCCAGAAGACAAACTCAGTATCCAAACGGATCTTGATAGACTGGACAATGGGCCCTATCCAACAAAACAAAATTTAATGTGGAGAAAAGCAAGGTTTTACGCTTAGGCAAAAAACAACCAAAGGGTACAAGTAGAGATTAGGCGAAACCTGCCTCAAAACCAGTAACTGTGAGAGGGACCTTGGAGTCCTAGTGGACGATTACTTAGATATGAGCCAGCAGTGTGCGGTGGCAGCCAAAAAAGTTAATGCTATCCTTGGTTGCATAAACAGTGGCATAGAATCAAAATCACATGAACTATTAGTACCGCTCTACAATACAATACTGCATCCAGTTTTCATCACCATATTACAAAAAAGATGTTGAAGCTTTGGAAAAAGTGCAGAGAACAGCAACTTAGATGATTAAGGGCCTGGAGACAAAAACATATGAAAAACAGTTGCAGGAATTGAGTATGGCTAGTCTAGAGAAAAGAAGGACTAGGGGGTCCTTCTTTTCTCTAGACTACAAAGAAGAGGGGATCAACTTATTTTCCAAAGCACCAGAAGGCAGGACAAGAAGCAATGGATGGAAACTGATCAAGGAGAGAAGCAACCTGGAGTTAGGGAGAAACTTTCTAACAGTGAGGACAATTAACCAGTGGAGCAACTTATCTTCAGAAATTGTGAGTGCTTCATCACTGGAGGTCTTTAAGAAGAGACTAGACAGCTGCTTGTCTGAAATGGTATAGGGTCTCCTGCTTGAGCAGGAGGTTGGACTAGAAGACCTCCAAGGTCTCTTCCAGCTCTATTCTGATTGATTGAGAAGCAAAACATTTTCAAAGAAAAAAACCAAGGAAGTCCAGTTGCGTTTTGGTAAAAGCACCTTTGGGACAAATTAACATACAGATCAGCAACTTTTCACTGAGCAACACTTCATAACAGCTAGTATGTATGAGATAAAGTTGTTGGACTAGAAAAAGGGAGACCCAAGTTTTAGTTCTATTATAAGGCTTTTCCTTCAGTTTTCATGTCTCCTGCCTCCAACTGTAGTCAGAGGGGATTTTGAAGGCCTCAGGAAAGTAGCCTTGGGCTTAGTCACACAGCCCTCCTTATACCAAGACTCTCCAGAAGCAGGGATAATTAATTTTGGGATAACGCAGAGCGTGGAGGGGCCTGAGTCAGTTCCAATTCTTCCCTCCTTATTTCCCCAACAGAAAATCCACCCTCCAGGAAATCAGACCTTCTTGTACGTCGTTTCCCCTGATGCGTCAACTCCTCGGTGGCCTATTTTTTTCCCCTGGCTGGCTCCCGGCTGCCCTGTCAGCGATGGTGGCTGGAGAAGGAAGGAGATCAAAGCAAGCAGAGGAAAAGCGCAGAATATTAATTGTCGGTACAGAAGGAACAGTTGAAAAGCTCTGTTAGATTAGGCCAAGTTTCATCTTAGCTCTAAGATCTCGTTTCTCACAGGAGCCAAGCTGATCCCTTTCAGTGTTGACAAACAGGAGTCAAAGACCAAGCCAACGTTGTTCCTCTGCACCGCCGCAACATGGAAAGAACATAGGGTCTTTAAAAGCGGAAAACCTTTCAACTTTACGCCTGCCCTTTACGCCATCTAAGTTAGTGACCACCACTTCCTCTTGTAGTTACAAAGCCCACAAGCTAATTTGTGTTGTGTGAGGACAAATTCTGACTACCCTAAATCTCCTGATCAGCTTCATTTATTTAGAAAGAAAAACTTATCCTGGTTCTCTATGGAGATTCTCAGCCATCCAAGTCATGGTTGTCCCAAAGGTGCTTTTTTTTTTCAAAAGGCAACTGGACTTTCTTTGGTTTTCCTTGAAAGACGTTTCGCTTTTCATCCAAGAAGCTTCTTCAGCTCTGACTGGATGGTGGGGAATGGAAAGATTTATGTTCCTTGCAGACAGATGGTCATTTGCATTCTTTTAGAGAGTCACTGAGCAAATGACCAGCTGTCTGCAAGGAATATAAATCTTTCCATTCCCCACCATCCAATCAGAGCTGAAGAAGCTTCTTGGATGAGAAGCGAAACGTCTTCAAAAAAAAACCAGAAAGTCCACTTGCCTCTTGAAAAAAGCACCTTTGGGATGTGCTGGTTCTCCTTCTCCACGCCAGGCAAGACTTATAAACCATGTTCCTATGACAGATCAAAGGACAGTAGGAAGTCTGAGGTTCCAACCAGCCGTTCTTCCTCTTAGCAAAAAGCCTAAGCTCCTCGGTGACCTACCGCAACAGGAAAATGCTGGATGCTTCAGTTCAGTTTGATTTCACGGTTCAGTTTGATTTCCAAACTCTGCATCCAGCAGCCTAGCCTTATAATAGTCTTAAAGCAGCTGGCAATCTTTAAAAGCCATTTAATCAATCGTTTAATAAAGCCACCACACTCCAAGTGGGGAAATAAGAAATGGCTTGGCTAGAAAAGGCAGCTTCAGCACTTTCTACAGGAGTGCTGCTGCTTCCTAAATAACGGTGAAGTACTTCTTGTTATAATTATCTGCTAAGGAGCCAGGAGCAAAGTGGGTCTAGGGGTTCATCAGCCAGAAGGCTTTGTGTTCAGTAGCATAGAGAGCAAGACTGATGCCATCCTTGTGAGGCAGAGCAGATTAAGAAAACTACTCCAGAGGAAAGCCCTAACTTTCAGGGCTCCTGAAATAGACTATAGCGGGCATCTCTAAACTTTAAGACCCGTGGGCTTCAACTCCCAGAATTTCTCAGCCAACCCTAACCCAATGATCTGGTTGATCTCATATGGCAGAGCAATTAAAACAAGGAGTCCGTAGCTGGGTTCGTATTAGGCTAAATCATGGATTATTAAATCCAACTCAACAAAGCCTTAGTCTTAAATTATGGCTTCAAAATCACAATGACTGGGTTCCTATAAGCTGCTAAGTTAGAACATAATTTGCCCCAAGTGCCATATCTAGTGTGCCCTGCTCCAGAAGTAGCTGGGATCAAGGTTACTTTTGGGGGATGGCTGGGAAATTAAGGAATGAAATAGCCTTGCACAGGCTTCAGGCATCCCTTTTGTTACTTAACCCCAAACTCTTCAAGTCCCCCCCACCTCCCCTCCCCATCTCCTCTGTAAGGCAGGGAGGGAGAGCAGGGCAGCCAAAGGGGCAGAGAGGAGGGGGAGAGGATGGGTGGGGGCATGTGAAGTGCACACTGCAGTTGTAAATATGGGCGGGCTGCCAAGGGCCCAAATTTTGATTGTGACCAGAGATAGTGCAACAGTTGTTACTTGGAGGACAGGGGTGATAACTACCATTCATTCAGCACTGTCACCACTCACAGTTGCCGAACCAATGAATGGCTGTTCATTGGGAGTTCACACCTCCCAGAAGTTGTGGGTGCTTCATCACTGGAGGTTTTTAAGAAGAGACTGGACAGCCACTTGTCTGAAATAGTGTAGGGTCTCCTGCTTGAGCAGGGGGTTGGACTAGAAGACCTCCAAGGTCCCTTCCAGCTCTATTCTGAATTTGAATTTGTTAAGCAAGCACTAGTTGTAGCAGGAAAAGATCTCTGTCTGTTTAAGAATAAATTACAACGCAAAGCTGTCGTAAGCCTTAGAGAAAAGAGGCTGGACCTAAGACAAATGACTTTAAGTTTTCTTTTTAAAAGTTAAGATAATTCTTCCAAACCCTCTTGTTATCAAAATCAAACATTTCCCTAGTTTGGGGACACTAATGTGACAGATTCTCGCTCTCTAGTCTCTGGTCTTCATCTCAGGAAATCTTCTACCACCTTTGCCCTTTTGTCATACTGGGGTGGAAAGACAAACTTTCCAGGGCACCAATCACTATTTATCATCTGTTACCTATTCAGAAGAGTTGCTCATAGCCCTGTCATCTTTACGCAGCTCTACTCTAGGGCACCTGACCCTTTCCCAAGTCCGGTTCTCAGCAAATAGCTCGGTTGGTTGTCAAAGCTTATTGCTGATGACAAGCCTGGAACAATGATAAATCCAGCAAATAATAGAACTGCTTATGCACTGAAGTGAAAAGAGACAGCATACGCATTTCTCTCTGACTCCAGGCAGTTAGGAACTCAGCCAGCGTAGCAGGCAGCCCTGCTTACGAAAATCCCTTTGAATAAATGAGCAATTCTGACTCCAGACCTGTCCTTGTGCTCTTTGCATACAGGCAGATATCTGAGCGCAAGGCCATCCCTTGCAAACCCTTCATTTACTTATTTATGCTTATCATTTATCATTCTATGTGTGTACAGGTAGTCCTCGACTGATGACCACAGCTGAGACCAAGATTTATGTTGTTAAGTGAGACATTTCTGAAGTGAGTTTTGCCCCGTTTTACGACTTTTCTTGACACAGTTAGCACTAGCAATATCGATAGCACTTAAGACTTATATACCGCTTCACAGTGCTTTTACAGCCCTCTCTAAGCGGTTTACAGAGTCAGCTTATTGCCCCCAACAATCTGGGTCCTCATTTTACCCACCTCGGAAGGATGGAAGGCTGAGTCAACCTTGAGCCGGTCAGGATTGAACTGTTGGCAGTCGGTAGAATTAGCCTGCAATACTGCATTCTAGCCACTGCACCACCACTTCAGTTGTTAAGTGAATCTGGTTTACCCATTGATTTTGCTTGTCAGAAAGTCACAAAGGGTGCTCAGTCATAAATGTGAGTCAGTTGCCAATTGTCTGAATTTTGGTCACGTGACTATGGAGATGCTGCAATGGTCATAAGTGTGAAAAATGGTCATAAGTCACTTTTTTCAGTGACCGCTGAACTGTCGCTAAACGAACTGTTGTAAAGTTGAGGACTACCTGTATCACCAAATAAGTCAAGTCAACCCACAGCAACCTAATTAAAACATGCAGCCAAGTAAAACAGGGTGAGCGTTATTAAAACTGAAATAACACAAAACATTGTTGTTGTTGTTCCTAGGTACTTGCTTACAATGAAATTAGTGCAAAACACCTGGTCTAGAAGCAGTGATATTTGTTGGATGGTTAGCCAATATTAACAATGGGAAAACTAAAACACAAGGCAAAGATGGAACACAATAACGTAATTAAAATGAAGTTTTCCATCTTAAACAGTTTTTGGAATGTTAAGAGGGAGGGAGGGAGTCTTAATTCCAGGAGAAAACTATTCCATAAGGCTGGATCAGATCCTGGCCTCTATTTTCCTTTCCTCACGAAAGTATTTAACCCCACACCCTTTTGTGTTTGATGTCAAGGTTACAAATAATGTTAAAATACACAGAGGTGACACCACAGGGTAAGTATGCAAAACAAGGCATCCCAGATGGAAGGTGCATAGCAAAGCCACTTGTGGGCTGAACTGAAGCTGTTTGCTGCACTAACAATGTGCATTTGTGAATAATTCACTTGCACACAAACACACTTCTCCTCCCCTTCCGGCTCTTTCAATAGTCTTGTGTTAAATTTCTCAACTGGAATGATGAGTCATGCCTTTAAGCCATGGTTGTTTTAATTATGCTTTGCTGATTTAGTCAAAATGAGGTGGTTTGCACAAAATCTTCATCATCTCAGCCCAAACTATACTTGTGTTTGCTTAGTACCCTGGGTGAACCCAGGTTCAGCATGCTAAGCGGATCATGTGAACTAAATCAAATTTTGCTGAAATGGGTTTTATTTATCATTTTTATCAGTCCTTATCACGATCTTAGGTACTGATCATATAGGTTGAATTATTTTCATCATGTAAAATGAGCTGTCCTTCAAGCTGGAACATCCAGGCAAGTGTAAAATGCTGCAGGAATTATGATGGGCACCCAAGTGTCTTTACAAGAGACTTACAATGTGATCTGAACTCCTTGTTCCCTTGTAGTAGTTGTCAGTAAACCTGGCTCTTTAACAAAGCAGAAATGCCTCCCTTCTCCTTTGGGGCAGCGATGTCGGTCAAGATTGGAACAAGGGGATGAGCTTGTGGTTATGGGAGTCAAAGGAAGGGCTATTCAGAGCCAGTTTGGTCTGGTGGTACTTTGTAGCACTATGCTACAAAGTAGGAGACAATAAGTACTAGTCTTGCTTTAACCATGAAAGTCAGCTAGGTGACTTTAGGCCAATCGCCATGAGACAGTGATTTCTAGTCCTGCCTTAGTCATGAAAACTAGCTGGGTGATAAAATGGTGAAATATAATGCGGGTAGTCCTCAACTTACAACCACTAGTGAGCCCAAAATTTATGTCGTTAAATGAGAAAATTTGTTAAGTGAGTTTTGCCCCATTTTACGACTTTTCTTACAACATTTGTTAAGTGAATCACTGCAGTTGTTAAATTAGTAACACGGTTGTTAAGTGAATCTGGTTTCCTCATTGACTTTGCTTGTCAGAAGGTCTCAAAAGGGGATCACGTGACTCCGTGTCACTGCAACCGTCATAAATGTGAGTCAATTGTCAAGCATCCAAATGTAAATCACATGACCATGAGGATGCTACAACGATCGTAAGTAGCAAAAACAGCCATAAGTCACTTTTTTCAGTGATGTTGTAACTTTGAACGGTGACTAAATGAACTGTCGTAAGTCAAGGACTACCTGTATTATATCATATATCAATAGCACTTAAACTTACCGTACATACCGCTTCATAGTGCTTTACAGCACAAAACGGTTTACAGCAGAGGTCTTCAAACTTGGCAACTTTAAGACTTGTAGACTTCAACTCCCAGAATTCTCCAGCCACCATAGCTGGCTGGAGAATTCTGGGAGTTGAAGTCCACAAGTCTTAAAGTTGCCAAGTTTGAGGACCCCTGGTTTACAGAATCTACATACATACATACATACATACTCATTTGTTAGGACTCTGTCCAAACGGTTGGGTTGGTTAAGATAAACAAGCCACAAATCACTGTTTAATGTATATATGTAATATTGCTTTAAATGCATTCGTGCATTCTGTAGTAGAGAATCTTTGTTTGCTGATTAAGACAAAGAAAGGCTGGTAAGAAGACTGCTGTACTTCTGAATACTGACTGATAGAACGTGTATGATTCGGACTGTTATTTGGACTGTGCTATCTCTTTAAGTAAACTACTTTTATACACTTTAACGTATCTGTGTATTGACTGAACCATTACTTATATCTACTGCAACATTACGGTTCACTGTGCAAGCCTTCAGAAGCAGAGGTTACTCTGCACAATTCCTTAACATCATTCATTCATTCATTCAAGGACACTCCTGTGGAGGAAGTCGCTTGCCTAAAGAACCTCGGAGAAACCTGGTGCTCAAATTCTTTAGCATCTTTACTAAATACTCCAATTAATGTGCTCTATTGGAAATCACTTGCTTTATTTAAAAAAACAAAACAAAACCTTCCCATGGGCATATAACTGCACTGCTCTAACAATCTATGAAACCTATAGATCCAGAGAAATATGGATATCTACAGAAATGGTTATTACCTGTACATTCAGAGAAATAGCCTATTTCTGTTAACTTTTATTTTATTTACCAGATCTGTTTCTCATGGAATATAAAGAGTATATAAAACTGTATTTCCAAAAGCAGCTAAGAATGCACCTGGAACACGTAAAAACCAAAAACACAATAGGCCAATAAATGCAAATGTTTACCTCTGTTAGAACTGTCTTCTTCAAAGCCAGCCCTGAAAAAAGAAGAACATGGTGAAGAGGTGAACACAGAAACAGGCTGTTTTTACAATCCCATTCCTAACCTAGGTAGAAGCTCTGGGATGAATGCTGCCAGAAAACATGGCTTCCCTCTGTCCTTCTGAGAGGAAACTTCCAAATCTGCAATCAAACTTTCCCGTTAAAAATTCATTTTGTCCAACTCAAAATGATCAGGTTTTTCTCCCCCCTTTCAACTATTCCCTTCTCTCCATCTTCCTAAAGGTGAGGCTTTATGCATGTGTATAACTGGGCATGCAAAATATTTCAACTCTCAACTATTTCAAATTCAAAATAGCTGATTCAAATTTGAAATTAACTGTTCCAACTTTGCTGGAATGCTCCAGCACTATTCTGATCAGAGCGGTTATGTTCCAAGCTGCTGTTCTGAAGTCGGAATATTTCCAGAGTAGTTATGTGAGCAATGAAACATTAAGCACATCACGTTGTCTGCTTATAAACAGTCTCTATTAAAGATAATGGGGTTTTCTTCTCAATAAAACAGAGGTGTGGGCTGGAAAATTTTATGGAGTAGAAATTTGCCTCCAAAAATTTTCCACTTCGGGCAAGTTTGGCAATTTCAAAGTTGGATAGAATTTGCTACCAATAAAGGAGAACGTTTGTAGCTCAGGGTTGAAATGAGGGATCTTTGGTGCTCTCTGAGCTTGCTTGTTTTCTTGCATATGTTTCATTACCCAAATTAGGTAACATCATCAGTGCACTGATGTTATCTAGTTTGGGTAATAAAACGTCTGCAAGAAAACAACCAAGAGCGCCAAGGGCTCCTCACAGAATTTGCTTTTCTAGGTGACTGTTCTAAAAAAAAAAAAAAAAAAAAATTAAACATGGCTGTCTCCCCCTTGCATCAAATAATATAGCCCCATGTCTTTGAACAGGCTATAGATACTGCGATGAATATGGTAATCAGAATTCTATTCATTTGCATAGGAAAAATGTTCCTATTCAATATTTTCTGGAACAGCCACATCCCTGTAAGTAAATGAACCAGATTACTTGGGAAGCTTTCTACCCATTGCCAAATTGTCACATTCAAGCAATCAAATTCCATCTCAATTGTTCCACCTACATTTCAGTACGAACCTTAATAAGGCCAACTACGACTCTGAATAACAAAACTCGTTTCTCCACCCAGAAAACTGGCATTTTCCCAAAAGAAGTCTCACCTGTCCTTCATTCAACATTTATTTATTTATGTCAGATGCTTATATGATTACCCATCTTATGTATCGTAACTCTGGGAGGCTCACACCACCATAATAAAATCAAAGGAAACAATTAAACCAACATCCCCAAATCCCAGTTTTCAAACAAAAGAAAGTTAAGACTTGTGATTCCTCTCTGCCCAAAACAGGTAGTCCTTGATTTATGACTAACAATTGGGATTAGAATTTCCATTGCTAAGCAAGGCAGTTGTTTTTAACCTGGTTTTATAACCTTTTTCTGACACGGTTGTTAACTGAATCACTGCAGTTGTTAAGTGAGTTATGTAGTCGTTAAGTGAATCTGACGTCTCCCATTTTGCTTGTCAGAAGCCAGCTGAGAAGGTTGCAAATGGATCGTGTGACCCCAGGATACTGCAAATGTCATAAATATATGCTCTTGCTAACTGCCCAAATTTTGTTCATGTAAACATGAGGAAGCTGTGATGGTCATAAGTGCAATGGCCAGTCATAAATCACTTTTTTCAGTGTCATTGTAAATTTGAATAGTCACTAAACAAATGGTTGTTAAGTCAAGGACTACTTGTAATACCTTCCGAAGTGGTATGGCCGAAACACAAGTTTACAATATATCAAACTTCAGAATTCTGGATTGTATCATTTTAAAATACGGTTTTGGGTACCCCAGAATCAGAGGTGGGTTTCAGCAGGTTCTGACCAGTTCTGGAGAACCGGTAGCGGAAATTTTGAGTAGTTCGGAGAACCAGTAAATACCACCTCTGACTGGCCCCGCCCCCATCTATTCTCTGCCTCCCGAGTCCCAGCTGATCGGGAGGGAATGGGGATTTTGCAGTATCCTTCCCCTGGAGTGGGGAGGAAATGGGGATTTCGCAGTATCCTTCCCCTGCCATGCCCACCAAGCCACGCCCACCAAGCCATGCCACGCCCACCAAGCCACACCCACAGAACCGGTAGTAAAAAAATTTGAAACCCACCACTGCCCAGAATGAGTGGATTTTTAAAAAAAAAATCTTTTGGAGGATGAGGCAGCCAAGGGGCAAAGATTGGTAAGCCTTGAATGTTTAAGGCACTGATTACGTGATATTCCCTGAACCACCCCTTGGGGAAAAAACAGATGGATTTTCCCAGTGAAGAAACAGATGTTTTTTTCCGTTTCTGTTTGTTTAAGATACCCATTTGCCCTTTAAAAAAAAAAACTACACAAACAGGAAGAGGCTTTCAGCTCTGCCCACTCCAGCAAGACTTTTGTGTTATCAGGTACACACGCCTTCTCTCCAGGCAGGACAGAAAAACAAAGTGCAGCCCAAGGCCAAACAAACTACCACCCTAATTATTTTTAATTCATTATTTGGAGAAATTATCAGTCGTTTTCTCAGTCTTCTCTCTCAAGACTAAACTATCCGGTTCAAGACGACCAATCTGGTTTCATCCACTGCACAGAAAAGCAGCAGCTGCAGAGAGATTTTTTTTTAATTCATCCCTCTTAAAAAAAAAACGAGGGCTTGTAAAATGAGCTTCTTTTTTTCCCTCTTTCGCCGTCCTAATTGCTTCTTTTTTGTTATTTTGCATAGGAAGCTTACAGGCTGAGATTCGTTATTCCACATTATCATCTACCTTGGAATCCTTCTTAGCTGAAGAGCAGGTGGTGATGCTTTAAATCAGAGGCTGCGAATGAATGGCGCTCGGATATTACAGGTAGTCCTTGACTTACAACAGCTCATTTAGTGACCGTTCAAAGTTACAACAGCACTGAAAAAAGTGAATTATGACCATTTTTCACTTACGTTGCAGCATCCCCGCGGTCACATGGTCAAAATTCAGACGCTTGGCAACTGACTCATATTTATGACAGTTGCAGAGGGTTGGGGTCATGTGTTCACTTTTTGTGACCTTTTGACAAGTAAAGTCAATGAGGAAGCCAGATTCATTTAGCAAGTGTGTTGCTAACAGCTGCACTGATTCACTTATCAACCATGGCAAGAAAGAGCATAAAATGGGGCAAAACTCACTCAATTTTCTCACTTAAGCAATTAAAAATGTTGGGCTCAGTTCTAGTTGTAAGTCGAGGAATTACCTGTGCTGGCCATTACTGGAAGAGGATGGCCAGCAACGGCAATGATGAAAGATCTAAATGGCCAGGCTGGAGATAAAATATCCTGGAACATATCTAAGTGGGCGTGTGAGTGGCAGGCGCACACTCACAGCTCCATTGGTGCAAGTGGCAAGCACCTCACCCTCCACTCGTGCGAAGCCCCTTTCGTGCGAGCGGAGGGCGCCTGAGCAGAGGGCTCTTGTGCTTGCGCACAAAGCTCCATTTGTGTGAGTGGAGCTTCGTGTGCGAGCACAAGTTGTTCTGTCCCAGCTGCCGAACCGAGAAAAACAACACAAGCAATGTCCAAACAAACCTTGTTTAATACTCTTTAAACTACTAATGCTCTCTTAGCAGTCGTGTTTGTTAAAGTCCATCAAATCATAAAGAAGTCCTTTCGGTGCACCAACTGTTAATTAACGTCTTAAGCAGGGGTGGGTTCTGAAAATTTCCACTACCACTCTGTGGGCGTGGCTTAGGGTTATGCGTGCGCGCGCTCCCCCGGTGCAATTCTGTGTCCGCGCATGCTCAGTCACTATAATCTGCCCTCTGCCCGAAACACAGCTGAGGAGCTGATCAGCTGTGCTTCGGGCGAAGAATAAAGGACAGCATTAACCCGGGGGCGGGTGGGAGGGCCCTTCCAAAGCAGCAGCAGAGCACAAACAGCCCAAAACGTAAAAAAGCCGCCAAAAATTCAGGGGGAAAAATGGCGGTGCCCACGGACCGGCACCGACCAAGGCAGGTCCACGATGCCATCATGACATCACCAGCGCCTTGCTACTGGTTCGGGCGACCCAGTATGAACCGGGAGGAACCCACCCCTGGTCTTAACAGTTGGCAAGAGTCCAAGCACGAAGAAACAAATTAGGCTTAACTGATAAGAGCCACGAGAACTTACTGAAGTTGGCAGAAAGCCCAGACCTATGAACAGGAAAAGTAATGCCGATTTGAATCAAGAGCCGGACAGGAGTTTCAAACCACCAAAGCAATACGTGGATTGAACGGAGTTGTTTCCTGCAATGTGGTTGAGCGTGGTCACTACTTAAATAGGCTAAGGGCGTGGCCAATTAGCCCCAAGCCTTACTCCCGAGGAGACCTCCTCCTGAGGAGCCATTCCTGTCTCTTGACAGCTCTGCGTGCCCGTGCATTAAGAATAGGCTCCTCCTCTTCTTCCTCGTCACTGATGGGAGCTTCTGGAGGTTCTGAAGGCCCTGGCTGCATCTCTACCTCTGGCACCGAGTCCCCACCAACCTCCTCACTGTCCCACTCAGGTACCAGCTGCACAGGCCACCGGCGCATCACAACAGCCTCTTTGCTGTCGGAGTCCGCAACCAGCTGCACGGGTCGCCGATGGGCCACAACACAAGTGCCTACTGCTCGCACGAGTGGAGTTTTGCACGCTTGCCCATTGTTCACTGGTAGTGGGTCATGGCCCGGGGGGTTGGGGACCCCTGATCTAAGTGATCACTAACAGTCCACAATGTCTTGAAGGTTCATAACTATCAGCCAAACTTTGGAAGGTCATAGATTCCCCATTGGTGTCTAGCCATTCTCTGCCCTTTTGTCTGTTGTACAGTAAACTAATAATGCTCAATAAACACACAAAATTCTACTGATAGTCCTCAACTCACAACCCCAATAGACTGGGAAATTGGTTCTTAAGTAGGGCAGTCATTTAGTGAGATATCATGTGACTGCACTTGATTTTACAACCATTTTACTGTGGTCATTAAATGAATTACCCATGGTTGTTAAGCAAGATATCACATGATTGCAACTTGCAACCACCTTCAGGCTTCCCCAGTGACTGGGGGAGCCAGCTGGGAAGGTTGCAAATGGTAATCCCATAATTGAAGCTGCACCTTTTTTAATGCACGCCACACACACACACACACACACAAAACCCAAAGCCTCCATCACAACAGTCCTCCATCTTGACTCTTTTGACCACACCCTGCAGATACCTCTAATCAACTAGAAGGTAAGCTGTTAAATGCCAGTGTGCTCTAAGCCATGATTTAAAATGGTGAACCATCTCACTGTACTTTAGAGAGAAAAGTGGTGCAACCTAAAAATTTTCAATTAACAGATGACATTTCACCATCCCCTATGTTTATTTTGCTCCTCCTTCAGGATGTGTGCAGCCCATGCAAGTTATTCAAGGCAAGAATTGTTACGCGCTATTTTTTCATTTAGCTTCCGTAATAAGAGAGTAACTTAGCCTGCCTCTGATTTGACAAAAGCTCCTTGTTGACAATTCCATGGGGTCTTTAATTCCCAGCCAAGAATTCTATTTGATTTTTGCTGTAATGATCAAGGCAAGAAGGAAGTCATACAGGAAGCTGGATTTCACATGCGGCTAGTTTTTTCCTGGCATACGAAGAAGCAGCAGCGCACAATAACACAGCCACAAGGAAACAAGAGAGTAGTCCTCAGCTGCAGGATATTCACAGCGGTACGTTGTGAAGATGAGAAACGTTTCAAGGGATAAGGGGCCTTCTTCCTCCATTGCTACAGGAAGGATCCAGGGGAAAATCATGCGCTAGCTAAGCTCTTTTCCTGTACCACTTCCAGAGCTGGGGATTAGTGGCAACATTGAGGCTAATTAACCCAAGCAGCTTAACTTGCAAGTAATAAAGTTCCTGAGCCAAGCATAGCCCAGGTAGGTGAGCACTAAAGCCCCAGAAGGGCCTAATCGGCTATTTTGGGAGGGGAAGAAAAACAGCAACAAGAATTTCTGCATGCTTCTGTTTAAAGAGCCAAGATACCGGTCCAATTTGAAAGAACAACACAGGTTATTTTTTAAAAAGTAAACTTCTCCATTGAGTATCTGCTGGGAGTTGCCAGCAACCCTGGGGTAAGGAGGTACTTATCTCCTTAAGGAGGTCATACATGGCCTAGTTTCGGGGGTGGGGGTGGGGAAGCAAGTACTAATTTTATGCCAGCCAGGCAATGCTGTACAGGTAGTCCTCGACTTACGACCATAATGGAGCCCAAAATTTATATTGCTAAGCGAAACATTTATTGCTAAGTGAAACATTTCTTAAGTGGATTCTCCCCATTTTACAATCCTTCTTGCTACAGTTGTTAAGTGAATCACTGTAATTGTTAGGTTAGTAACACGGTTGTTAAATGAATCTGGCTTCCCCATTGACTTTTCTTATGAGGTCAGAAAAGGTGATCACGTGACCCCGGAATATTGCAACCGTCATAAATATGAGTCAGTTGCCAAACGTCCGAATTTTGATCACATGACCATGGTACAATGCTACAACGATCATAAGTGTGAAAAATGGTCATAGATCACATTTTTCAGTGCTGTTGTAACTTTGAACGGTCACTAAACGAACTGTTGTAACTCCAGGACCACCTGTAATTACCTCCAGGATGACACGCCCTTCGTCTGGGCCCCGGGCCAATCAACAGAGCCAGGTTTCAAGGCCTTTAGGAAGGCCAAAAGGATGGGGGCAGATCTCACCTTGGGGGGGGGTGTATAATGTTCCAGAGGAAGAGACAGAAGGTCAGCCAAAGCATGGAACTCAACATCTTCAGCAGCTGTTCTGGGATACTTATTTCCATACCCCCTAGAGCAGTGATGGCGAACCTTTTTCTTCTTGCGTGCCAAAAATGGGAGTGCGTGTGCGCGCTAGCACACAACCCCCCACTCACACCACACTGTGCATGCGCGCATCCCCGTGCATGTGCGCCCGCCGTTGGGCTGTTTTTCATCCTCGGGCTTCCCTGAAGCCTCCGGAGTGCGAAAACGGAAGTTCAGAAAAAACAGACTTCCGGTTTGCCCGTTGGGCCGTTTTTCGCACTCCAGAGGCTTCAGGGAAGCCTCCTGAAGCCCGGAGAGGGCGAAAACGGCCTTCCCCAAGGCCGAAAATCAGCTGGCCAGCATGCGTATGCGCACTGGAGCTGACATAGGGGAACGCCTCACGTGCCCTCAGATATGGCTCCGCGTGCCACCTGTGGCACGCGTGCCATAGGTTTGCCATCACGGCCCTAGGGACTCCCCCCTTTACAGCCATGGCCCCTACTGTAATGCACCCTGCTGTTATAACTTGGGGATGAGACAACACCCAGGATGAGAGTCCAGCAAACCAGACAAGCTGGAACAACAGCGGCCGCTTCGGCAGAACTGGTTCGTTGCCTAATTTTGATTACATCCTGATTATTGCCTAGAGACTAGTTTCTTAATAGAGTATTTATTAATTTATGAATAATGAAACAGGACAAGCACAATGGTAAGAGTTTTTGGGGGACAGAAGGGCCCTCAACTGCACTTGAATTATATACTAAAGTCAAAGAAGATAAAATGCTGGCAATGTTAATGATAGCACGAACAGAAGCCATCCACAAAAAGTTATTCATCTTAGTAGACATTCTGATATTGGAGAAGTGAATGCATGAATAAGAAACCTTTATCTCAAATTAAGACACTGAAGGCCTTGACGAACTGAAATCAATGCCAGGGCTGATTTAGGCTAACTTTAGGTAGTCCTTGAGTTACAACAGTTCATTTACTGAACGTTCAAAGTTACAATGGCACTGAAAAAGGTCACTTATGACCATTTTCATACTTGTGACAACTGCAGCATCCCCATGGTCACGTGATCAAAATTGAGACACTTGGCAACTGACTCATATTTATGACCGTTGCAGTGTCCTGGCTCCCTGAGGTCCCCTTTTGTAACCTTCTGACAAGCAGACAATGGGGAAGCCAGATTCCCCTAACAACCGGGTTACTAACTTAACGACGACAGTGTTAACAACTGTGGCCAGAAAAATCGTAAAACTCACTTAACAAATGTCTCACTTAGCAATAGAAATTTTGAGCTCAAGTGCGGTCGTAAGTCGAGGACTACCTGTACTTGGAGAACTTTCAGAGGAAGGGGATAGAAAAGGGAGATCAAATGAATACATGTCCTACAAAACACACGGACACAATACTTCTAGAGAGCGTGAGGATGGGGATCAGATCCAAATTACAATGCCAGTAAGTCAGGTTTCAGAAAGCAATAATAGGGCATTCATAAAAGGCAAAAAAGGCAGGAAAAATAAGATCTGTCCCAGAACAGGTTCAACAGAGCATATGAAGATTCATTTTCCCCTGCATACCATGTCTAATTTGCTCTACGCTCAAAGAAACATGCAGAAGAGAGATGGTAATAAGGACCAATGACTGTTCTCCCTATAAAGCCTGGACCGCTAAGGGCACAAACAGCATCATCGGGACATTAAGATACAGTTTTGGAACGATCTGTTCTGTAAACAACATTTTCTCTGCGCCGTTGTGTTGTGATCACAAATCCAGGCTGAGGTCAAGACGAAAAGTTTAAACAAAGTGAGAGTGCTGGAAGAATAAGGTATACAGAAAACCAATTCCTTAGAAAAAGTGTGACCACGTAGCAGGCACAAGTAGCATAAAGGAAGGACTCCAAATGCTGTTATCGGACAGTATTTCAATGTTTAAAATAAGAATGCCAACATTAAGCTTCCAAATACAGGTAATCTTTGATTTACAACAGTTCATTTAGTGACCACTCACAGTTACAATGGCACTGAAAAAAGTGACTTACGGCAGTGTTTCATACTTACAACCATTGCAGCATCCCCATGGTCACGATCAAAATTCAGACGCATGGCAACTGGCTTGTATTTATGACAGTGTCCCGGGGTCATGTGATCCCCTTTTGTGACCTTCTGACAAGCAAAGTCAATGGGGGAGCCAGTTTCACTTAACAACCACGTTACTGACTTAACAACTGCAGTGATTCACTTAAGAACTGTGGCAAGAAAGATCGTAAAATGGGGCAAAATTCACTTAACAACTGTCTCACATAGCAACAGAAATTTTGGGCTCAATTGTGATCATAAGTAGAGGATCACTGAAATATATGGCTCCTTAGAATCTAAAATGTTTTTCCCGGGTTATAACGACTCATAACATTATTTAGAAACCTTCTTGAAATCCGCCTTGGAGTGTAGCCCTCTGAAAGGAACAAAGGGTGTAGATCGGTGATGGCGAACCTATGACACATGTCAAAGGTGGCACTCCACAACATTTCGGGTGACACGCCAGTGTTCACCAACACCCGACAACAACTATTCTTGAAGACATGCCCCATTCTTGTTCAATTATCAGAGGCTGCGTGATAACGGGAGTGGGTTATCGCACAGCCTCCAGACCCACTGCAAGTCATGCTCTTGGCGTGGCCTCCAAACTCTCTGAAAATCGCACAAGGATGGGGTGTGCTTTTGCACAGTTTTCAGAGGCTGCAGAGGCCACATTGGAGCATTCTCCGAAGCCGCTTCAAAAACGAAGGCTTTACACAACACGGAGCTGCCTCAGGTAGGCCGCGAGGGCCTGTCAGCAGAAAGGGAACACTGCCTGAAGGCAAACGGCGTGCGGCAGATCCTAGGAAATCATACACACACACAATTGGACTGTATTTTAAAAAATCAATCTGTAAAGAATTGTCTTTTGTTCGGGGTGTGTCTGTGTGTGACATGCCAACAGAGTCAAGTTAGGCATTTTCAGTATATTTGACAGGCAAAGCCAAAGGGTTCAACCATCACTGATGTAGAAGGCAAAAATGAAGATGTTTTTGGTGAAGTCCAGATACGCATGGCAATATAAGAATACAGGTAGTCCTTGACTGTCGACCACAATTCAGTCCAAAATTTCTGTTGCTAAGCGAGACATCTGTGGTGAGTTTTGCCCCATTTTACGACCTTTCTTGCCACATTTGTTGAATGAATCGCTGCAGCTGTTAAGTTGGTAACCCGGTTGTTAAGTGTTCTCCATTGACTTTGCTTGTCAGAAGGTCGCAGAAGGGAGTCACATGACCCTGCAACCGTCACAAATATGAAATCAGCTGCCAAGCATCCGAATTTTGATCATGTGACCGTGGGGATGCTGCAACAGTCTTAAGGGTGAAAAATGGTCATAAGTCACTTCTTTCAGTGCCGTTGTAACTTTAAAGAGTGGTCACTAAATGAACTGTTGTAAGTTGAGGATTACCTCCATAAATATTGCAGCCTTTCCTCATAGAAAAGCTGCTGCAGTCCTTTTATAATCTTAGCTGCCATCCATTGAATCTTCTCTATTTCCGCTACAAGTAATCCTTGACTTATGACTTAGCGATTGGTTGCGATTATGACTAACTCCCTGGTAGTACAAGTAGTCCTTGATTTACAACAGTTCATTTAGTGACCATTCGAAGTTACAATGCCACTGAAAAAGGGGACTTATGACCATTTATCACACTTACGACCTTTGTAGCATCCCCATGGTCATGTGGTCAAAATTCAGATGCTTGGCAACTGGTTCATACTTATGTCGGTTGCAGCATCCTGGGGTCACGTGATCCCCTTTTGCGACCTTCTGACAAGCAAAGTCAATGGGAAAGCCAGATTCACTTAACAACCATGTTACCAACTTATCAGCTGCAGTGATTCACTTCACAACTGCGGCCAGAAAGATCGTAAACTGGGGCAAAACTCACTTAACAAATGTCTCATTTAACAACAGAAATGTTGGGCTCACAAATTGTGGTCGTAAGTCAAGAAGTACCTGTACTTATAACCTGGTTCTGAAGTTCTGACAACCAATCCCTTCCCCAGTCATGTGACAGCATTTTTTGCAGCATCTTTGCAGACAACCAGCATCTACTTCCAGTTTTTGGCAAAACTGGCCCATAGCATATGGTTATTTCACTTAATGATCACTGCAAAAAAGTCATACAATCGAGTGGGTTACAACTTACATGGATGACCCATTTTACGGTCGTAAGTCAAGGACTCTCTGTATATCTGTTCTGAGGTGCGACAATCAAAACAGCACACAATTTTCCAGATGTGGCTGCCCCATTGATTAATTAATGGCACTATGATATTGGCATCTCTATCTTCAATGCTGTTTCTTATTACCCGTTGTTGGCCTTTTTTTTTCTTTCTTTTTTTTACAGAGGATGCACAGTGTGGATACCTTTATTGAACTGTTTACCATTACTCCATGACCTTTGTCCTCATTAATCATCGTTAACTCTGATTCCATTAGATCCCACCAGCGATCTTCACTCAGCAGGCTATTCCTTATCCTGCTGGACAGCTCCCTAGCATTTAGTCGGAACAAGCTTGCTCTGCTTTTCTACATGTCTTGTCTGTTCGGTTTTCTGAAATGTTTGCTTTATGGTTTTAATGTATTGCATCTGGCAGATATTTTGGCTCATTCTGGGATGGTTGTTGAGACTGCCCTGATATATTAAGATGAGAGGTTGACTTAAGAGTTAATTTTCCCACCAAGATTGCATGACATACATTTATTTTACATTTGATTTCTAATTTCCAGTTAACCTCATGCAGGTCAGATAGGGACAGCCAAGGGCTGAATGTGGCCCAAAGGCTGTATAACACCCAGGTCTATTGCAAAGCATTTCTCATATTCGGTTTCTTTAGAACAGGGGTGTCAAACTCGCAGTGTCACGTGACGTATTGTGACTTTTTCCCTCTTTGCTAAAACGGGTGGGCGTGGCCAGCACGTGACACATCGGGCCCGCGAGTTTGACACCCCTGCTTTAGAATATAGAAGGAAGATTGCCGATTTAATTCCTTTCTACTGATGTCAAAATTCCCTTCTCAATCAAAAAACATTAAGAAATCTTTGGAGGTTCTGGGTCAGTGGCAGGCTAAACAGTCCTCATGTGATAGTAAAATAAGTCAGAGATACTCTCTCGCAGCATTAATGAGTCATCTAATCCAAGGGTGAAATGCTATGGGTTCTGGCGATCTGGTAGGGAAAATTTTGATTGGCCCCGCCCACATCTCCTATATTCTGTTGATTAGCTCAGCTGCAAAGCGATTGCCGCTGCTTCCCCGCCCCCCCCCCGCCCCCAAAGTAGGGAAAGGAATACTAGCTTTAATGAGATGTCTGGGCGTTCAGCCAAGAGCAATTATCACCTCGTTAAAATGTTGCAAGCTGCAAGCTCTTCCTGTGAAGGCTTTTCCAGTTCTTTATTCTGATTTTCTCCTGGAGCAAAAGAAAGCCCTTTCTAGTGAAATCTTCCCTGTGTATTTATTCTGATTTTCCTCTGGACTGGAGCAAAATCATCTGGTGGCAGGCCTTAAGTAACAATCCCACACTTATTTTACTCCATGCATGGCCCACCCACTATTTAATTTACCACTTCTGTCTGTGCCTCTTTCCCAAACTGTATACTTGTCTCCCTCTCTCCCTCTCCCTCTCCCTCTCTCCCTCTCCCTCTCCCTCTCCCTCTCTCCCTCTCCCTCTCCCTCTCCCTCTCCCTCTCTCTCTCTCTCTCTATCTCTCTCTCTCCCCCTCTCTCTCTCTCTCTCTCTCTCTCTCTCTCTCTCTCTCTCTCTCTCTCTCTCTCTCTCTCTCTC
>QLTV01009056.1:2338556-2359326 GCA_003457575.1 Thermophis baileyi
TGCTTCTAGAAACCAGTAAACCCAAACCAGGTGTGTGTTTTTAAAGGGCAGGACAGCTGTCAGCAACACATCCAATATCATCACACTGATTGGAGTCAAGGTTGGCTCACTCCTGGCTCCAATTAGCTCTTGGAGAAGTCATTAGGCTAGGGGCTCACATACTTTTTCCTCCCTGCACTGTGAATGTTTACATGTTATGTTCAATTAAACCATGGCAACATCTAATGTTTGTGTAGTATTATTTTAAGCAAACTGTGTTTTTCTATTGTTGTGACTTAGATGACGGTCAGAGCACATTTTATGACCAATTCATGCAAAACTCCACGTAATCCCAAGGGGTTCACATACTTTTTCTTGCAACTGTAGATAATAAAGTCAAAAAAAGGTGAACATCATTTTTACAGAACTATAGATATGTTGAGGCTGTGTGGCAAGGAATGGCTGGGAGGGGAGGGGCTAGGTGAGGCACTCCTTGACGTGAGTGACATTGAGTTGGCCACGCCCACCCAGTCACATAACCACCAAGCCACACCCACCAAGCCACACCCACCAAGCCACGCCCACAGAACCGGTAGGGAAAAATTTTAGATTTTACCACTGATATAATCCCATCTTAACATCCACTGCAGAAATCCTTCTACTGGAATAACAACCTTTGCTTCACAAGATTTTAACCAGATCTTCCAAGCCCAAATCTGGTCAACCAGGTGAGAGGAAACACAACCATTTCCAAAGAACAGTGGCTAGCATTGACCCTGCAGGTCTTCAGAAAGGCTTGAAAACCCTGGTTTTTCGGGGGGGGGGGGCTGACTGGAAATGCTGATGAAACAGCTGAAACAATAATTCCAGTCACTTTTTTTGTTGTTGTTGCTACTTTTAATTACAGATGGTTTTTGACTGAATGACCAAAATTCCAGATTAGGACTTCCATTGCTACAGTAAACAAGGCGGCCGTTAAGTCAGCCACGTCCAATTTTACCTGTTTTTTTCACCATGGTTGTTAAGCAAATCACTGCAGTTGTTAAGTGAATTATGTAATTGTTAAGCGAATCTGGCTTCCCCCATTGACTTTGCTTGTCAGGAGCAGGTTGGGAAGATCACAAACGGCGATCATGTGACTCCCAGATGCTGCAATCATCATAAATATGTGTTTCGTTGCCAAGCACCCGAATTTTGATCACTTGACTATGGGGATACTGAGATGAGTGCAAGTATGAGAACTTATAAGTTGTAAGTCACTTTTTTGGAAATTACAGTGCTGCTGTAACTTCAAACAGTCGCTATATGAAGTCATAAGTCAAGGACTACCTATATATTGCTTTTTGTTGATTATTAGTTGTATAAGAACCAGAGTGGTGCAATAGTTAGAGTGCAGTATTGCGGGATGACTCTGCTCACTGTCAGGAGTTCAATCCTGACCGGCTCAAAGTTGACTCAGCCTTCCATCCTTCCAAGATCGGTAAAATGAGGACCCAGATTGTTGGGGGCAAGATGCTGACTCTGTAAACCGCTCAGAGAGGGCTGTAAAATGGTATATAAGTCTAAGTGCTATTGTTATACCACCCAGAGTCACAACTATCTGAGTTGGGCAGTCATAGAAATGCAATCCATAAACCAAACTAAAAGAAAGGATGAGTAGGATCACCCATCATGTTATGCCAGAGGCCCCCAACCTTTTGGACACCAGGGACCAGTTCCATAGAGGGTGTTTTTTCCAGGGACCGTGTGTGTGTGTGTGTGTGTGTGTGTGTGTGTGTGTGTGTGTGTGTGTGTGGTTTGTTTCGTGTGCTGCCTGGATCCCAAATATGCGCAGATGGGGTTTCATTCGCTTGTGCAGCCTGGGTCCTGAAGGGCCACAGACCGCTACTGGTCCACAGCTGGGGATTGGAGATCCCTGTGTTATGCCACTCTTATCTGCAGTTTATCGAATAAGCTCCAATTGGACAGTCTCACACAATATATTAAATGAAAACCAAACAAGTTCATATGATAGTTTAGGATAGTAGTGCATGGACACTACACTGCCGATAAGCAGGAAGAAAAGTCTAGATCAGAGGTGTCCAGCCTTGGCAACTTTTAAGAATTGTGGACTTCAATTCCCAGAATTCCCCAGCCAGTAGTGTACAAGTCTTAAAAGTGGGTCTACTCTAGACAAACACCTGAATACTGAACTGAAGCACATGGTTAAACCTTGGGAGTTGCAGAGATCAGATGAGTAAGTATTCCAGTTCACACATCCACTAAGCTCCCAGTGCCTGAGCAATCAATATTGAGCTTCCCAGGACAAAGCAAAGAAATAGCTGCTCAACATTTCACCATCTGTGCTTTTGCTGTCTGCCTACTAGGCAGTCTCTTTGTTGGTGGGCCTTAATTACACTCCCTACAGCTGGCACGCAGGGCAGTAAGTGGCGGTGAACATTCAAAACAAAATGGGTGGCATTCAAAGAGACCGAAGCGCAGGTGACAAACCACCATCCCCAAAGCCTCCATCCCACAACCACCTTAACCCTGCTTTGGTTTGGGGGATATCTGTGTGGGGGAGGAATGGTTGCTCGGTTGCTTACCTCAACCTTCAGAGTTCTTTAAATATTCGGGGTTTTTTTCTTTTGTATCACAAACTGCTCTCTTTCGTCGCAAAAAAACAGGAGAGCTTGGAAAATTGTAATATCACCAGCTGGATCGCTTAACAGATTGAAGACACCGAGACTGAAACAAGCGACCCTGAAGGACAGATACAGGTAGTCCTCGACATATGACCACAATTGAGCCCAAAATTTCTATGGCTAAGCAAGACAGTTAAGTGAGTTTTGCCCCATTTTACGACCTTTCTTGCCAGAGTTGTTAAGTGAATCACTGCAGTGGATAAGTTAGTAACCCGGTTGTTAAGTGAATCTGGTTTCTCCGTTGACTTCGCTTGTCAGAAGGTCGCAAAAGGGGATCACATGACCTTGGGGACACAGCAATGGCCATAAATATGAACCAGTTGCCAAGCATCTGAATTTTGATCATGTGACCACAGGAATACTGCAACGGTCGTTAAGTGTGGGAAACGGTCATAAGTCACTTTTTTCAATGCTGTTGTAACTTTGAATGGTCACTAAATGAATGGTTGTAAGTCGAGGACTACTTGTACTGACTCCCCCCCTCCCAGGGCAGTGGGTGTGAGACTAGCCCAAGGTCAACCAACTAGTGTTACTAGCCTCATGCCTAAGGCAAGACCTTAAGACTCACAGACTCCTGGTTTCTAGGCTGATGCCTGAACTGCTAAACCAGTGGTTCTCTACCTTCCTAATGCCGCGACCCCCGTCCCACCGCCGTGACCCCCTCCCCGCCCCCTCCCTGCCCACCATGAGGTGACAAAGGGGGCGTGGCGGGCTAGTGCGCGCTTAGGCGACCCCTGTGAAAGGGTCGTTCGACCCCCAAAGGGGTCGCGACCCACAGGTTGAGAACCGCTGAGCTACACCAAACCGGCTCCCTATAGCCTCACATTACACAGGATTTATTTAGCTTGCCTTGCAAATTTGGCCTAGGTCAAACCCAAACAAATCACATTATCATCCGGCATAATGTGACATACAAGCTTGCTGCAACCCCCCCCCCCCAACACACACACACACTTAAGCCTTGATTTTTCCCTGGGATGCAGATACGGTGTCAGTTTGCATTATTCCTAATGCCTTCAAATCTTTCCTTAAAAGCTCATCATTTCTGTGCTAAACCCTGCATGGCTGCAGTGGAAGGGAAGCCCCAATATTGTGTGCATTTTAAGTGAGCAAACCCTCCTTTAGGGCTCTTTGGGAGATAGATGGCAAACTAGCCTTCTGTTGCCTTGTGCCACAGGGTTCATGCATGGCATTAAACCTATAATGTGTTGGTTTTGTTTTGGCTTACCATAAAGGGGAGATCCAGCCACTGTGGTTTGGAAATCAAAGTTTATGGTTTTATGTTATGTATGAATCAGGCTTCTGCGGCTTAATTCTCTCTGAATTACTGCTCAGTTCAGCCTGCATGCCAAGCTGCGACTTATATGAACTGGGATTTAGAAGTCAAAATATGTTTCGCAGCTTCCCTCCGGCTTTCACAGCTGCGTGTCTCATCCAGCACTCTTTGCTTGAAGCCAGAGCAAAAAGCAAACAAAGGTTTACCGATTCTGACATCGCACCGAAGCAGAACGAACTTAAATCGTGACCTGCAAGCTCACTTTAAATCACAGTATTATACAAGCTGTGCTTTGTGCTCGCTTCAGTTCAAACCTTTACGGTTTCTCAGTCCAAATTCCATTCCAAACGATAGTTTGCCTCTGTGATTTGATGTAGTAAAGGTAGCCTTCGACTTACAATTCATTTAGTGGCCATTCAAAGTTACAACGGCACTGAAAAAAGTGACTTATGACCGTTTTTTACACTTACGACTGTTGCAGCATCCCCATGGTCACATGATCAAAATTCACATGCTGACTCATATTTATGACGGTTGCAGTGTCCTGGGGTCGTGATCACCTTTTGTGACCTTCTGACAAGCAAAGTCAATGGGGAAGCCAGATTCACTTAACAATAGTGTTGTTAACTTAACTGCAGTGATTCACTTAATATCTATGGCAAGAAAGGTTGTAAAATAGGGAAAAACTCACTTAACAACTGTCTCACTTAACAACATAAACTTTGGGTTCCATTGTGGTTGTAAATCGAGGACTTTTTGTATTTGACGGGCTATGAACTACCACTCAGAACAAAACTACAGGTAGTCCTCGACTTACGACCACAATTGAGCCCAAAATTTATGTTGTTAAGTGAGACATTTGTTAAGTGAGCAATCATAAATATGAACCAGTTGCCTAGTGTCTGAATTTTGATCACGTGATCAGGATGCTGCTGCAAAGGTCATAACTGTGAAAAACAGTCGTAAGTCACATTTTTCAGTGCTGTTGTAACTTATGAACAGTCACTAAATGAACAGTTGTAGGTGGAGGACTACCTGCATACAGTTTGACAAGTTTGGCAGCAACAGTGAAATCCTGGCCACTTTTTCTATAAAGCCCCCTCCCCAACTATTCCTCTATCACCCCCTTCTCCTCGCCCCACATTCCCCCTTCATTTCAGCATACTTTACTCAGGACTGAGAGGTTTCTACGCATTTCCCCCCAACCTGCTTCACACCCGAGCCATGCTGCAGCCAAAGCAAAGTGAGCTGTTCAAAATGGCTATGTGCAGCTTTCTCTTTCTCTCTCCACAACACACACTCACCCAACATTGCTTAAGCACCTTCCAGAAGAAAGGGAACAAAATCAGCCATTCTACATAACAGGCTTTCTCACAAAAAATGCTGAAGCAGCTTGATCACCAGATTAACAGAATCCATAGCTACAAAGCTTGTGCTTGTAACTTTTTATATAACTATACAGTGGGGTGTTTGTTTTTTTTAAATTAAATTCTTACGTAGGCAATCCAAATTATGCACAGAAAGAAAACCAAACAAAACCACCGACTGCCCCCACTCCCAATGACACAGGAATCAGCATATATGCATGGAGGCATCTCTCATTTCACATAATTATTCTCTATTTTTATAACATTCTGACTCTGTGAGGTTGGGGGAGAAAACAAAAACTGTGCAAGGTATGAGAGGCTAATTTAGTTTTCAGAAAATTGGGCAAGATTGGAAAATGTGGACCATCACCCAAATTTTACCAGGTATTGCCAATGCACTGCTTGGACTAGCTTGGCAATCATAAGGACTAGAATCTTAATGTTTTAAGCAAACCAAGATTTTCAAGAAATGAAATTAGCCCTCAGCTGAATTGTAGCCAGGGTGGATTTGATTTAAATCGAGTTGATTTAAATCACAATTTAAATCATGATTTAAATCACTAGTAAAAAGGCTTGATTTAAATCAACTCGATTTAAATCATAATTTTTAAAGGGCAACTGTCATCTCTACTATGAAATTGCGTGAATGCACAATGCAGTGCATGTTATCTCAGCTTGCAGAGCTTAGATTCATTGAATGAGTTTATCAAAAACGTAAATATTGCAGAATATACAGCCTCATGCTACATAACTAAGCTCCATTTCATGCTGAATAAATTAAATTATTAATGTATCTGAAATAGAAAACTATCTTTAGATAGATTTTTATTCCAAAGGCATTTTATTAAAATAAATTTGATTAAAAAAAATCCAATTTAAATAAAAAAAATCTGATTTAAATTTTAAAAAATCATTTTTATTTATTTTTTAAAAATAGATTTTTATCCACCCTGATTGTAGCCTTAACGGCCACTTACACAATCATGTTTACAAGAGCCAGGATCCTGTGGGTAACTGGAATATCAGGAAAGATTTGGTGATCAGTCCAAGTAGGTGCAAAACAAACTATATGTTGAAAATTAGACAAATCAAGCTCTCTGTTTCTTTCTAAGGAACCTTTGCAGGTAGTCCTTGACTTAGGACCACATTTCAACCCAAAATTTCTGTTGCTAAGTGAAATAGTTAAGTGAATTTTGCCCCATTTTATGATCTTTCTTGCCAAAGTTAAGTGAATCACTGCAGATGTTAGGTTAGTAACGTGACTATTAAATGAATCTGGCTTCCCTATTGACTCGACTTTGTCAGAAGTTCCCAAAATATGATCACCTCGTCTCAGGACACTGCAACCATCATAAATATGAACGAGTTGCCAAGCATCCAAATTTTGATCACATGACCATGGGAATGCTGCAATGGTCGTAAGTGTGAAAAACAGTCATCAGTCACTTTTTTTCAATGATGTTGTAACTTCGAACGGTCACTAAATGAACTGTTGTTAAGTCGAGGACTACCGGTATTTCTCACAATAGCTTGCAAAACATTTTACTCTCTAAAGCCTGAGGTTTTTTTTCAGGCTAGAAATGGAATGGGCTAGTAAGAGAGACACCGAATTATTGTTTTTCTCCTTTGCTGGTCCACTGCATTTCTGATGAGACTCTTTCTGCAACCAGGATAGGCTAGTAAAGGAGAAACCGTGTACCAAGATGAGGGAGGATTTTTATCACATGGCACTTTAAAACCCTTGTACAATCCAGCCACAATAACACAGTTCAGCCAAGCTCTCATTCCTTTGCATACTGATGAGATTTTTAAAATCCCTTCTAGTTAACGCACCTGCCACAAAGGATTTAAGAGACACGGTGCCCACAGCCTCCTCCAGTACCCCCCCCTCTTCAGGTTCTGACCAAGCCAACAGCAACCCACTTTGACCACTGCATGGGCTGGGGAGGGGGGGAAACTGCTGTGTGTGAAAAGCAGAGCTTGTTCATTCTGTCTTGTACCTTACTTGGAATCCACATCAAGAGCAATCAATGATCGCCCTGACTCTTTAAACTTCACTCCCAGCTGTATTAAATATACATGAGACAAATATGCAACTTGCAACAAGCTTTACCGAACCCAGTAAAAGACATCCGAGACAACTTAACACCATGCAGCAATTATGTCGAGACTGTTGGTAAACGTGCTTTAAAACCTACCTGATAGTTATTTACACACACACACACACACACACACAAATCCATGCCTGATTTACAATAATGACATTACAGTTGTTAATATACCAACATCAGAGTTCATACTTCAGACTAAACCTGTAGTTAAGGTATTACATCTACATCTTAAAGACTTAGTTTCAAGATTGAAGTATGGTTAAGGCCGTGTTTCTCAACCTTGGCAACTTTAAAATGTGTGGACTTCAACTCCCAGAATTCCCCAGCCAGCAATGCTGTTTCGGCAATGAGAAACACTGGGTTAAAAGTATTAGTTAATATTTTAATTCATTAGTCTTGACGATGGAGCTTACTGGAAGACTGGAGCAATCATTCTCTCTCAGCCTACCTCACCAGTCCGTGGCTGTGGGAAAAGACAAGAGGAGGAATATGTATGCCACCTTGAGATCCAAAATTGAGGCATAAATTTAACAAGCTTGAGTTATTTATAAAAATAATAAAGGCGGGGTTTGAAAAATGTAAAATAAACAACTAAGTAAACCAGAACAAAACAAACTACATTATGGTTTGTTAGTATTCTGTGTGAACCCTAATCTATGACTAAGGATATCAAGCATAACCTACAGGTGCAGACAGACCATTACAAATTCTACCAACACAAGCAAAATATTCAGAGTCATGCCTCATTCCCATCATCCAAAATTCAATGTTGCCTGTAAGACTGTGAATTCAAATTTTGTCATGAATCTTTAAGGTGAGAGTAATGAGGACATTCCTGAATGCAGACAGGAGTCTGGCGATATATGCACAAATTAACCCATCTAGGATAAATTGCAACCCTTGGTACCTTATCATCAGGAACACATTGTGAATCCCAGGTTCACCCACAGGCATGCATTAGAGGGGAGGAGGGGGAAACAACCTTGATTTATCCAGGCTCTTTATCACATGCTAGGGGCACAGCAAATGACTCATGTTAAAAAAAGGGGGGGTAGGTTTTAAATCTTTACACACTGTTTTTAATTGTGGGAGGGGGAGGTGCAATTTCCTGTACCATCGACAGTATTCTGAAGTAGATGCATTGCTGTAATAGAAAAATGATTAAAATTTACTTTCCCTTCTGACAAAAGACTTCCTTTTTAAAAATAGGAAATCTAAAAAGTCACCGACTTTGGTTGAACTGAAGATGAAATCAACTGGAAAGCAAAAGATGGAACGCATTTCAAATTCTCACCCGATTAGTTTTAACTAACTTGTATGCTGAAATAGGCACCCTATCTGAATTCTAGTATGGCGGCATGACAACATCCCCTGGGGGAGGGGAAAGAAAGAACAAGCTTTGTTCTCAATTTTAAAAAGAAAAGTCTACAAAGATAAAGTGGGAGAAACATCCTTGGGAGGATATGGTGAAAGATCCTATTTAAACCAAGGATTTTTGTGGAGGGGGGATGAAGAATAAAGTTAATTAATACATGAGGGTCAGAGTGATGATAGGCGTCTGGATTATGTCCAGATTATGTCCGTACTCTGCCATATTCCTTTTATGCTTCTAAGGGTCTCCTGTCCACCTTCCCACAAACAATATTACTTGCAGCTGACCAATTTTCTCGCTTCTGCCTCCATCCCGGTGACAAAGCTGTCCTCTTCTCAACTCAGAAAACTGCAGAATAAGCCCCTTTCCACACAATCTCTAGCTCCCATTAGACTTTCAGCACTCCTGCCTCCTCCTTCATCCCCCTTTCTCTAAAATTACCTCTCAACACCCCAAAACTGTATTTCCTGCCTTTTGCCTGCTTCCAAGACTTTTATTCGCTCTCTCAGGACACCCATTATTTATTGTAAACCCCCAAATCACTTTTCCAGCCCCATACCCCTGCTTCACTTCTCTCTAATCCTCCCATGCCTGGTTTCTCCCCCACTCTTTCAGCCTCTCCTTAAAATCCCCGATTTCTGCCAAACAATCTTAAATATTTCCTACCCAGCTTTTCTCCTGCAAATCTGCCTGCTGCATCCTATTGTAAATGTCCATTTCCTCAACTTTTCACCCTTAAACATCAGCAGCATTAACTCGAGTTACCCTCGGGGTCTCCATTCTGATTTTTTTTTCCATTCCACACCCAATTATCTCATCCTATGAATTTATGTACCGTAAATCTGTATTATCCCTTAGTGCTCTTCTCTGGTTACTCTACAATGTACTGCATCCGTGAACTATACAGGTAGTCCTCGACTTACTACATTTAATGACCATCCGAAGTTACAATGGCACTGAAAAAACTGACTTATGACCATTTATCACACTTACGACCTTTACAGCATCCCCATGGTCACGTGATCAAAATTCAGACACTTGGCAACTAACTCATATTTATGACAGTTTCAGTGTCCTGGGGTCATGTGATCAGCTTCTGTGACCTTCTGACAACCAAAGTCAATGAGGAAGCCAGATTCAATTAACAACCAGGTTACAAACTTAACAATTGCAGTGATTCACTTAACTATAGCAAGAAAGGTAGTAAAAAGGGGCAAAACTCACTTAACAAATGTTTCACTTAGCAACAGAAATGTTGGGCTCAATTATGGTTAAGTCAAGCACTACCTGTAATGCTAATTACACTGATGGTTGATAATAAGTATGGTACTAATGTGCATAACCCAGCAACTTCATCCCCCCACATATCAAAAATGCTTTTCCTAATAACAGAAAACCTATACTTTTACCCCTTCCTGGTTTTGCCCCCAAATCCATTATTGTATTCCAATCCACACATTTCAATGTGCACTATCAACACCAAGTCGCTAAATTGTACGTTGGAGGACCCCATGGTCATTTTTCATCCTCCTAGCATAGATCTGCCAGCATGTCCTCTGAACAAGTACTGTTACTCATTTTCAATGTTCTGATGTGAATTTTAACAGTATTAATAGAGTTAAATAGAATTACTAAAAGCCGACCAGTAACCTGTATCAATAAATGTCATATTACAGATAGCCCTCAACTTACGACCACAATTGAGTCCAAAATTTCTGTTGTTAACTGAGTTTTGCCCCATTTTACCACCTTTCCTGCTCAGTTGTTAAGTGAATCACCGCAATTGATAATTTAGTAACCCGGTTGTTAACTGAATCTGACTTCCCCATTGACTTTGCTTGAAAGAAGGTCGCAAAAGGGGATCACATAATCTTGGGACACAGCAACAGTCATAAATATGAACCAGTAGTCAAGCATCTGAGTTCTGAACACATTATCATGGGGATGCTACAAAGGTCGTAACTATGAAAAACGGTCATAAGTCAGATTTTGCAGTGCCATTGTAACTTTAGTCACTAAACGAACTGTTTGTTGTAAGTCGAGGACTATCTGTACTAACAGCTGACCAGTAACCTGTATCAATAAATGTCATTATATTATTAAATAACCATTAGGATTACTCCTCCCCAAGATTCCTGTATCTATATATATATTATTTTAACACAGGGGTCCCCAAACTTGGCAACTTTAAGACTTGTGGACTTCAACTCCCAGAATTCTGGGAGTTGAAGTCCACAAGTCTTAAAGTTGCCAAGTTTGAAGACCTCTGTTCTAACATCACGGCAAACAGGGCTACCTTTAAACCTTCACTTCCAATTCCAAGTCCTACTACAGGTAGTCCTCGACTTACGATCATAATTGAGCCCAGCATTTATGCTGCCAAAAGTGAGACATTTGTTAAGTGCGTTTTGCCCCATTTTACGAATTTTCTTGCCACAGTTGTTAAGTCATTGCACTTGTTCAGTTAATAACAATAAGTTGTTAAATGAATCTGGCTTCCCCCATTGACTTTCCTCGTCAGAAGGTTGCAAAAGATGATCACAAGATCTGTGGGACACTATATCCGTCACAAATATGAACCAATTGTCAAGCATCCAAATCTTAGTCCTGTGACCACAAGGATGCTGCAAGTGTGAAAAATGGTCGTAAGTCCCTTTTTCCAGTGACGCTGTGACTTCAAATGGTCACTAAATGAGCTGCTGAAAATCGAGGACTACCTGTATTGATCAGTTATCAATAACTCAGTCTTCCCCCCCCCCCCACACCCAACCCCCATCCTTCGGCAGCCCAAATTGTGCCATCAGCGCCTCTGCTGACAAAACAGCCCAAGATCCGGACCGTCTTTTCCCCCAACATCGACCTAGTCACGGTCTCCTCCAGGGAGCAAACAAACCAGGATTAGCCTCAAGAGCCCCGCGATGATGCCGCCTCCCCCTTCCCAGACGCGGTTTTGCCCTCACGATCAGGATTAGCAACTGGGCAAATCATGGAGGAAATGATCGGCCTCCCCTCCCTCCCCACCTTCAGCCCCAGCCGCCCACCGAGGGCTCCTGAAGGGCCTTCGGCATCCTCGGATTGCACTTCAACCCCGAAGGGGGAAAAGCAACCCCCGGACCGGGAGGGCGACCAGGTGGGGCCGGGCAACCGAGCGCATCGCGGGCGGGAAAGGACGGTTTCTCCGGACGACGATGAAGGAGGAGCCCCCTCCCCTGCTGGCGCGAGGAGGAGACCCCGTGGCCTCCCGCCTCAGGACCGGAGCGCTTCACTCCGCTCACCTCCTCCTGCCGCCGAGTCCGGCGGCGCCCCCCAACCGCCCGCTTCGGGGGTGACGGCTCCGGCTCCCGCCTCGGCTCCTCCAGCGGAGCCCGTCTCGTCGGACGCCTCCAGGTCCATAGCTGGCGGAGGCCCGGCCCGCGCCCGCCTCGCCTCAGCCCACGACTCGCCGCCGCCGCTTCGGCTAAGCAGAAGAAGAGAGAGAGAAAAGAGAGAGAGAGAGGGAGAGACCGGGCGGGAGACGACTCGTCAGCAGCGCGCAGGCGCTAGCTCGGCGGCCGGACCACGAGGTCGGAGAGCTAGAGCGCCCCGCCAAGGGAGCGGAAGAGGAGGCTGTGTTACTGTTCGGCCATCCCTTCCAATGATAGGTTCCGGCCTGGTTTTGGAACGTTAGGAAGCTTAGGCTGGGAGGGGGACGCTCTGGGAAGCTGGCGCTTTTCTATATTATCCAATAACTCAGGGGTTGCCACAAACAAGAGGGAGCCAAGCTATTCTCCAAAGCACCTGAGGGTAGAACAAGAAGCAATGGGTGGAAACTAATCAAGGAGAGAAGCAACTTAGAACTAAGGAGAAATTTCCTGACAGCTAGAACAATTAATCAGTGGAACAACTTGCCTCCAGAAGTTGTGAATGCTCCAACACTGGAAGTTTTTAAGAAGATGTTGGATAACCATTTGTCTGAAGTGGTGTAGGGTTTCCTGCCTAAGCAGGGGGTTGGACTAGAAGACCTCCAAGGTCCCTTCCAACTCTGTTATTCTATTCTATTGAGCATGTGGTGCAAAGTTGCTTGCCTTAGGCAGGCCAGAAGGATAGTTTGGACTCACGGAACGTCCAGATGGGAGGAGGGGAGTGGGGGCGGGGAGAGATGTTGCATTTTTCTCCCCCCAACTTGTGCGGTGCTGTTGTTTAATCATGATTCGTGGCGTAAACCACCGTTGACTGGGTTTGCTGATAGCTATAAATCATGGTCTACTGTGTAACATAGGTGAAGTTAAACCAATCAGCTGAGGGCTTAGCGGGATGTTCAAACGAGGATCGTATTAAAACTGCATTTTCTTGTCTTCACGTTGTTTCAGCTTTCCCTAATTTACTTGGGCTATTTTTTGAGGATAAAGCTAGAAATCACTAGCAGTGCCACATTAGAGCTGTCAATTCAAGCAAATATTTGTTATTTGTTCATGCTTTTTAATAAGAATTGTTAACTGGAAAAGTTGGAGAACTGTATTAATTTATGAAGACAAAAAAAATCGGGAGGATTCTGATGTTTACATTGCCCGGAGTCATTGTGAATTGGGCAGTGTATATTAAATAAACATAAAAATAAGTCTTCCTAATTTTTTGCCGCAGTAGACTAACATGGCTCTCCCTCTGCAACTCAGAACACTCAATTCTTTCTTTGCAAACCAGGAACTCTGCCCAATATTTATTATTGATTTTTATTGATCATTTAAAATTGTACAGCTGCTTGCTTATTGAGCATTCTAGGCAGCTGATAACATACCGTATTTGTGGTGGGAAAAATAATTTTTCCTCCCTGTCTTTTCGAAGTGACCAGCCTCAAATCCAGCCCCTGACTTTGCTAATCCTATCAGACCCAAACTGACCCTGCCTCAGATAAAGCCCCCCCCTCTAATCCCATCCTAAACCAAATAATAGAAGTCTCCTCACCAGCTCATTGCAAGAGCCAGTGTAGTGGTTAAAGCACTGGGCTAGAAACTACAAGAGTGAATTCTAGTCCAGCCAGCTGGATGACCTTGAGCCAGTCACAACTCTCAGGAAGCAACTTGCAATGGCAAACCGCTTTTGAAATGTTGCCAAGTTGCCAAAAAAACTGCAGGGACTTCTCCAGGTCCTTAATTGGGGATACACACACCACAATTATTTCAACATTCCATCTCTTTTAACAAGGGTCTTTGCCTAACAATAGAAATCACCCAAGAGATATTGACAAGGGCCTGTGGAACTTCCCCAAAACTGGCCAAGCAAATCAGATCCTTAAGATTGCCCACCTTGTAGCCTCAACTCTTAAGTAAAAAAAAAAAATCTTTGCTGTCCCATTGTTTGGCCATAAGGAACATCCCTAAGGGATCATTGTAATAAAGGGGGTTCCTTTCCCCCCCCCCTCTGTTGTACTCTGAACTTCTGAATATTTCACAAAAGATTGAAAATCCGCCCTTTGGAACATCTTATTATGTAAAGTAAGATCTGCAACCACCTTCCTATCTTTCTGCAAAAGCCTGAAGACCTGGCACTGCTGGTTGGCCTGGGGTCCAAATGCAGGAGATGGCTGCTGGACTGATGGCAGACACCCCCTCCCACCCCCTTGTTCTCTGCTGTCCTCCCATCCATCTTTTTTGTTATCATATTGGTGTATTCTCATTGTGTCATTGTACATTGTTTATCTTATTCTTCTATTATTTTACTTCTGTTTACACTCCTTTTATTTTCTTCCATTTTATTGCTGTAAACCACCTAGAGTAGCCCTATGGTGAGATAGGCAAATAAATTTCAATCAATCAATCAATAGAATGGAGCTGGAAGGGACATTGGAGGTCTTCTAGCCCAACCCCCTGCTCAAGCAGGAGACCCTATACAATTTGAGGCAAGTGATTGTCCAGTCTCTTCTTAAAAACCTCCGGTAATGAAGCATCCACAACTTCTATTTAGTAAATAAACTTTGTGTAACAAATAGAATAAATACTTAATAAAATGAAATGCTGCATTAAAACCACTAATAAAAGACTCTTATGCCATGCAAAGAAAAGAACTCTTAGCCATACATATAAATATATTTACTGCAGAATAATTCTAGGGAATTGCCTCTTGAAAAAAAGCACCTTTGGGACAACCATGACCTGAATGACTGAGAATCTCCATAGACCTCTTTGGGAGAATTTGCTTTTAAGTTTAATTTCAATTAATATTGAAGACAATTCTATACTAGCAGTTTGAAAACATGCAAATGCAAGTAGATTAATAGGTACCATTTTGGTGAGAAGGTAACAGCGTTCCGTGAGCCTTTGGTGTATAGCAGAGGTCTTCAAACTTGGCAACTTTAAGACTTGTGGACTTCAACTCCCAGAATTCTCCAGCCAGCATAGCTGGCTGGAGAATTCTGGGAGTTGAAGTCCACAAGTCTTAAAGTTGCCAAGTTTGGGGACCCCTGGCGTATAGCCATGTTGGCCACATGACCATGGAAAATATCTGCGGACAACACTGGCTCCCTGGGTGGACACAACTGACAGGAAAATCTTCACCTTTTTAATGATCAATATTGAGATATGAATAAAAGTATTACAGAACTTCCAAAGTATCTTAAATTGCTCCTTTTAGTCAGATTAAAAGCTACACATTTCGTAACTACTTCTGGAAAGATTTTAGTGCGCCAGCTGTTTATGTATTCTAAGCTACTGCAAGGCAAAATGTTCCCGGTTTTACAGAAATATTACGCTTTCCTCTGTACACCTTGGAAAGAGTGACATCTTCTGGCGGATATCACTATCTTTTTATTTGTTTTATTTGTTTTTAAAGATAGCTTTATTAGAGTTTTTAAGCTAGAAAGATAAAAGCTATCAAAAATGAGCAGTTAAGAGAAAAAAGGAAAGAAAGAGAAAGTCAAAGCGAAAAAAATAAAGGAAAAAGAAATACAAAGAAATAACTTCCAACTTTCTTTTACAGCAGATAAAAGTACAGGTAGTCCTCGACTTACAACAGTTCATTTAGTGACTGTTCAAAGTTACAATGGCACTGAAAAAAGTGACCTATGACCTACAGTATGCAGCAACCCTGTGGTCACATGATCAAAATTCAGATAGCAATAGCACTTAGACTTATATACCACTTCACAGTGCTTTACAGCCCTCTCTAAGCGGTTTACAGAGTCAGCATATTGCCCCCAACAATCTGGGTCCTCATTTTACCAACCTCGGAAGGATGGAAGGCTGAGTCAACCTTGAGCCAGTGAGAATTGAACTGCTGAACTGCTGGCAGCCAGCAGTCAGCAGAAGTAGCTTGCAGTACTGCATTCTATCCACTGCGCCACCATGGCTCTTAGATGCTTGACAACTGGTTCAAATTTATGACGGTTGCAATGTCCCAGGGACCTGCGATCACCTTTTGCGACCTGACAAGCAAAGTCAATGGGGAAGCCAGGTTCACTTAACCACCGTGTTACTAGCTTAATAAATGCAATGATGCACTTAACAACTGTGGCAAGAAAGGTCGTAAAATGCAGCAAACTCGCTTAACAAATTTTTCACTTAGCGGCATAAATTTTGGGCTCAATTATGGTCCTAAATCAAGGACTACTTACTTGTATAAATTCAAACTGACCTCTCACTCTAAGATTATAACATATGACTTCCATTTTTTTCTATTCTCTACTGGGTTTTTTTCTAATCATCAAATCCATGTATCATAACTGTATTTTTTTATGTTTCACAAATAAAGTTCAAAAGGGGTTTCCCTCTGTTCTCTAATCAAAGCTGTCAATTTCATCATCTCAACCAGCCCCATCAATTTCAACATCCATTCCTTCACTGTAAGCAAAGTTGAAGCTTTCCACCATTATGCATATAGCATTTAGCAATAGCATTTAGGCTTCTATGCTCCCCCATAGTGCTTTACGTCACTCTCTGGACAGTTTACAGTGTAAGCATTATTTGCATGTTACCCCCAAGAATCTGTCTCCTCGTTTTACCGACCTCAGAAGGATGGAAGGCTGAGTCAACCTTGAGCCCCAACAGGATCGAACTCCAGGTTGTGGGCAGAATTTGCTTGCAGTACTGCAGTTTAACCACTGCACCACCAGAGTTCTGGTGGCGTATTAAAGTTTTGCTGCTGTTATCACACATAAAAACAAAGTTACATGCTTTTTTTTCCCCAATTGATGGTCCACCAGACCCAAAAGGAACATTTCTGGTTTCAGTTTGATATTGTTGGAAGAAATATCCATCTACCGTACTTCAGTTCGAAGCGGGGAGAAAGACACTGGAAATATGGAGGTTGATTGGAAAGATGGTTTATTGATGAACAGGACCACATGGGTTTGAGGCAGGGGTGAAATGCTCCCGGTTCAGGCGTGCCTGCGGGTCACCGGACAGCCGGTAGCGATGGAAGCGGGAGACTTCGCCCACCCACCCGGACGCCGCCATTTGGGTTCTTTTACCCTCTGCGCATGTGCAGAACGCTTTGTGCATGCGCAGAGGGTAAAAGAACCCAAATGGCGGCATCCGGGCGACGTCTCCCGCTTCCGATGCTATCAGCTCTCCGGCGACCAGCAGGCAAGCCCGAGCCCGGAGCATTTTGCCCCTGTTGCCACGCCCCCTTGCACTTGAGCTTCCTGTTCCTGTGCAAGAACATGTATTGTATTGGCTGTTGTCAGACTCCCATGGGGCCATGTAGGGGTTATGTAGGGGTCATAGCTGGCTCTATAGGCAAAGTACAAATCCTAGGTGTTTGTCTGAGCTAAGTTTGGTTGAAGTTTGGAAGGTGATGCAATGTCGTTAGGAGATTGTGCAATGTAGTGAGCTCTGCTGCTAGATGGTAATGGGTTAATCCTATTATGTCCTGGAGGGTCATGTCTTAATCCCATCGCCCTGGAGCTGAAGGCCTTTCGTCTTGTAGATAGGCTGGCCCAGTCCTGCTCAATGGGCACCAAATATCTGCTGGGGGCAGGGAGCTGCAGGGAGCTGCTCTTTGTCTTTAAAAACATGTTTCTCCTTTTCTCATCCCGGGAAATACAATATTCTGCCTTTTTAATATTTCCTAGAATATTTCATTCTTCTAGGAGAGAGGTGGCTGCTAACTTTCTACAATATTAATCTTTACATTTTTTGGGATTAATGAGTGTATTTGAATCCAAACCTATTGACTTTTTTACATGTGCAATTTTTAAATTCACAGATCATTCCTCCTGCGTTTTATTTTGTCATCTTCAAGCATTTGTTTATTTATTTATTGGGCCCCCATGACCCAAATCCAGTGAGACTCTGCGCAGCTTGCATTCAGTTTTTGCAATAATTAAACAGTATCACCAAATTTAATAGCAACAAGGGTAGGAAAAATTACCACAAGCAATAAGTAACCAAACTTAACGCAGGGTAGTGCTTTTCTAATTTCTAGAAATATTGCACAACTGTTTGCAATGGCTGTGTTTGCATAACGACATTCATGATTTACTGAATTAAGTCACTCCTATGGTTTGCACACAACACTGACTGTGCACACTGACTTACGCAAAAACAGTGGTTAGATGTCAACCCTGAAGTGAACATGGCTGAGGCCATCTTGGAGGCTTCAGGGTTGCCACACAACAGAGGGAGGGGGGAAATAGTTAGATGGGGTTTTGTAGCCCAAACAATAAAGCATTCCTGTGGGAACCAAGGACATTCTCATAGGTGGCTGGCCAGAGGAGGAGTGAAGTAACCAAGCAACCGGCCAGCACCTGGATTGGACAACGTGACCAGTGACTTGGGGGAAAGGGGAAACTTTTACTTTTAATTAGGTGAAAGCCGCAGGAACTTTTAGAGTCGGCTTTCACCAGTCGTGCCAATATGATGAATCCAATAAAGCTGTTCTTTGAGGAATTTACTTGCCTCAGAGTTCTACTTTCTATGGGTGCATTACTTGGAACCCTGACATTATACTCTCTCACACAACACAATGGCTGAAATTTCTCTCTTTCACTGTCCCTGAATTAAAGATAGTCCTCAACCTATTTATTTATTTATTTATTTATTATATTTGTATGCCACCCAACTCCCAAAGGACTCTGGGCGGCTTAACAACAGCAAATAAACATTAAAAAACATCATAAAAAAGAAAACATTATAAAACATCATAAACAATTATAAAACATTAAAACATTAAACATTAAAACAATTTAAAACTCATGCATATCACATCATGGCCGGATCTCGACGATTACAACCGCGAGATCACGGCCTCAGGCCTGCCGGAAAAGCCAGGTCTTTACCGCTTTCCGGAAGGCCAGCAGGGTGGGGGCAGTCCGGATCTCAGGAGGTAACTGGTTCCAGAGGGCCAGGGCAGCCACAGAGAAGGCCCTCCCCCACGGGCCTGCCAGCTGGCACTGTTTCGCTGACGGGATCTGGAGGAGCCCAACCCTGTGGGATCTGACCGGTCACTGGGAGCTATGCGGCAGAAGACGGTCTCGAAGATAACCTGGCCCTGAGCCACGTAGGGCTTTAAAGGTAATAACCAACACCTTGAATTGTGCCCGGAGACCAATAGGGAGCCAGTGCAGCTCGCGAAGAATTGATGTAATGTGGGTGTACCTAGGTGCTGGTAGAAGGCGGTCTCGAAGATAACCTGGCCCTGAGCCATGTAGGGCTTTAAAGGTAATAACCAACACCTTGAATTGTGCCCGGAGACCAATAGGAAGCCAGTGCAGCTCGCGGAGGATTGGTGTAATGTGGGTGTACCTAGGTGCACCCACGACAGCTCGCGCAGCTGCATTCTGGACCAATTGTAGTCTCTGAACACTCTTCAAGGGTAGCCCCATGTAGAGCGCATTGCAATAATCTAATCGCGATGACCATAATTGAGCCCGGAATTACGTTCATACGTTGTGATGGTAAGTGGAGGCATCATGTGACCAGACCCAATTTTTTGACATTTTTTGTGGCAGTTTTTAAGTGGATGCAGTGGTTGTTAAATCCAGATATTATTGTACTTACGACTACAATTGAGCCCAAAATTTCTGTTGTTAAGCAAGACATTTGTTCAGTGAGTTTTGCCCCATTTTACAACCTTTCTTGCCACAGTTGTTAAATGAATCACTGCAGTTGATAAGTTAGTAACCCGGTCGTTACGTGAATCTGGCTTCCCCATTGACTTTGCTTGTCAGAAGGTCGCCAAAGGGGATCACATGACCCCGGGACACTGCAGCCGTTATAAATAAGTTCCCAAGCATCTGAATTTTGATCACATGATCATGGGGATGCTTCAAATGTCGTAGTTATGAAAAATGGTCATAACTCGCTTTTTTCAGTGCCGTTGTAACTTTGAACAGTCACTAAGTGAACCGTTGTAAGTCAAGGACTACCTGTATATTCGTTTTATCCATGAGCACTCTTTGCTGGAAATCAGCATTTGGGACCGGAATGTCCATCACTAAGCAATGTGATCATTGACTGACTTGCATGCAATTTTATGACTGTGGTCATTAAGTGAATCCAGCTCCCCTCATTGACTTGATCAGAAGCCCCTAGGAAGGTCACAAATGGTGATCAGGTGACAATGGGATGCTGCAACCGTCATAAATACATGTCAGTTGCCAAGTGCCTGAATTTTGACTACATGATTGTGGAGATGCGAGGTGAAGTCGTAAGTCATTTTTTTCCAGCACTGTCGTAACTTCAAACGGTTGTTAAATGAATGATTGTAAATTGAGAACTGACTCTATAAAGAATAAATCTACTCCTTCAATCCTGTGACATCCCTTTAAGGCAGGGGCGTCAAACTCGATTTCATTGAGAGCCGTATCAGGGTTGTGTTTGACCTTGGGGGGGGGGGCAGGGGTGAAATCCAGCAGGTTCTGACAGGTTCTGGAGAACCAGTAGCAGAAATTTTGAGTAGTTCGGAGAACCGGTAGCGGAAATCTTGAGTAGTTTGGAGAACCGGCAAATACCACCTCTGGCTGGCCCCAGAGTGGGGTGGGAATGGAGATTTTGCAATATCCGTCCACC
>QLTV01009056.1:2359724-2380790 GCA_003457575.1 Thermophis baileyi
TTCCCTCCAGGGGTGAAATCCAGCAGGTTCTGACAGGTTCTGGAGAACTGGTATCGGAAATTTTGAGTAGTTCGGAGAACCGGCAAATACCACCTCTGGCTGGCCCCAGAGTGGGGAGGGCATGGCGCCTTTGCAGTATCCTTCCCCTGCCACGCCTACCAAGCCACGCCCACCAAGCCACACCATGCCCACCAAGCCACGCCCACAACAGAACCGGTAGTAAAAAATTGGATTTCACCACTGGGGGGGGCGTGGGGGCCGTGGCCAGCATGACGTCACTCATGTCGGGGGGGCCGCACACAAGCTCCGTTTTCACTGGCAGAGGCACCGCGGGCCGGTCCTTCGCTGTTCCCAGGGTGGCCCCGTGGGCCAGATCTAAGCACCCTGTGAGCCGGCTCCGGCTCCCGGGCCTTGAGTTTGACACCCCTGCTTTAAGGACTGGGAGACTGAGATCATATCTCCCTTTTTGCCTTGTCTTCTTTAGCTTAAACTCTTTTCATCCTTTTCATCCTTTTTCATAGGGTCTCTAAACCTCTCATCATCCCCGCAGCTTTTCTCTGTACTCCTTCCAAGCTTCTCAGCATCCTTCTTATATTGTGCAATAAGTATAATTAATATTTATTTATTAAATTTATGCATCGCCCAACTCACTGTTGTCACACTGGAATTATAGTTTAGAACAGAGTTTGCCATCTTTTCTAGTTGGCAGCCCGGAGCAAGGGCGGGAGGGGGGGGAAAGAGGGAATGTTGTGAGAGGGACAGGTGCATCCGCGTGCATGCACGCAAGCACCCGTTGCTCGCGTGGGTGGGACCGTGAGTGCTCGCACGAGTGGTGCCGCAAGTGTCCACGATGCTCGCACGAATGGTGCCGCAAATGCACGCGACGCTCGCACGAGTGAGGCCCAAGCGCCTGTGACGCTCGTGTGAGTGGGGCCACAGGCCCCCGCGATGCTTGCGTGAGTGGGGCTGTGCATGCACTTACACGCAGGCGCAACATCTGGCTACTCACACGGTCCAGTTGCGAATAGGCTGCAACCCGGTAATGGGCTGCAGCCCACAGGTTGGGGACCCCTGACTTAGAGGAGTTAAGCCAATTCTGGTCTACAGGTTTTGCATTTCTGCTTTAAACCCAAGCCTACAGACCAGTATTCTCAACTTTGGATCCTGGGATTAGTGGTGGTTCATGGTGGTACTGTAAGGATTTCCTGCTGGGAACACTATGATAAAAACACTTATTTTTTAAAAAGTCCAAAATTTCACAAGATCCCCCAAACTCATGAGACTTTGACTCTTCATTTAAAATCTCACAACTTTCTAAGCTAGAATATTGAAATGTCATGCTATTTAGACTATAAGAGCCGTAGTGGCCCAGTGGTTAGAATGCAGTATTGCAGGCTAACTCTGCTGGCTGCCAGCAGTTTGATTCTCACTGGCTCAAGGTTGACTCAGCTTTCCGTCCTTCCGAGGTCGGTAAAATGAGGACCCAGATTGTTGGGGGCAAGATGCTGACTCTGTAAACCGCTTAGAGAAGCCTGTAAAACACTGTGAAGTGGTACATAAGTCTAAGTGCTTTGCTATATCCACCCAACCACCCAACCATCCATCCATCCACTCATCCATCCATCCATCCATCCATCCATCCATCCATCCATCCATCCATCCACTCATCTATCCATCCATCTACCCATCTACCCATCTACCCATCCACTCATCCACTCATCCATCCATCCATCCATCCATCCATCCATCCATCCATCTATCATCATTATCTATCTATCTATCTATCTATCTATCTATCTATCTTTCTATCTATCTATCTAGTTATCTATCTATCTATCTATCTATCTATCTATCTATCTATCTATCTATCTATCTATCTATCTATCTACCTACCTACCTACCTACCTACCTATCTATTATCTATCTATCTATCTATTCTGTCATTCTGTATACCTAAATGCCTCTCATCCATCTATCATTCTATTATCTATTCATCCATCCACTCATCCATCCACTCATCCATCCACTCATCCATCCATCCATCCATCCATCCATCCATCCATCCATCCATCCTCTCATCTATCCATCCATCTACCCATCTACCCATCCACTCATTCATCCATCCATCCATCCATCCATCCATCCATCCATCCATCCATCCATCCATCCATCCATCCATCTTATATGGCTGCACATCTCACTTATGTGACTCTGGGGGGCTTAATATCAAATAGATACACTATAAACACATAGCAGTTTAATTTATTCTGGGGGCCAAATTAATTTAATTTGGAGGCTTTGCTTACATGGTGACCCTCAACAGCGATAAAGTGATCTCTGAAAAGGTAAAAGCTGGGAATTGTTAATTAAAACCAAAAGTATACATATAAACTGGGTGAAACCAGACGTAATAGCAGTGACTGTGATAGAGATCTTGGAGTCCTGGTGGACAACCAGTTAAACATGAGCCAGCAGTGTGCAGTGGCAGCCAAAAAAGCCAATGCAATCCTAAGCTGCATTAACAGAGGGATACAATCTAGTTCAAGAGAAGTACTAATACCACTCTCTAAAGCCTTAGTAAGACTGCACCTCGAGATCCAGTTTTGGTCACCACACTATAAAAAAGATGTTGAGATTCTAGAAAAAGTGCAGAGGAGAGCAACCAGGATGATTAGGGGACTGGAGACTAAAACATATGAAGAACGGTTACAGGAATTGGGCATAGCTAGTCTAGTGAAGAGAAGGACCAGGGGAGACATGATAGCATTGTTCCAATATTTGAGGGGCTGCCACAGAGAGGAGCGGGTCAAGCTATTTTCCAAAGCACCGACAAGGAATAATGGATGGAAACTGATCAAGGAGAGATTCAACCTGGAAATAAGGAGGAACTTTCTGACAGTGAGAACGATCAACCAGTGGAACAGCTTGCCTTCGGAAGTTGTGGGAGCTTCAACACTTGAGACTTTCAAGAGGAGACTGGACTGCCACTTGTTGGAAATGGTGTAGGGTCTCCTGCATGAGAGGGGGGGTTGGACTAGATGACCTACAAGGTCCCTTCCAACTCTGTTAATCTGAATTAAGCATTTTATGGTGACTGTCATTCTCCAGAGTCTTTCCAGTTGGTTGGTTTTGTAGCTAGATGGTAGTATAACTTCATGCTATAAAATACACCACAATCACTTGAATTGATGCACTACAGCACTACACATACCGGTAGACAGGATTACCCTAGGGTAAATTGGAGGTGCCTGTGTTGCTACTTAGTGTGCTGTGTACACAACAGCCTCTTCAGATCAATAAAGCATGCATGCAGATACAGTTGAATGATAGCTTGCTTCTCCATGGTTTATTGAACAGATCATAGTTGCCTGGGTTTCACAACTCAAAATCCAACAGGTACCAAGCGGCTAAGCTGCTGCCTAAGCCACACTTAGAGTTGGCTGACTTTACACAGCAGCTTTAACCAACATATTAAGCTTGGTCAGCTTGAACCTTGGTTAATTTTAAGTATGTGTCCTCATTTGGTGAATTTATGGTTCAGTGCATTGTGTAAATAAAGAAAATGGGTTTTTTAATAAGCAGGCTATGGGCTTGATGTGGTTGGGGCCAGCGTGGTTTATTCTTAACCCATTTTAGCAAGCCGGAACAGAGCAGAACAGAACAGAATAACAGAGTTGGAAGGGACCTTGGAGGTCTTCTTGTCCAACCCACTGCTCAAGAAGGAGACCCTATACCATTTCAGATAAATGGCTGTCCAGTCTCTTCTTAATAGCCTCCAGTGATGGGGCACCCACAACTTCTGAAGGCAAGCCATTCCGTTGATTAATTGTTCTGTCAGGAAATTTCTTCTTAGTTCTAGGTTGCTTCTCTCCTTGATTACATCCATTGCTTTTTATCCTGCCTTCAGGTGCTTTGGAGAATAGCTTGACTCCCTCTTCTTTGTGGCAGCCCCTGAGATATCGGAACACTGCTAGCATGTCACCCCTAGTCCTTCTTTTCTTTAAACTAGACATACCCAGTTCCTGCTACCTTTCTTCATATGTTTTAGCCTCCAGTCCCTTAATCATTTTTGTTGCTCTTCTCTGCACTCTTTTTGAGAGTCAACATCTTTTTTATAATATGGTGACCAAAACTGAATGCAGTATTCTAAGTGTGGTCTTACTAAGGCTTTATAAAGCAATACTAACACTTCACGTGATCTTGATTCTATCCCTCTGTCAATGCAAGCTAGGATTGCATTAGCCAGCTTAAGAGATAAGAATGTGATAACGCTGGCCGAAGAAATCAAGATCTGAATCCTGTTCAACAGCAAAGCCAAGATGACTTTGACCTAGCTAACCCAATAAGAATCTCATCTGTACCTCATCTGCTCATCTTCTAAATATTCAGCTAGATAGGGGTGAGACTGTAAATCCCTGGGGAACATTGGAAACAACAATTGTCTTGCTGGATCTGTCTCCTGTCCCGTCTAGTCCAGCAGAACTGGAATTATTGAGTCTTTGGAAAAAGTGCAGAGAAAACCAAGCAAGATGATTAAAGGCCTGGAGACTAAAACATATGAGGAACGGTTGCAGGAATTGGGTATGGCTGGTCTAGAGAAAAGAAGGAGTAGGGGTGACATGATAGCAGTGTTCCAATATCTAAGGTGTTGCCACAAAGAAGAGGGGGTCAACTTATTTTCCAAAGCATCAGAGGGCAGGACAAGAAACAACAGATGGAAACTAATCTCAAGGACAGAAGCAACCTGGAATTAAGGAGAAACTTCCTAACAATTAACCACTGGAAGAAGCTTGCCTCCAGAAATCGTGGGCGCTTCATCACTGGAAGTTTTTAAAAAGAGACTGGACAGCCTGAACAGGTATAGGGTCTCCTGCTCAAGCGCGGGGTTGAACTAGACGACCTCCAAGGTCCCTTCCAACTCTATTCTGAATTAAATTGAAGAAAAGAAGGAAATCCACCAATGTCCCAGCAGATGGCCTTCAGAGGCAGTCCCACTGCCATCAAGGCTAAAAGCTCTTGGTGGATCTGAAATTAATATCAGATTTTTGGGGGAAGTTATTGATTGAAACGTCATGTGTTAGTTACTAAACAAAAATTTGAATTTTCTCCAAAGTTAGCTTTGCCACATACATTTGGTGGCCAGAAAAATAAATTGCAAATTAAAGAACTCATTACATTTTTACTTCTAGAGGCCAAATTGGTCATTGCCAAAAAACAGAAAGGTCTAGCTATCATCTCATCAGATAGATGGGATAAAATTTGGTCGATAGCCCCGGTGGCGCAGTGGTACGGTAAGACTGCAGTATTGCAGGCAAACTTTGCCCACAGCCTGGAGTTTGATCCTGATGGGGCTCAAAGTTGACTCAACTTTCCACCCTTCCAAGCTCAATAAAAATGAGGAGTCAGATTTTTGAGGGCATTAGGCTGACACTGTAAAACTCCCAGAGAGTGCTATGGGGCGATTTATAAGCCTAAATAGTATTGCTATTTCTATAGCTTTGCTTGAAAAAGATAAAATCCGTTCTATGACAAGCCAAAGTAAATGGTGGCATTTCATAGTCTATATAAGAGATAAGCATGCTCAAAATTGCATATATTTAAAATTATAGGCACATTAAAAGTTACCAATAGTGTGTTAATGTTTATAAATTCAGTAACTTAAAAACAAGGTTCTTCTAACCTCAAATATGGAAGCTACATTCAGTATGCTACATTCAGTTTGTCTCAGCCTGGCCTGTTGATTAAACCAGAATTAACTGAGGTCAAACATTTCAACTAAAACCATGGTCTATAAACCGCAAAGTGCACGTATTTGCTTAGCTTAGCACACTGCACAAATTAGACCAGAGCTCTCCAGCCTTGGGAACCTTATGACTGGTGGACTTCAACTCCCAGAATTCCTCAGCCAGCCATGGAATTCTGGGAGTTGAAGTCCACCAGTCTTAAAAGTTGCTAAGGCTGGAGGCCCCTGATTTAGGCCATTGTGTCAGGAGACCACATTTTAATTATTTGGAATTAAATAATTCCAAATAATTATTTAATTACATATAGAAGTTAACCTTTTAACTTCTTTATTGTTGACACTTAAGTTAACACTTTATTGTATTTAGGTGTGGTTTTTTTCACCTAAGTACTTCACCTAGAACAGAAACCTACAACACACTGCTGTTGTTGGTGCCAAAATGCCAGCAACTTTTTCTGGGTGATTTTATTTCTCTATTTTCTTAGCAGCCTTGAGTTGCCTTTCCTTGTCCCTGAAACGTGCACAGCCTACATTAAATCATCTCTCAGTGTGTTTTGACAGCAGCACTGTACACAAATAAGCCTATTTTGCAAGAAAACAAAGATTCTTATAGCTGGGAAAATGGAAACTGAAATCCCATTTGCCTGGATGAGACCCCAATGAGAAACCACTATATAGAGGCCACATAGATTTGCTTATGCTACATCAGTGTTTCTCAACCTTGGCAGCTTTTAAACTGTGTGGACTTAAACTTGAGTTGAAATCCACACCAGGGGCGGGTTCCGGATTTACTTACTGCTGGTTCGCTCAGGGACGTGCTGCGCGGGTGGGTTGAGGGTGCGCGCATGCACAGTAAAAAAAAGCTTCTGCGCATGCGCAGAAGCAAAAAACAAGATGGCGGCGCCTACAGCACAGCCGAGAGACCCGGCTCGGGGACGTGGCAGGCGTGGGTCACTACCAGTTCTAGCGACCCACGCCGCCACGTTACTAACGGTTCTATAGAACCGGTCCGAACCGGTAGGAACCCACCTCTGGTCCACACAGTTTAATGTTCCCAGGTTGAAAAACACAGCTGTGGAACACCCTGTACACTGCTATCTAACACAAGTAGTCCTCGACTTACAACAGTTCATTTAGTGACCGTTCAAAGTTACGGCACTGAAAAAAGTGACTTATGACCATTTTCCACACTCATGACCATTGCAGCATCCCCGTGCTCACATGATCAAAATTCAGACGCTTGGCAACTGACTCGTATTTATGACGGTTGCAGTGTCCCGGGGGTCACGTGATCCCCTTTTGCGACCTTCTGACAAGCTAAGAAGTCAATGGGGAAGCCGGATTCACTTAACAACCGTGTTGCTAGCTGAACAACTGCACTGATTCACTTAAAGTATGGCAAGAGAGGCCGTAAAATGGGGCAAAGCTCACTTAAGAAATGCCTCACTCACCGCAACAGAAATCTTGGGCTCAATTGTGGTCATAAGTCGAGGACTATCTGTATAGTGTTTCTCAACCTTGGAATTTTAAGGGTTGTTTTTTTTTAAATGTTTTTGGACTTGATGTTATTGCAGATTCTTCCGCACAGGTTGAAAACAATCCGTATCCATATCCCCTCCAATTCAGAGAGAGTATAGTTTGCGCTCGAGACGGAGACAGCTCACACACTCAAACGTTGTCCAAAAACTGCTTTTTAATAAGAGCTCCTTAAATTAAGTCAAGTATCACAACCAGCAGTCTTAGAAACCTGGCTTGGCTTTCTATACCGACCCTCACCCCTTAGTAGCAGACGAACATCGAACACTATCCCCCTCCCCTTCCCTGCCTCTCTTCCCAAACAGCTAACGGTTTGTTTTTAAAGGCCTTCTTACAGATCAGCTCTAGGTGCTACTACTACAACTATGGGGTTCCATTTTTACGGTTATCACCCACAACACAATGGGGCCTATGTCAAACACCAAAATGAATCGGATACACTTCTGGTGATGGTCCAAATGGAATGACCAAGCTGCCTCGGCCATCTCCCCTCCTGCCCGACCACCCCCTCCCCAACTCTACTTCTCAAGTCCATCAGAAGCCCAATGGTGCTTTTAGCCTGTGGTGCTGGGACAGCATGGTGCTCTGGTCTTCTTCAAGCTGTCGAGCAGCCGCTTCCTAAAGTATCTCTCGCTGTATCTGAGTCCGGTCAGGTGTCTCAAAGTGGGAGGCATTTGTTCCGGAGTGATGTCCACATAAACCGGGATGACCTTCGCCCCTTTCTGGTGTACGGTATGGACCAGGTTCCATTCCAAAATGCGCTGGCACCAAGGGTCAGTCATTGAATGGGAGGTCAAGAGGACGATGGCTAGACGGCTGCTTTGGATGATCTCGTTCACGGAGGCCAACACCGGCTTCCCGGCCACGTGGTCCTGATGTTCAACGTAGCCATGGAAACCATAGGCAAACAGCATCTCGCGGATAGCGGTGGCAATGGCATCGTCTTCCAGGCAGTACCAGAGAGAGAAATCGTATTGGAACGAAGATGTCATGGCATAAAAATTATGGGGGAACTGCCCCTGGGGCAAGTGGTGATTTTCTCACCCCACCCCCACCCCTCCCACAAAGAACCACTTGTCCCAGCCTATCTGTGTGTGTGAACTCTGTGGAAACTTCCCGTTGGCTTTCCCCAAAGAGAGGTGTTTTGTTCTGAACGTCTGTGTGAAGGAAACAAAACAAGGGCCAATGGAGCTGCGGAGAACTAAGAGCAACAGTGAATCTAGGGCCAAAACAATAAAAACAACTCTAACTGCACAACTGGGCATCTCAGCGTGAGCACAGCAAAGAGATCCAGGCCCTCAAGAGGCTTGTAGCGGGCGGCTGGCTTGGACACACAATTCACGGAACCTAAAACATAGACAGTGTTGAAGATGTGTAGCGTAGGCATGCTGAAATCACATCACAACGGCGAGTCTTTAGTTCAAGCATGGCATGGATCCTGCAGGGGGGGGAAACGTGGGTCAAACTCGGCTGTGGTCACTTCCCCCAAAAAAGTATCTCACAAAGCCCTCTGCTTCATCTCTAAAATGCCCTGCTCCAGGGTTGCTCCAGCCAGTTTCAGCTCCTCACACTTCTCCTTGAGCAAACTGCAGGCCTTCTGGAGGCGGTGATTCATCTCCACGTAGGACTGGGTCAGCCGGTAGAGGCGTTCCCTCTTGGCCTCTGGATCTTCATTCTTCGTTGGGGTGGGCAAATCTGAAGGCAGGCAAAATGGGAACCGGGGTGGGGGGTGGGTGGGAGAAAAGAGAGACAGAGTTAACGATAGAGGAGAATAACTGTAGCTCAGGGTTGAAATGAGGGGTCCTTGGTGCTCTCTGAGCTTGGTTGTTTTCTTGCAGACGTTTCATTACCCAACTAGGCAACATCATCAGTGCTAGTAGGGAGTGGGGTTTGCTCTCGTTTTATATTCTAGTGACTTGCCCTGTCAGTTTTTGGCGACAGTGGTGCTGTAGATTCTTTGGTTGGGCTGTTTACTATTAGCTTGTTTGGCAGTCCCTTGATTGGGGTACTGTTTACTTCTTGATTGTTGGTTTGATGTTAATTTTGCTGTTAATCTCTGCTCTCTACTAGCACTGATGATGTTACCTAGTTTGGTAATGAGACACTTACAAGAAAACAACCAAGCTCAGAGAGCACCAAGGACTCCTCAGAAAGAAACAAAGTGTGCTACCTTTGCGGAGCACCTACACAGCAACAGCTTAATACCGTAATAAAAGCACTGATTGGCACCCAGATCCTCCTAGTTTCAATATGACACATCTAGGCTCAGCTACAAAGAACCCAGTCAGAGGTTCCGGAGAACAGTTTGGTTCAGATTCATGTTACAATGCAGTCAGATTTATGTTATGGTGCAGTCATAACTAATATAAAATTGAAACCCGAAATCTTTCTTTTAGGATTACTAGATAAGATTTCCCCCGATAAATCTCCCTAAAAGATTTGGAACTTTATCATTGTATATGTTGGCTGCGGCGAGAATTTGATATGCACAGAAAATGGAAAGATATATCAATCCCCACCACTAAAAAATGGATGGAAAAGGTGAAGCTAGCAAAAAAATGGCAAAATTGACATTTCCTATTACAGAAAAGAACATATCCAGCTTTGTTTCTACCTGGAAACCACTTCTGAACTTTGTGCTTGGGACAGAAAAAAATGAACTCTTGATTTTGCTGATTAATAGAACTGGCTGATATTTGTTAAGTTTGTAAAAGTAAAAAGTGAAGGCTGTAATTCCATTCTGTACTTTACTATGCTGAAAAAAGTTGGAAGTCAATGGTCTTTTTTTCTTTTCCACTGTACCTACATCTTTCTTTCCCTTTTCTTCCCTTTTCCCGATCATCCTCATTTCTGTTTTATATTAAGATAATTGTAATAAAACATCTAAAAAGAAGTTCTGGAGAACAGTTATTCCCCAAAAGAAACTTATTTGATTTCCAGCTGGATTCAATTTAAGACAACTTCCTCTATTTCTGATAAAAGCTGAGCTTCATCCAAAACTATGAGAATAAAATTTCTTCTATAATGGCTAAATATTTCACTTTCAGGAAAATGATACTAGGATCAATCCAGCAGCTTCAATAAGGCTGGAAATCACAGAATGCTAAGGCCACACTGACACTCAATCCACAGTGTATTTACTTGGGTCACAGAGATGGGAAACTATGGCTCCTTTGTGGCTTGTGGACTTCAACTCCCAGAATTTCTGAGCCAGCATGGAAGTCCACAAATCATAAAAGGGCCATAGTTTCCCACCCGACTTAGGATTTGTTTAAAAGGTCATAGAGGACAGACTGCAGTTAACACTAAACTGACTGGTTCACCCATCATGCTAAGCTGGGAAATTCTTTAATGCAGGAGTCCCTAATCCCCGGTCTCTGGATCTGCACTGGTCCGTGGCATGCCAGTAACCAGTCTGTGCAAACAAGCAAAGCTCCATCCGCGGATGCAGGCCGCACCTCTCTCCACGGATCCAGTCCCTGGTACCCAAAAGGTGGGGGGGGGGCCTCTGCCTTAATGGGTCTGGCTTATTATTTTGTGTGAGCCAGACATTTGGATTCACAAACCAGGTTTTGTGGCTTAGCACTGTCTAGAAACTCAAAGGATGTTTCTAATATGCTGGCTGGGTGGGCAACCTGGACGCAGCTTCCTAACACCCACAGACCAGCACAGCCAAATCTTTCATCAACCTTTCCATTTGGTGGGGTTGAAGGGGATTTTGGAACCCCAATTCGCCCCCCCCCAAATCTTTTAGGGATGATGGTGGTGGTGTAACAGAACCTGGACGTACATCTCTCCTCCCTCGTCTTGACAGTCCATGAAATTAAGAGAGGATCCCTTCTGAGACATTTGCTCTGCCCCCATTCCTCCTGCAGGCTAAGCTGTTTCTGATCTGACCATTGCCTAGTGTGCAGCCCTTCCTTCTGTTCCCAAGGTCATTCGCACAGACCATTACAATTTACTTTTTCTAGTGACGGATGGAAACTCCGGCCTTTTCCTTTGCATTCAGGGCACTGTGTCTGCACCTTGGCATAACGTTTATCCTTTACATGCCTTTTCATCCATGTTTGGTCTGGATTCTCATCTGCCATGAGATTTTTCCCCGAGTTATAGTCTTTATTTCTTTCAAGTTAAAAAAACAACCACCACCCTGGGGTAACCTAGTCCCTTCCCTGCATTTATTTTGCAACCCAAAGTTCGGAAGACAATATATGGGCCAGGATCTTCATACCTTCATTGGGCTCCACCAGGAGGACAAAAACGGGGTCGTTGGGCTGGGCACGCTGGACATCTTCAAGAATCTGTTCTGTGTTGGGGGGCTCAGGCCGTGTGGGAAGTACCACCCGCTTCTTGGCCTTTGAGGTCATTGCTTGGAAACAGGTGCCAGAGGGCACTGGAACGAGAGGAGAGAGAAACAAAAGGGTTGGATCTTTCTTCTGATAAAGCTTGGATAGAAATGGAAGGTAGTCCTCGACTTACGACCGCAACTGAGCCCGAAATTTATGTTGCTAAGTGAGACATTTAATTTGAGCTTTGCCCCATTTTATGACTTTCCTTGTCACAGTTCTTAAGTGAATCATCGCAGCTGTTAAGTCAGTAACCCGGTTGTTAAGTGAACCTGGCTTCCCCCATTGACTTTGCTTGTCAGAAGGCAACAAACGTTGGGATCGCCTGACCTTGGGACACGGCAACCGTCACAAATATGAGCCAGTTGCCAAGTGTCTGAATTCTGATCACACGGCCATGGGGATGCTGCAATGGTCATAAGTGTAAGTCAGTCACTTTGTTCAATGCTGTTGCAACTTTGAATGGCCATTCAATGAACTGTTGTAAGTTGGGGACTACCTGTACTTCCAATTACAACCATTGCAGCATTTCCATGGTCACGTGATCAAAATTTGGACGCTCGGCGATTGGCATGTATTTATGACAGTTGAACTGTCCCGAGGTCACATGATCGTTATTTTCGACTTTCCCAGTCGGTTTCCAACAAGCAGTCAATGGGGAGGGGGTGGAATCAGATTCGCTTAACCACCGTGTTATTAATAACTGAAAGTGATCCGCTTGTCTCAATTGGGGTCGTAAGTCGAGGACTACCTGTCCATGTGAAAAGGAACTCCATTCTTAAATTACAAGCAGTTCAAGCTGAAGAAACTGTTTAGTCAGGGGTTTTTATTCCTCTGTATGAACTTGCATTCTCAACACAGTCTTTTCAGCTGTTCCAAGAAGGCTCCACACCCATTTGCACCACTCAGGTGACCCTGAGGACACAGATAAACCTACAGGTGGCCTCAACGACTCTCTAAAAGAACGCAAATGACCAGGTGTCTGCAAGGAATAGCAATCCTTCCATTCCCCACCATCCAGTCAGAGCTGAAGAAGCTTCTTGGATGAGAAGCGAAACATCTTCAAGGAAAAAACAAAGGAAGCCCAGTTGCCTCTTGAAAAAAGCACCTTTGGGACAACTGTGACCTGGATGACTGTGAATCTCCATAGACATTTGCATTCTCAAGTTTTCATTTAAAAGAAAAAGAAAAAGAAACCTTCCTCTTCAAAAACCCCTAAGGCACAGTTTGGCGCAGTGGTTAAAGCATCAGACTCAAAATTAAGAGATTGCGAGTTCTAATCCTGCCTCGGGCACAAAGCCAGCTGGGAGATTTTGCACTGGTCCCTCTCCCTCAGTCTAAGGAGTAGGAGGCAAGGGCAACCTATTTCCAAAAATGTTCTCCATATAGCCATCAGAAATTCAGTCTCACTTGAAGGTGTGAGCTCATGCACGCACACGCACACGCACACGCACACACACACACACACACACACACAAAAGCAGCATTTTGAGCCTGAGGAAAATGCATCTGATCCATCCACTAATCAAATCACTCCCCGATCGACCCAAATCGCCATCATTGGAAAGAATAAATATCCTAAATGTATCAGACCAGCTCAAAGTATTCTTTGTACAGGTGTGGGGTGAGGAAGGGGTACCTGCAATTTAAGAAGGGAATCTGGGCGGTGGCGGGGGGGGGGGATGTTTCTGTTTCTAACATGGCACCTGCCATCCGTTTTTTTTTTAAATAAGTTACATAAGTCACATTGAAGAAAGGGCTAGCTGCTGAAATTTGCCTTTACAATGTGCCTATTTTGCAACAGAACGTAGACATCTGAACCAAAAAAAATATGAATTCAGCTACTAAATCTGGATATTTTTTTTACTGTATTCTACATACGAATAGGCTTCATCTTCATCTCTGGGGGATAAAAACCCATGCAGATAATTCCTTGTGGTTTTCTGTAACTAGAAAGCAACCTAACTATGTGTGGTTAAATAGTGAAATGAACAGACTAAAACAGTTTCAATTTAAACAGAAAGGCAACCTATTTTTTTTCCTTATGTAACTTATTTAAAAAAAAAAAATAGATGGCAGGTGCCATCTTAGAAACACCGGCACCCTCCCCTCCGGCTTCTCTGCATTAATACAGAACAGAATGTTTCTTTTAAAATAACAATTATTTTAATCCACCAAAAGGTAAAAAATGCTTCCAGAAAGAACATTGCTGCAACTCTGCTCTGCTTCCAAACATGATTTTTTACAGCAGGAGGCATAACACTATTTTCTATGAAACCCATGTCTTAAACATTGCTTCTATCAGCTTTTTTCCCTTTTAAATTAGAAAAGAAGAAATGGAATAACATACACAACCTTTTGACTGTCAACGCTAGAAGCTATTCATTTGAAAGCATTCAAAAAATGGTTTTCACTTTCCAAAAAAACCCAATAGTTTTATCAAATGCAAACTGTGCCTGATTTAATTAATTGTCGGTAAGGAGGGAAACATAATAGTGTGTCAAAAAAAGGTGCTTGCTTCATTATCAGCCAGCTTCAGGACACACACAAATCTATCCCCCAGAATCACACTTTTGAAATACAGTGGCCAACCGCTGAAAATCAAAAGCATGGCGATGCATTAAAAAAAAGAAATTAAAACAAATGAAGATGCATTATGCCTCCGATAATCTGAAAACACTTTTTATGCAATAGTTCCTTTTACCATCAAAAAGGGCTCCCCAAAAATCCTGATGTGCCCAAGCAGAAAATGCTACTGCATCAACATCACACCCCTTGCAATCCTCCAAAGCCAAAAAACCCCCCCTGTAAAAATAAAAAAAAATCCCAGTTCCTGTTTATGTTTTAAAATCACCCTTTTCGTAAGGCATAGTCTGCCTGCTGCAAGTTAAAAGGATATTGCCCCACAGAAGCAATTCATTAAAACCTGATAGCTTTTTTTAAAAAAATCTAGAGTTGTTCAAAGAAAAGTCCTATGATTTCTATGGGAATTTTAGGTATTCAGTCATCTGTGCCCTCGCTCCTTAAAAAAACCTATAAAATACAACGACGGGGCTTTTCAACCAAAAGTCCCAGGGCATCCACACCACAAATTATCTCAGTTAATCCAAGTTCTCCTCCACCTACCAAGAATAGTTTGCTTCCATCTCAGTTTTGTCTCCATTCAGCACCTCCCTCCACTTCCACAAGGCTAGAAACCACAATCAAAACATCCCTTGTTTGCCAATGCAGGAGTGGGAACCAGGAGGAGTTAAATTTAATTATCTTGGTCCCTCAGCTTATCCGCGCTCTCTCTCCCTCTCCGCGCTCTCTCTCTCTCTCACACACCATCCGAATGAACGTTACTGTCAAACTGCAGTCCCGTCTGCAGGTGTGTGTTGTGTAGGGGGGGGGGAAGTGAGATGCATTTAGAGGATGAAAGGCTTTTTGGAAGGGGTGGGGGAGCAGAAGGCTCTGATGCTGTGAAATTCTGGTGTGGTTTCTTTCCTTCCCTAGTTTAAAAAAGCCCTCATTCCTGCGCTGAGGAGGAAGGACAGCCCATGCATCCCAACCACGTTCCAGAATGTTCACTACTGGCTCTGCAGTCCCTTTCGCCAAGGGTGGCTATGCAAGATGCATGCAGGGAAAAAAAAAAGGAGGATGGTGAGGGGGGGTGATACAGAATACACCCGTTCTGCAGATACCACACCCACTCTATTGCAAGCACAGATACACACACCCTCAGACAGAGCCTCGATTCTACCCTCCAGTAGTCATGCCATAGACCTCTTTCCCTGATCCATCATCTTCCTGGACCCTTCAGTTTATTTCCCCTGGCACATTACTCCCCCCACCCACCTGGCCCCCTCCCACTGTCATAACAGCCCGCTTCGATCCCCTTCCTCCATTTCTACCAGCAGCAGTTTGCATCAAAACTTTCCCTCTCCTCAATGCCTTGCAGTGTGCATTGGAGGAGGGGGGGGGGAATACACATTTCTTTCTCACCTGGCTGAATTTCCCCTTTTTCTTTCCTTTCTCATCCTCCTTTCTTTTCCTCTACTTCTACCTTCCCCCCCCCTCCATGCTAAACTATCTAGGACATGAACACACCCCACCTGATTCAAGCCCCCTCCCTCCTGGAAGGCTCCTTGCACCTGTCCAGCCCCCACCCCAGGTGACTCTATCAAGGGTCACCTTCTCCTTCAGACCTGCTCTCTTCTGCTCCTCTGGAAGGATCCTGAACCCCTCCCCATAACCAGATCCTCCCACTCCCCTCCACCAACAGACTCCAGTTCTTCCTGCTCAGTAAGCAACAACCCACCCACCCCCAGCTCCCACCATATTCTCACCACCCACCTCCCAAGCCAGCTCTGCTCTTGGCTCCCCCTGGGAGACCCTCGCTCTCTTCCCCACCATTAGTTCCTCCCAAGCTCCAGCTTCCCCAATGCCAAGCCTACACAAGCCCTACCTACCCCAACCCCGTATTCAGCCCCTCTTTAGCAACAGACCACGATCTCTTTCCCGCGTCACCCCCTTCACATGAGACGGAGCATTTCCTCCAAGTTCCCCCCTCCCCAATTCCCCTTCTCCAAGAGGACGCCCGCCCCAAGAGGACCCACAACCTCTTTCCTGCACAACCCACCCCCCACTCCAGATCAGGCTCCCCTAAACTTCCCCTATATTTACAGACACCCCCCCTAACCTTTACCCCTCCCCAAATAACCCCCCTTCCTCTTCTCACCTGCTCTCTCTCCTCTCCACCACCTGATTCCCTCCCTCCTTCCCTTTCTCAAGCCACGCCCCACAGCAGGCCACGCCTACCCATTCACCCCTTTTTCCGCTTTCGGATTGCCCCCTTCCGGTTTCCGTGCGAACGTGGCACATGTGCGATGGGGGGGAAGCGCTCTAGCCCCCCCCACCCCCCACCCCCACGATTGATCCCTATCATTGTTTCTTGCTGATTTGCAGGAAAAGGTGAAAGAAATGCAGGAGGAAACACACGGGGGAAGTCCTGCATTATTTAGTTCCTTCGCTATGCAAAGGCGTGGTTGCCTGTGAAAGACCGAAATGTGAATTTAATACTTTTCCCCCCCAATCCTGTTGGGTCGAGTGTAATGAAGAAAACAGTTTTTTTGATTGACACTTTTGGGATGCTTTCATTTTTGATTATTTATTTATTATTTATTTATTTGTTTTTTTGTCAAACATGTACAAGATAGCAGGTATAGGTATAAACATAAACATAATCAAAGTGAATACAGATAGAGGAGGACAGTAGGACAGGGACGGTAGGCACGCTGGTGCGCTTATGCACGCCCCTTACAGACCTCTTAGGAATGGGGTGAGGTCGACAGTAGACAGTCTAAGGTTAAAGTTTTTTGGGTTTGGGGAAGAAACCACAGAGTCAGGTAGTGAATTCCAGGCATTGATCACTCTGTTGCTGAAGTCGTATTTTCTGCAGTCGAGTTTGGAGCGGTTTACATTAAGTTTGTATCTATTATGTGCTCGTGTATTGTTGTGGTTGAAGCTGAAGTAGTCATTGACAGGTAGGACATTGTGGCAGATGATTTTATGAACTACATTTAGATCGGTTCTAAGGCGACGTAGTTCTAAGTTTTTTATTTAACATAGGTCATCTTACAGACGTGCAATCACTGATATGCAACACTAATATAACTCATTGTACGTACAAGCACAAATATAAATGTAAATAAAATAACAGACGTAACAAGTGGAGGTCTTGTAGTCCAACCCCTTGGTCAAGCACCATAAAATTGCAACAGGTTACATGTTCTACAGATAGTCCTTGACTTACAACACTTCATTTAGTGACCAAAGTTACAACAGCACTGGAAAAAGTGAGTTATCACCATTTTTCACAGTTACAACCTTTGTGGCATCCCCATGATCGTGTGATTAAAATTCAGATGCTTGGCAACTGGTTCATACTTATGGCCATTGCTGTGCCCCAAGGTCATGTGATCACCTTTTGCAACCTTTTGACAACCAAAGTCAATGGGGAAGCCAGATTCACTTAACAACCGGGTTACTAACTTATCAACTGCTGTGGCAAGAAAGGTCATAAAATGGGGCAAAAACAAATATCTCAACAGAATTTTTGGACTGAATTGTCGTCGTAAGTCGAGGACTACCTATAATTGGATATCTAAGGAAACTGACCATCTAACGGCCTCTGGTGTGATTGCAATGAGATCGTGCCAGTGCCTTGAAATTTCTTAAGGAAACTTTCTTGAACTTGATGCTTTTGTAATTTTGGCCAAAAAAATTTTTTTTAAAGAACTTTTCAATGTTTTTTTTTCTTCCCTTTTGCAGAAATGAAGTCGATTGCCACAGAAATTAATGCACAAATTATGTTTCCCATTACAAAGATGGATTCTGATCTTTTATAACCATTGAAGTTATGGCAATGGTCGGATTAATTCTAAGATGTTTAAAAACATGCATGAAAGCTATGTTTTATATCTATAAAAACTAATCCTGGCAATGACTAGTTGTATGCTGGATGTGTGTGAAAACACTGCATGGATGTTGTAGTTGGTGGGACAGTAGGTCAGGGGTGTCAAACTCGATTTTATTGTGGGCCACATCTGGGTTGTGTTTGACCTCAGGGGGCCGGGGTGGGCATGGCTGGGGTGTGCGTGGCCAGCTCGACGTCACTCATGTCGAGGGCACCTGTGGCGGCCGGAGCGCTCTGCCAGCGAAAACGGAGCTCAGGAGGGCCCTCCCAAGCTCCATTTTCGCTGGCAGAGGCACCGCGGGCCGGTCCTTCACTGTTCCCAGAGCGGCCTCGCGGGCCAGATCTAAGCACCCCTGTGGGCCGGATGCGGCCCGCAGGCCTTGAGTTTGACACCTCTGCTGTAGGTTGACTTCCGAAACAATTTATAGATCAGGGTTTCCAAACCTTGTCAACTTTCAGATGCATGGACTTCATCTTCCAGAATTCCCCAAACAGCCATGCTGGCTGGAGAATTCTGGGAGTTGAAGTCCAGACATCTTAAAGTTGACAAGGTTGGGAAACCTTGATCTATAGAAAAAAATATATATCTGCAGACCCTACCCTGGCATACTTAGGGTAAATCTGGATGTGGGTTATGATTGTGGCATCTTGTCTAAAATGTGTCAGTACTGGACATAATAAGACTGATAATCTTGTTACCCCTTCTTGATGTTCCTAAATTTTTTACCTGAAAGATTCAACCGAAAATCACGGTCCTAGGCAAAGCTATTAACCACGGTATGTGGAAGATTATAACTTGAAATTTAAGAGTAATAAGTGGAAAGGAGGTTCATTAACAAGTGATAAGAATGTAAGAAAAATTGAGACATTGTGAATTCAAAATTAAGAGAAGGAGAGCAGGGGTGGGTTCTGGATCTGTTAGCTGCCGGTTCGCTCAGGGTTGCGCCGTAAACGCCCCCCCCCCGCAGCAATCAAAAAATAGCTTCTGTGCATGCGCAGAAGCAAAAATTCGCTTCTGCGCATGCGCAAAGCAAAATCCAAGATGGCGGCGCCCACGGAGACACCGAAAGAACCGGTTCCGTGACGTCATCACCAGTTTACTAATGGTTCTAAAGAACCGGTTAGAACCGGTAGGAACCCACCTCTGAAGGAGAGGCAGTTTTCTCTAGTGGTTAAGGAATCAGACTAGAAACTAAGTTCCAGTCCTGCCTTAGGGATGAAAACTGGCTGGATGACTTCGATCCAATCGGTCCAGAAGACATTGAGTTCTAGTTCCGCCTTAGGCATAAAAGCTGGCTTGGATCACTCTGGGCCAGTCACTGTCTCTCAGCCCAACCCACTTCACAGAGTTATTGTGGGGAAATAGGGGGAGGAAGTATGTTCCCTGTCGTGAGTTATTTATAAAAATAATAAAAGACAGGATAAAAATATCAGAAAGAAAAGAATGAAAAAGAAAAGGAAGGAAGGAAGGAAGGGAGGGAGGGAGGTCTGTAATAGACAAATAAAAGTGGTCAGGAAGCTATTAAGTCAATCAGAATAGAGCTGGAAAGAACCTTGGAGGTCTTTTAGTTCAATCCCCTGCTCAAGCAGGAGACCCTATACCATTTCAGATAGGTGGCTGTCCAGTCTTTTCTTAAAAACCTCCAGTGATGAAGCACCCACAACTTCTGAAGGCAGCTTCTGTTCCACTGGTTAATTGTCCTCACTGTTAGGAAGTTTCTCCTTAATTCCAGGTTGCTTCTCTCCTCGATTAGTTTCCATCCATTGCTTCTTGTCTTGCCACAATCAAGCCCAGAATTTATGTTGCTAAGTGAGAAATTTCTTAAGTTTTGCCCCATTTTATGACTTTTCTTGCCACATTTGTTAAGCGAATCACTGCAGTTGTTAAATTAGTAACACGGTTGTTAAGTGAATGTGGCTTCCCCGTTGACGTTGATTGTCAGAATGCTGCAAAAGATGATCACATGACACTGTTGTAAGTCAAGGACTACCTGTATATGTTTGCAAGATTCATATTTTAAACAAGAATATGCAGTATATCATAAATTAAGCTCTCATGGTGCAAATCAAATCAACCCCATCAGGGCTATTTTAAATGTGTTAAGAGTTCAAATTCTATAACCAAGTGTTTCTCAACCTTCTCAACTTTATGATACACGGATTTCAGTTCCCAGAATCCCACTTTCTTAAAGTTGCCAAGGTCAAAAAATAGATAGGCCTCGACTTACGACCACAATTGAGCCCAAAATTTCTGTTGCCCAGCAAAACAGTTGGTGAGTTTTGCCCCATTTTATGACCTTTCTTGGCACAGTTAAGTGAATCTCTTCAGTTATTATGTTAGTTAACACAGTTGTTAAGTGAATCTGGCTTCCCCATTGACTTTGCTTGTCAGAAGGTGGCAAAAGGGGAACACAAGCCCAGGACATTGCAACCATCATAAACTAGCTGATACCTGTGCTTTGCTACGAAACTATGTGATGGGGCTTGATAGATTGACAGTTAAAGCTTGAAAATTAATGAGTAGTTAAAAAAGGGACTGTATTATTTTGTTAGAGATGGTAAGCTAAGTTTCTGTTACAGATGAAGACATTATTTGCATAGCATAGACTTTAAATTCGTCCCTCAGATGAATTGCTCAGTGTTAGATAGTGGGTAGAGATGACAGGAGACAGACTTCCAAAGCAGCTCTTTATTTCAGCTCTTGTATCAGCAACCAGCAAAGAGCAGTCTGACAGCTTGCCCTTTTATAGGGAGCTGTCAGACAGACCAGCCAATAGCGTTTGAGCTTTTTCCCGCTCAAACGCTGGACCTGGTTGGAACCATGTAACACAGTTTAAACAGTTAGAACATAACACCCCTCCCCTCCTGGATGGAGCTGTCCAGCATACGTAATCACGCAGGTAGGCGGGGCGTTTTGGAGCCCTACTAGACCTGCGCAAATCAGTTGGTGGTGAGGCAGCGGCCTGTGCGGACAGGTCTGCTGC
>QLTV01009056.1:2383934-2399077 GCA_003457575.1 Thermophis baileyi
TCCTTCAGATGAATTGCTCAGGACCTCCCTGTAAACAACATTCCTGGTTTTGCCCTCTGGCTGGAGGATGACCAGGCTGTCAGGTGAACTGACTCTGGAGCATGCCACATAGAACTGGCCATGGGAGAAACAGGCAGCTTCCCTTACTTGTGTTTTTCTAATCGCATCTGTAAATCTTTTCCTCCGTTTTTTGCCTCTTTTCCCTTTACAGTAGAAGGAACAGATTCCTCTGAACTGAGGTGGAAAATAAGGGGGGAGGGGGGGAGGAATGTGTCTCTGCCTACCAGCATCCNGCGGAGGGAGGGTGGAAAATAGGGGGGGGGGGGGGGAGGAATGTGTCTCTGCCTACCAGCATCCATTGGTATTCATCTGGCTAGTGTGTGAGAGTTGAGGGGAAACTCAAACAGTATTTGTTGTGTGAGCAAGGAGACAGGAAGGAGTCTGTGAATGGCTTAGCTCAACTGTTCTGTAGTAAAGCTGCTTGCTGCTGTGAAAGCAAAAGCGAAACTGAAACTCCTCTGCTTGTGTTTTGCATTTGGATCAGATTTCTTTTCAGGTGGGGAGGGGGAGTAGAACTCCTTAGCATCAGAGCTTGTAACAGTAACTAATAATAATATAAGAAATACTCATGCTCCGATGGTCATTTCGAAAAATCCTTTCTTAGTGAGCACCTAGAAGCCAAGAGGAACATATGTGGCAAATTTCAAGTTTGTAGGCTTTACGGTTCTGGAGATTTCGTGATTAATGCGTGAGTGGATTTCGCTTTTATATATATAGATATGTCAGTCATCAAATGCCTGAATTTTGATCATGTGACCATGGGTATGCTGCAACAGTCATAAGTGTGAAAAACGGTCAAAAGTCTCTTTTTTCCTGTACTGCTATAATCTTTAACCAGTAGGCCTTAGGAAAACTTGAGATAATGGAAAATCTAAGAATTATAGAGAGTAGAGCTTTTTATTGGTCATTATTTAGAGAGAATAAGAATAATTAAAAAAAAACAAAACCAGAATCCCACTTCCTAATATCCCAAGTCCTTCCTGAGGTGGCCTCCGTTTCACGTCTTAGTATTAGCATCAAAATGGTTTTGTCTTCCAATACTTTTTCCCTAATTTTGTATTCTGTTTCCGGAGCAGACGCCAGTATTGCATAGTATCCGGGTCCAGTTCTTCCAACTTCTTAGGGGGCCCTAGGTCCATATTGAAAAGCCTGGGATGGGGAGACAGGGAGAAGGAGAGAAACAGCCATAATAAAATAAATTGAGTCAAGCAGCATCTTGAAAAGTTTATAAACAACAGGGACGGTGGCTTTCAATGGAGGAAACTGACTGACTGAAACAGTGTTAGCAATAATAATAGCACTTAGACTTATATTATGCTTTAGAGTCCTCTCTAAGCGGTTTACAGAGTCAGCAACAATCTGGCTCCTCATTTTACGGACTGCGGAAGGATGGAAGGCTGAATCAACCTTGAGCTGGTGAGAATCGAACTCCTGGCAGTCGTCAGAATTAGCCTGCAATATTGCATTCTAACCACTGCGCCACCACGGCTCTGATCAAACCTCTGTACAGGTAGTCCTTGCATTACGGCCACAACTGAGCCCAAAATTTCCATTGCTAATGGTATTGAGTGTTGCGCCATTTTATGCCATGAAGTGAATCACTGCAATTGTTAAGTTAATAACATGGTTGTTAAGTGAAATCTGGCTTCCCCATTGACTTTGCTTGTCAGGAGGTCAGAAAAGGGGATCACATGACTCTGGGACACTGCAACCGTCATAAATACAGGCCAGTTGTCAAGCATCCTAATTTTGATCATGTGTCCATGGGGATGCTGCAAATGGTGATTGGCAACTTTAGAACATTAGAAGACTGGTCATAAGTAACTTTTTTTCAGTGCCGTTGTTAACTTTGAACTCAATGAATGGTTGTAAGTGAAGCAATTATCTGTACCTGCCTTAGTCATTGTTCTTTTATTTTAAATCTGGAAGCAACAAACACACATAAATAATTTGGTTTATTCGGAGATCATCATCATCATTTTAGCCATTGTCTATCCACTGCAGGATGAAGGCCTCTTCCGCATGTTTCCAACCGATACAGTCCTTTCTTTTATTCTTCCTTGTGTGTCCTTTCTTCCTTGTGTGTCCAATCACACTTGGCCAATAAAGAATTCTATTCTATTCTATTCTATTTTGCCAATTGGGCCTGCAATATTTGCTTGATGTCATCCATCCATCTTGTTTTAGGTCTCTTTCGTGGGTCTTTTTATCAAGTGGGATCCATTCTATGACTGCCTTGGTCCACCTGCCATCGGTCCTTCTTGCTATGTGACCAGCCCATTTCCGTTTCCATTATTTTACTCTTATGATGGCATCGTATATTTTTGTTTGTTCTCTAATCCATGTGCGGGTCTTTTTATCTTGTCATTCAGAGATAATGGTCAAGTATTACTGTTGTAGCATAGGTGAAAGGATGACACTGTGAAGTGATTGAAAGTTACTTAGAAAATGTGAGTGGGGAAATTTTGCATGAGGCAGAAAGACAAGCACAAATGAATTAAAAAATAATTACAAACGAAGGAGCAGTGGGAAGAATGGAGTCAACTGGAAAGCAGACAATCAGAACCGATAATGAGGCCCTAGATCAGGGGTGAGCAACTATGGCGCCTTTACAACCTGTGGACTTCAACTCCCAGAATTCCACGGCACTGAAAAAAGTGATTTATGACAGGTTTTCATGCTTATGTGTCAACTCTCAAAACAACTTTAGCTGAAGCCATATTCCTTTTACTTCGTTTCTTGGTTGCCATACATATGGGGGAAGGGGGAACTACTGGGTGTGGGATAATTTCCTCCCAGATGCCAGACATAACAGCGATAAATCCCGTGGGAATCAAGGTTTTCTCAACGAGAGCTCGTAACGGCCGGAGGGAGTAGCTGAGCAGCCTGCTATCCACCTGGTTGGTTAACGTGACCAGTGACACTAGGGGGGGGGTGATATCTATTCCTTTTATTATAACAAAACACGGGAAATACTTAGAGTTGGTTTCACATTTGAACGTGCCAATATGATGTACCCAATAAAATGGATCTTTGAGAAAAGCCTCAGAGTCCTGAATTGATTGGGCCATTACTCCGAACCATGACATTATAACCATTGCACCCATCCCCATGGTCGCATGATCAAAATTCGGGTGCTTGACAACCGGCGTGTAATTATGACAGTTGCGCTGTCCCGGGGTCACGTGATAATCTGTAACCTTCTCAGAAGCAAAGCCAATGGAGGGAAGCCAGATTTATTAAACGGCCGCACAATTCATTTCACAACTGCAGCGATTCATTTAACAGCTGTGGCAAAAAAGGTTGCATCATGGGGCAAAATTTACTTAACTTTGTTTAGCAACGGAAATGTTGGTCTCGATTGTGGTTGTACGTCGAGGACTAACCATAACATCGTTTCTCTAATCCAAAATGTTCTGGAATGTCCACTTTACTTGTTCAGTCCTAGCCTATGTCTGCCTTTGCAGCCATAAGGACTAGAAACTTTATTAAGAAAGCCAATGTTTGCAGAGTCTGGAAACCGGGACCCAGTACAACTTTTGATGGACAGTTGGCAAAGGACTTTCAAACTTGAATAACATTCGGAAGCAATGGAAATTTGATCCAAACAATCCTCAGCTTACGACCATCATGGAATCCGGAATTTGCGTCATGATGGTCGTAAGTCGAGTCCTTCATTTACCCAGAACATCACAATAGCAAAGAGAAGCAAAAGACTTCTGTGGCCCCAATCTCATTCCTCTTTTGCCCACAATCGTAACCGAGAAGGGCCACTGCTCACCATTCAGGATACTCGGAGTCTGGCTTCAGCTCTACGTCCGTCCCTTCCTTGTAGATGTTCACCCCCATAGCATGAGTGGTGAGCTTAACTGGGTCCTTGCATATTTCAGGGCCTTTCAGTTCTTCTTTGGAAAGACCTTTCATTTTGCCTTTCGCTGCTAAAAAGAAACATATACCGGTATATATATTTCAGAAGCTGCTTTGGCGTATGCATAAAACGTGAGTACATTATTCAGAAGTAGGGGGGAAAGGGGGATCACTCTGGAAGTCAAAGCATCTCTGGGGATATGGAAAACAGCTGCTTTTACATTCCTTTTTCACACTGTAAGGCAGGGGCCTCCAATCTTGGCAACTTTAAGACTTGTGGACTTCAACTCCCAGAATTCCTCAGAAGCTGGCTGAGGAATTCTGGGAGTTGAAGTCCACAAGTCTTAAAGTTGCCAAGCTTGGAGACCCCTGCTCTAAGGAACTCAGGCTAATGCCCCCAGAAAAATACTTTCAGGAAGCAGCTCAGAGAAGAGGGTACCTTTTTGTGATACAAGCTCTGCAAATATCGCTATCATAAGGACTAGCTACTTTCTGCACATAGTCATCTGATTTACATAACCCTCAAGCTATACTGTATACAGATAGTCCTTGAGTCACAACAGTTCATTTAGTGACCGTTCAAAGTGACAGTGGCATTGAAAAAAGTGACTAATCATTTTTCACACTTCCGGACCGTTGCAACATCCCCATGTCACGTGATTAAAATTCAGATGCTTGGCAATTGACTCATAGTTATGATGGGTTGCAGTGTCCCAGGGTCATGTGATCACCTTTTGCGATCTTCCGACAAGCAAAGTCAATGGGGAAGGCAGGTTCACTTAACCACCATGTTACTAAACAACTGCCGTGATTCACTTAACATCTGTGGCAAGAGAGGTTGTAAAGTGGAGCAAAATTCACTTAACTGTCTCATTTAGCAATATAAATTTTGGGCCAATTGTGGTCATAAGTCAAGGACTACCCGCATTTTGATTAGTTTGGTCTTAGTGTATTGCCTGAACTTCCACTAATGTAGTATATATCCAGATTCAGCCACAGTTTTGTTCCATACAGTACCTTGTGAACTCTCTCGTTTCCTCTTTCCGTTATGTATTCAAGATACACAGTAATTAATATTTATATGTATTTATATGTTAGGGTGTAGGTATATACATATGTATGTATATAGCATATCTATATGTACGTTATGTATGTGTATACTTTTGAGAACAGGCAATAGAATTTCATTTTTAATGTGTGCCAGAGTGCCCACAGGGGGGAAAAATGACAATAAAGGTTATCTTATCTTATCTATAAAATATATAAAGCTTAGAATAACACAACTAAGAGACAGTTTGCTGTAGTGGCTAAAGGCAGACCAGGTAGGCTAAATCAGTATTTTTTCAATCTCAATGACTTTTAAGAGGTGTGGACTTCAACTCCCAGAATTCCTCAGCCAAAATGCTGGCAGGGGAATTCTGGGAGTTGAAGTCCACACATCTTAAAATTAACAGCGTTGAGAAACACAGACAAGCATAAAAGTAAAAAGGCAATAAGGTTTTAAACTAATCCACTGGTGCTTTCCCTCTAAAAGGCTGGGGTGACAGCACCATGCAGAAGAGCAATCTACCAAAAATAAACAAAGGAAGAAGAATACTTTAACAGAATAACAAAGTTGGAAGAGACCTTGGAGGTCTTCTAGTCCAACCCCCTGCTCAGGCAAGAAACCCTATAGAACCATTTCAGACAAATGGGTGTCCAGAGGTGCAAGGCTCTTCTTAGATGCCCCCCATCCGACCATGGAGGACGCCCAAGGCGCTCCCTTCCAGTCTGGCTTACCCGTTTTTTTGGCAGCATAGTTTCTGACCGTCAGCCGCGACCATGAAAGGCTGGAGAGCGAGGAGCAGACAGCAGCCCGCAGCTGCAGCCCAACCAAAGCCATGCGACCTCGAAACCTACCCTCTTGCTGGGTCTGGAGGCTTCAGACGCACGGAGTCGGCGCAGAAGCAGAGAGCATTCTGGGAAACGTAGTTCGTCTGCCTCCTCCCCGTTTCCTTTTGCGATCGCCGAGCGCCGATTACAAATAACGACTTAACAACCTTCCTTCCCCAACCGGGCGACCGCCTGAAACGTGCTGCATCGCAAGATCCGTCTTTTCCAGTCCGCCTAGACAAATATTTCATAGGTTGCAATAGGTTTCTTCCAGGGAAAAATCCCCACAGAATCCTGCCCTTATGAAATATTATGAAATGTTCATTATAGTTGACGTCCAAATGGAAGACGCTCCCGCCATCCCCAACCCGCTTCGTCAGCTGGGCGCAGTCGTTGAAGCCCAATCTTGATGGCATATTATAGATTCACTCAGAAAACTGTCTGTATTGTATTAAATTCTGATAATACCACAACGGGAGGACAGGCTACTGGTGCAGTTCTTCTCCTTCCCTATCATAGATTATTCTGATTTTTCATGATAGTCCATCTGTACATTATTTTTAAAAACTTCATTATATCTTAGATGATTTTAAAATAGAATCTGTGTTCCAAGAGATATTTAGTGTACAGCTCAATCCTGCGCAAAGATGAAAATATATACAGCTCAAATTAATCCCTCACTACAAAAATAACTAGTTATTTTTCTCCATTCCACCCAACCCCAAGTGATTCAGCTATTTTTATTTATGATTTTACTTTCATTCTAATGTTCAGTGTGGTTTTTGAGTATGCCACATCTGACCTGTCAATGATTGTAAATAAACTTTACTAGTACTGTAGTACTTACAACTCAGTTCCTAGGGAACTTGGACAACTTCCAAATATGTGGAATTTCCAGTCCCCAGTCAACAAAGAATAATTTGTGGGTTGATGTCTACACAACTGGACATTTTTTTAGGTTAGCACCCACTCATTTAAGGTTGCTGATTTTAAAAATTATGTTGGCTGGCAGATGCTGTTGAATTACAGTTCTCATCTCTCGTAATCAGTAGGACTTTAAATATATTAAGGGTGAGAATAAGGTTCTAGAAGGCAGTATTTTCAACATTAAGCAAAAATGAAGAACACGGGCATAACCTTAAACTGACAAGAGGAAAGTTCAAAAGTAATTTTAGAAAGTATTCCTTCACAGAAAGAGGAGTGGAACTTTGGAACTAACTCCCAAGGGAGGTTGTGAGTCAGTCATCAGTAACTGAATAACGGAGTTGGAAGGTACCTCAGAGGTCTTCTAGTCTGACCCCCTGCTCAAGCAGGAAACCTTATACCATTTCAGACAGATGGTTGTCCAATCTCTTCTTTAAAATCTCCAGTGTTGGAGAACCCCTAACTTCTGGAGGTAAGTTATTCCACTGATTATTAATTATTCTGTCAGGAAATTTCTCCTTAGTTCTAGGGTTGGATCTCACCTTGATTAGTTTCCATCCATCGCTTCTTGTCTGGCCTTCAGGTGCTTTGGAGTTTAAACATGCTTTGGAGTTTAAACATTTGAGTTTTAACATGCTTGGGATAAACACATGTCCACCATCTGACAAAAATAAAAAATAAAAATAAATAAAATATAAAAATAATTAAAAGCAATTAATTAAAAAGAAAACAAAAAACAAATTCAAAGGGACTTGATGGACTACTGGGTCTTTTTTAACCATCAGTTTTCTGTTTCTATGACTGAAAATTTGGTGGAAATTACAATCTAAGAATGATAGAATGACAGAAGTGTTTCTCAACCTTGGCCACATTAGGATTGTGTGGACTTTAACTCCCAGAATTCCCATGGCAAATTTCCACCAATGATAACTATTCTTATTGCATAAATGCCTATGCATATGGGCACTGCTCACCAATGTCAGACATACCATAAATCTCCATTAAATTGCACAACTGGATGGAAAATAGTTCAACAAAGCACCTGAAAAATGATACAGCTAATTAACATGGATGCTCACCGCAGACAAAACAAATACTGGCACCCTTTAGATAACCTCAAGGAGCAACTGGAACAAGCCATGACTACAGAACACAGAAAAATGCTGACAACCATCATCAAGATTATCTCTCTTAGACAAGAGATGAAAAAAGGAAAAGCCAAAACTATTCAAACTAAACTCCAGAAGCAAAAAGGTGCCTGAACCCTAATGGGTAGTCAATACAGGTAGTTCTCGACTTACGACAGTTCATTTAGTGACCATTCAAAGTTATAATGGCTCTGAAAAAAGTGACTTATCACCGTTTTTCACACTTATGACCGTTGCAGCCTCTCTATGGTCACATGATCAAAATTCAGATACTTGGCAACTGTTTCATATTTATGACGAATGCAGTGTCCTGGGGTCATGTGATCAGCTTTTGCGCCCTTCTGACAAGCAAAGTCAATGGGGAAGCCAGATTCACTTAACAACCGTGTTACTAACTTAACAAATGCAACGATTCACTTAACAACTGTGGCAAGAAAGGTTGTATAATGCGGCAAACTCGCTTAACAAATTTTTCACTTAGCAGCATAAATTATGGGCTCAATTGTGGTCGTAACTCGAGGACTACCTGTATGTCCAGTCACAAATGGTGGTCACATGATCCCAAGACACTGCAACCATCATAAATACATGCCAGTTGCCAAGTGTCTGAAGTTTGATCATGTGATGCTATGACGGTCATACGTGTGAGCACCGATCATAGTCACTTTATTCAGTGCCATTGTGACTTCAAGCAGTTGCTAAGCAAATGGTTGTAAAATGAGGACTACCTGTAATTAATCCATCTTCCAATGATCTGGCACACGGGTTCTTCACTTCACCAAGGATGCTGATCTAAAAGCTTGTTGTTCATCTATGGCTTCCAGAACCTTTTTCAATCTGGGACCTGATTCTTAAATAAGATGATATTGTGCGTTTAAATGATTTTAAAAAAAAACCTCCTGTCCATGCTCAGAGTTAGTCTTATTTTGTTTTTAAAATTAGTGTGGCCCAGCAGATGATGATGATGATGATGATGATTATTTATTAAATTTGTATGCCGCCCAACTCCCAAGGGACTCTGGGCGGCTTTGTATTCTAAGCAAGGGTCCCAAACTTTTCAGGCTGTGAGTAAAAATAAATTCCCAGAATCCCTGATCAAAAGGCAAAGCTCTATGACAGAAAATTGGCTTTTTTTCTTTCTTTTTCTTTCTTTCTTTTAATTTTTCTCTTTTTCTCTTTCTTTTTCTTTCTTTCTTTCTTTCTTTCTTTCTTTCTTTCTTTCTTTATTTCTTCTTTCTCTCTCTCTCTCTCTCTCTCTCTCTCCCTCTCCCTCTCCCTCTCCCTCGCTGTTGCAACTATCTAAAAAACGGAAGTCTGGACTAAGAAAATGAGAGAAATTTTAGTTTTGTATTACACTGCATTACATCCCTGAGCAAACAGCTATCTTGTAAGCCACCCAGAGTTACCTTCTGGTAAGATAAGCGGCCAATAAATTTAATAAATAAAATAAAAAAATATTGTAGAGTTAAGGTGTACCCTAACACAAACAAGTTCCCATTGACCAGCAGATCACTCGGAATCTAATTTTACTTATTCTGGAACTATGACAAAAAGCGGAACAGCATCATAGATTTTTAAAGGCAATTCAATCCACATCTTCAAAAGGCAACCTGATCAGCAGACACATGCTGTTCCAGGCTCTGCTTCATTTGACAAAGAAAACAGGTGAAACATGAGCAAGGTTTTGCATTACATCAGCAAACAGAACGGCAACGTCTGGTTTGTACCGTAGGAAACCAATTCTTCAGGTTGAAAAGGAAATAGACTCAACTCTGCAATAACTAAATTCATTTTTTGGGGGGAAATGCATTTTTTAAAAATCTACCTTTTTGGGACTTGGTAAAGAAATTGCAGACTTCTGAGTAACACAGAAATCTGGATCATCCCGTTATGAAAGCGAGGCAAACTCTCCTTTTTCAAATTTGTAGGCGGATATACTTTTACTTTGGAAAGCTAAACCTTACTGACACGACAAAACTACATCTCCCAGAATCCTCTCTGAGCACATGCTCAATCCTAATGGGAACGAGTGAGCGAGCGAGCGAGCGAGCGAGAGCGAACCCCAGGAAGAAAAATACGTGATTGAAATTTTTTTATATATGTTCAGCTTTAATCCGCAGTTTGCTGGCCTAATCCTGGCTGGGTGTTGGATCCCGGCCCGCAAGGGATTCCGAAGAACTTGCGACTCCCAAAGGGTTCATCTTTCTCTTCAAACTTGAGAGCCAAACTTTTCTTAGAAGTAAGTTTGTCCAAGGGGATGCTTTTGTTTTAAGTCTTGCACTCGCCCGCCCACCCACCCACCCAAAAAAAGAGGGGGGGGGAGGAGAAACGTTTTCTACAGTGTCCAGATTCAGTTTTGTTCTCTTAAAAACGTATATTGTTGGAAACTTCTTAAGCCCCTTGCTAGATCTTTGGGAACTTTTTAAAGAGAAATCTTTTGAAAACGGGCAAATTTTGATTTCCTAAGATTGCTTATTTCTTTTCGAGAACTATAAACTTTCCTATATATGGAGGGGGAGTGAGAGAGAGAGAGAGAGATGAAAACATAAATTTAAAAGAGAAGAGCATCAGGTAGATAATGACATCAGAGAAATAATGAAAGCAATATGGATCAGACTGAACAAAAGTGGAAAATAAATTCAGAATTCAGAATAATTTGTGCAGAAGACTTGAGTATTGACAGGGCTTTAAACCTAGAGATTTTCTTTCAAGTAAACATGCTAAGAATTTCTCTGTCCGATGAGGTGGAGCAAAAAAAATGTTCACCCTCTTCACACTGTGCATAGCTGTTTTTCCGCTTCCCTCTTTTAAATTTAATTTGGGATGATCATTGCATTTCCGCAGCTAAGACTTGCTGAATCTTTAGCAGTAGCAATAAATCAGTTATTTGGTACTTTTCTTCAGCAACCAAACCACACTGTATGTATCTCCTTTGTTTTGAAAAAAGCAGGCATTGCATAATTTCCTGCCTATTTGGAAGCAAATAAGTGTCAGCCAGATTATTGGTTGCTGGCTTTTTAAATCGATCCTGTCAGCAGATGCAGCATAAAACTGCAGCATAACAATCCTACCGTAACAAACCCAAGTTTTGTGAAAGGACCTGAAAGGACAATGCTATTTTTAATGTCTTTCACATAAAAATTCGTACTCTGCAGCATATGTGCTGCATTTGATATACAGTACAGTATGGATTTTAAGCCTTGCTCCTTCTACAAACAGGATCACTGAGAAGCCCAGGAGAAAAATGTCCCTCGTATTAAAAGCACTAAAATCAAAACTTCTTTAAAACTAAATACAGTAAAACAAAAGGGGGGCAGGCAACTGTTTTTTAAAACAGAGATGACTGAGCATGCTCAAATGACCATGGAATGTTGATTGACAATTTAAAAAAAAATATTGAGTGGGTGGAATGAAAGAGAATTCAGCTGGTTGGGACTTTGAACAGACTTTTATGTTTTAGCACAATTGCTGTGTAGCTTCAGTGCACTTTGCCTAGGTAGGACGATGGCCTTGGAGATTGAGTCAACGCATGTCTGTTTGGCAAGTAGCCATCCTGTTTTTAATCCATCTTTTTCCCTCAGTGAAGCATGCAAAGAAGGTTGCAACCATATTTTCTATATCCTGGAAAATTCTCACTGCAGTAAAACTGACCAGTTTTTAAACAGGGTCTTATCTGTGTTTGCCTAGAAAAAAACCTGATTTGATTTAGTGGATCTTGCCCTTAAATCAAATGCATGTAAGGTAGGCCGTGATACATATGGTATATTTTCTAGTGCTGAGTTTTTGTGTGTGTGTGTGTGTGTGTGTGTTTTAATATCATGTTTTGGGTCTTCCTCCCATTACATTATGGTAGTTTCATTTTCCATTTCCTTTTTTTGTTTGCTTGGATTTTAGTTTGCAAAATCCAAACTTTTGTCAGGATTAGAAATTGTTTCCTGAGCTGGAAAAAAAAGTTTAAAAAAGAAAAGAAAAAATGAACAGGATGAAGCCTAAAAAAACCTCTATTTTTGTAATCAATCTCAAACCCCATGGTCTGCCAACTTTTGTAGATAAATTACAAAATTTATCCTACTACAATGTTACAAGTTCACCTTTTTTAAAAATCAGATTACACTATTGTTAGGAACACAGGGCAAGCACTTAATTTCTGCTGAGTTGGAAGCTACAGGTTAAGGAGGAGTCCGGTTGCTAACTTTGGCTTTAATCCAAATTTGTACGTGCAAATGGACTGGCTGTTACTAAAAATGGTGGATCGTGTTGTCCTTCCTCAAGCTGAACAAAGTGTTGAAGCCATCTGATGCTTTCAGGAACAAGTTGTATATTAAAAACACACAACTTCTCTGGTTTCTGAAAGTATTGGGCAGCGTCAACAGTTTGTTGCCTGGAGAAAAGAAAATGCCGTCTGCCATTTTTAATACAGTTAGTCCTCGACTTACAACCATTTGTTTAGTGACTATATAAAGTTACAGTGGAATGGAAAAAAATAACGTACCGCCGGTCCTCACTCTTATCTCTGTAGCAGCATCCCAGTGGTCACATAATCAAAATTTGGGTGCTTGGCAACCAAAGTGTGTTTATGATGGTTGCAGTCATGTGATCTCCATTTGCAATCTTCTCAGCTGGCTTCTGACAAGCAAAGTCAATGGGGGAAGCTGGATTCGCTTAATGACCTCATGGCTCACTCAACAACTGTGGCAAAAAGGTAAAATTGAGCACCAGTCATTTAACAACACCTAGCAATGGAATTCTGGTCCCAGTTGTGGCCGTAAGTTGAGGATTACCTCTACAGGTAGCCCTCGATTTATGACCACAATTAAGCCCAGAATTTATGCTGCTAAGTGAGAAATTTGTTAAGTGAGTATTTGCCCCATTTTACGAATTTTGTTGCTGCAATTTTTAAGTGAATCCCTGCAGTACCCTGTTTCCCCCAAAATAAGACATCCCCTGATAATAAGCCCAATCAGGCTTTTGAGTGCATGGCAATAATACCAAGCGCTTATTTCAGGGTTCCAAAAAATATAAGACAGGGTCTTATTTTCGGGGAAACACGGTAGTTAAATTAGTAATACGGTTGTTAAGTGAATCTGGCTTCCCCATTGACTTCGCGTTTTAGAAGGTCGCAAAAAGGGATCACATGACCCCCTGGGACACTGCAATGGTCATAGATATGAACCGGTTGCCAAGCGTCCGAATGTAAATCACGTGACCATGGAGATGCTGCCACGGTCATACGTGTGAAAAATGGTCATAAGTCACTTTTTTCAGGGCTGTTGTAACTTCGAACGGTCACTAAATGAACTGTTGTAAGTCGAGCTCTGCCTGTAATAGACAGTCCGTTCGGTCTTAGGAATTCTCCTTAAATGTTAACTTGGGGATGGCTTGTGTTTGAGGTTTCTGCATCAATGTGGGCTTATCCCACGGGTGTCAAACTCGATTGCGTTAAGTGACATATCGTGATGTTTTTTGCTTTGCGGAGCCAGGGTGGGCGTGGCCTGCGTGTGACGTATCTGGCCCGTGGGCCGCCAGTATGACAGGCCTGGCTTATCCTCATGTCTTCCTAACGATGATACAAACCTTTTAATGTGACAAACTCTCTCATGTTTTTTCTCAGATTCGTGAAATCAGCTATTTCTGAATATGGGTTTAGTATTCTCTCTAAAGCAGGGGTCTCCAACCTTGGCAATTTTAAGACTTGTGGACTTCAACTCCCAGAATTCCTCAGCCAGCAAAGTTGGCTGAGGAATTCTGGGAGTTGAAGTCCACAAGTCTTAAAGTTGCCACGGTTGGAGACCCCTGCTCTAAAGAACCCTAAATTGTGTTCAGAAATAGCCTGCCTCATAGGTCTGTGCCTGTGATCTCTTACCTGAGCAGTTTAAGCCCCTCCCTTGAAATACAGGTAGTCCTCGACTTACAGGTAGTCTGCAACTGACTCATATTTATGACATTTGCAGTGTCCTGGGGTCACGTGATCCTCTTTTGCGACCTTCTGACAAGCAAAGTCAATGGGGAAGCCAGATTCACTTCACGACAATTTGACTAATTTAACAATTAATTTACAGTGATCCAACTTAACAACTGTGGCAAGACAGGTTGTAAAACGGGGCAAACTTACTTAACAAATGTTTCACTTAGCAACCGAAATTTTGGGCTGAATTGCGGTCATAAGTTGAGGACTCCCTGTACTTAACTACCCTGAGACCTGCCCCACCATGCATTCAGAAGAATGACTGATTTCTCTCCCCCCCCCCACCCAAAAATGATGCCTTGTGAGAAAAGGAATGAAGCTGAAACTCCTGACTCTACCTGAGTCCAAGATTACATATAATGCCATTTTGTTTCCAAGTGTAGGGTGATTGGTGTCGCGACCTGGAGGAGTGATCACGATGGACAGTGGCATGGATGTTAAGAAAGATGCAATTGAGGGGTTCGGGAACCCCTCGGAATCTCTAGTGCCTCCCTCCACGGAAGATGAGATTGAGGCTCCTGTTGATTCTGGAGAAGGTTCTTCCATTATCCAACAACTGCCCACCTCCCCTGGTGACAACCAGGTTCTCCCGAAGCTGCCAGATCTGGATTCAGGGCCCTGCTACCCCGGAGCTGAAGAGATCAGGATTGTCCTGGATGGGGATAGTGAGTCCAAAAGTTGCTCGGAACCACAAGATACCACTTCTTTGAATCCTGAGGTCTCCAGGTAAACAGTCTCTCTTCCCTTTCACATTTTATTTATTATTTATCTATGGCTTCCTGCTATAGTGTAGAAATGGGACAGATCAGCAGTCTCCAAACTTTCCGGCTTTGTGGACCAGTGGAGGTGGGGGGGGGGGGCGGGAAGGAAATGATTTCGTGGGCACACGTTTCTTTTGTTGTAGCCCGCCAGTGGCCAGCGAAGCTGGCAGCAGAGTCGGACAGTGAGGAGGTTGGGGAGGAACATGGGCCAGTCCTGGAGTCTGGGGAAGGCTCTGCGTCGGAGGCAGAGATGGGGCCAGGGCAGTCTGACAGCTATCAGTTGCCTTTGGAGACAGACAGCAGTGAGGCAGACGAGCAGCTGGAGCCTGTTCCCAGTGTGCGCATGCGCAGAGTTGCCAGACGAAGGGAACAGCTAAAGAACAAGGATCGACTTGGGAGTAAGGCCACAGGTGGACAATGAATGGCCCCTCCCAGAGGGAATAAAAGAGGACTGAAAGGGGAGTGGAGTTTGCAGGAGACAATCAGTTCATTTCTGCATTCTTGCCAAGTATTGCAGCATCTGAAAGATATCGGACTGGCCACTCT
>QLTV01009056.1:2408434-2447475 GCA_003457575.1 Thermophis baileyi
GGGAAAAGGTCCCGGTTCGGCCGTGCCTGCGGGTCGCCGGACAGCTGCTAGCCTGGACGCCGCCATTTGAGTTCTTCTACCCTCTGCGCATGCGCAGAATGCTTTGCGCATGCGCAGAGGGTAAAAGAACCCAAATGGCGGTGTCTGGGTGAAGTCTCCTGCTTCCAGGCTACCAGCTCTCTGGCGCCCCGCAGGTAAGCCCGAACCCGGAGCATTTCGCCCCTGGTGCCACGCCCCCTTTGTCATCTCATCCCGCGCGGGGAGGGGGCGTGGAGGGGGTCGCGGCGGCAGCGGGGGGGTCACGGGGGGGGTCGCACCATTAGAAAGGTTGAGAACCACTGCTCTAGGAGGTCAGGCAGTATATAAATTTAATACATTATCATCATATACACAGCAAGGTGAAGTCACAGCTGCCAGTCCTTTAGCTGGCACTGACCTTTATTTGCGTTGAGTTCTTCCCAACAACCTAGGATGTTGTAAAGTATTGGCATAGTATATGTGTGTGGATCCGAGCCAGCTGGCCTTTTGCCATTGACAATGGAAATATTGTCAATATGCAGATTTTCTAAGTGCCATCCAAGAATTTTTGGTATGTCTGTGGAGATTCTCAACCATCCTTTTGGTTGTGCCAAAAGTCGTCTCCCAAAAACCAAGAAAGTCCAGTTGCCTTTTGAAAAAACACCTTTGGGATTTTTTTTGGTATGGCACCCGGTGTACCGATAACCACTTGGGACCACCATATCTGGTTTATGCCATAATCTTTCAACTTTTATTGTCAGGTCTTGATATTTTGTGATCTCCACCAATTCTTTGTCTTTTATTCTACTACGGTATCCCCTGGTATTGCCACATAAGTTTTCCACACTTTTGTCTTTTCGGCCACCGTTAAATCTTGTGCGTTATGTGCCAACACTCTTAACAGTTTGAATTTGGAAATCCCACAATATTTTAACCTGTTCATTCTGAACTATTTTTCAACTCTGGGTTCCCATAGAGTTGTTATGTTATAGTTATTCATATTGAGGTTCGTTGCACAGTCAGCCAGATGTCCAGATGGAATGTGGCATTTTTATCCATCTATTGGCTATTTTTATTTTTTTTAAAGTCCCTGCAGCCTCACGAGATTAAAAGAATCCCCTTCCTTGTCCCCTGTTCTGGACAGATACAGGTAGTCCTCAAGTTACGACCATAATTGAGCCCAAAATTTATGTTGCTAAGAAATTTGTTGAGTTTTGCCCCATTTTACGACTTTTCTTGCTGGAGTTGTTAAGTGAATCATTGCATTTGTTAAGTTAATAACATGGTTGTTAAGTGAATCTGGATTCCCCATTGACTTTGCTTGGCAGAGGTTCGCAAAAGCTGATCAACCGACCACAGGACACTGCAACTGTCATAAATATGAACCAGTTGCCAAGCATCTGAATTTCGATCATGTGACCATGGGGATGCTACAGTGGTTGTAAGTGTGAAAAACGGTGTTAAGTCACTTTTTTCAGTGCCGTTGTAACTTTGAATGGTCACTAAATGAACTGTTGTCAGTGGAGGACTACCTGTATATAATAATAAGATTTGGAAGCACGTAAGCCTGTTCCCAACTTCCATCAGCTATACAAATAGTCCTTGACCTACAACCATAATTAAGTCTGGAATGATGGGTGTAAATTGTGACAGTTATAAAGTGGATCACCATGTGCCTGGACCTGTTTTCATGACCATTTTTGTGGTCGTCGTTAAGCAAATGCCACAATTGTTAAGCAAACCCATTGTTCGCTATGGACCCTTTTTTTGATGGAAACTGGAAATCATGCTGGTTTCCCACAAAACCAACTGTGGGCTGGTTTCTGAGTGTCTAAAATATGGTCGTGGCTGTGGAAGGAGAGAGGCCTAAGTTGGAATTTCAAAACCAGATAAGCAGTTTTTGAGGCGTTTGTCATAACTTCCAACAGTCACCAAACTGGCTGAGGAATTCTGGGAGTTGAAGTCCACACGTCTTCAAGAAGCCGAGGTTGAGAAACAATGCTTTGGATGACAATAACAGTTGTAGATTTCCAGGGCACCATAAAGGACGAAACACTTGATCCCTCTCTCTTTCAGTCCAATAGATCTCTCCTCTGCCGTTCGGTGTCTCCATACAGGTCGTCATCTCCAAACAGAAGGGCGAGATCCTGGGCGTGGTGATTGTGGAATCTGGTTGGGGATCCATCCTTCCCACCGTGGTCATTGCAAACCTGATGCACAAGGGAGCAGCCGAGCGATCCGGCAAGCTGAGCATTGGAGACCGCATCATGTCCATCAATGGAACGAGCCTGGTGGGGCTGCCCCTCGCCTCGTGCCAGAACATCATACGGGTGAGAAAGCGAGGCTCCGATTATTTTAAGAGAATATTTATTACTTTTTTGCTTGAGAATAAAAGAGAAAGTGGCCCTCAGGTCAAGCTAGAGGTCTTCAAATCAAGAATCGATTCTCAGTAATCAGACAAGCATCTGGCATAGCGCAGTGGAGTTGACTAGATGACCTCTAGATTCCCTTCCAACTGTGTGATTTTAGGATTCTTTCAATCTCTGGGGACTCATCATATTCATTTAGCTTTCCTGGCAAGAATACCACCCTAGAACAGGGGTCTGCGATGAACGGTTACAGGAACTGGTCATGGCTAGTCTAGTGAAGAGAAGGACCAGGGGAGACATGATAGCAGGCTTCCAATATTGGAGGGGCTGCCACAGAGAGGAAGGGGGTCAAGCTATTTTCCAAAATACCTGAAGGTCAGACAAGGAATAATGGATGGAAACTGGAGAGATTCAACCTAGAAATAAGGAGAAATTTTCTGACAGTGAGAGCAATCAACCAATGGAACAGAAGTTGCCTTCTGAAGTTATGGGAGCTTCATCGCTGGAGGCTTTCAAGAAGAGACTGGACTGCCATCTGACAGAAATGGTGTAGGGTCTGCTTGGGCAGGGGGTTGGACTAGATGACCTACAAGGTCCCTTCCAGGGGTGGGTTCTAACTTACCTCGCCGTCGGTTCGCTTCCTCCCGTGCCGCGTGGCTGCGTGCGCATTGCATGCTGCGCGGGCACATGCGCAGTGCCGAAAATTTGCAAAAAATTCCAAAAAAAAAAAAATGCGCATGCACAGAAGAAAAAAAATCAGCAAAAAATTCAAACCCACCCACCCCCCAAAAAATTCCCAAAAAAAAGATGGCGGCATCCACGGACCGACACCGACAGAACCGGCTCCGTAACGTCACCAGCGGTTTGCTACCGGTTCTATAGAACCGGTGCGAACCGGGAGGAAACCACCTCTGGTCCCTTCCAACTCTGTTAATCTGTAATCTAAAACCCCCAGAATTCCCCAGACAGCATAGCTCCCAGGGAATTCTGGGAGTTGAAGTCCACAAGTCTTAAAGGTGACAGGTTTAGGAGACTCCAGTCCCAGAAGAAAGGACTTGGCAAATCATATCTCTATAGATGTGCTCTGCCATTCCTCTTTTTTCTAGAATATTCTTTTTTCACTTCTGAGTCTAGCCTCCAGCCCTGGGATTTTCTCTTATCTGCCCACTCATGATGTCCTATTTAGGTCTTTTGGCCATAATAAATATTACCCACACACATATTAATTAGGCCCAGCCCTGCTTAGCTTTTGAATTCAAACCAGTTTGTCTTTTGCACGCAAAAGAGATTGTAAAATTGTTGTTGCTCCCAGGCTGAATACGTGCTAGAAAAGCAAAGGGTGGAGCATAATTTCCAGGAGATCAAAGATCGCGGCTGATTATTTCTTCTAGGCCTTGTGGAAGCAAGATAAAGGTAGTCCTTGACTTACGACTGGCCAGGCTCCATTAGGGTCATAAGTCATGATGATCTAAAGCGGGTCACACGCATGACTGACCTGATCTTATGATTTTTGTGGCAGTTGTTAAGCAAACGGCATGGTCATTAAACAAACCAATTGTTTATTATTGGCTGGTTTTGCCCAAAACGGGAAGTAAATGTCAGTTTTCAGGAAAAATGTCATGAAATTCAGTTTCCTTCTCCTGGAGGATCTGTCCCCATTTGGTCCTTTAGCTCTTCCAATAGGGGCCCCATCACCACTTTAACTTTTTTTTTCTTTAAACAATCCTGTAATCTCTTGCATAGGGATGGAGTCAGGGCGACTGAATGGAGCTGAGCATTTACTGGCTGGATGCCCTTCCTGACGCCTAAGCTGAGTTCACAGCAGATATTTTCTTATTGTGTCCAGAGAGAGAAATATCTGCCGCTACCTAGGATTGAACTCACAGCCTTCTGATTGTGAGGCGAGAGCTCCACTCCTAGGCCACCACACTGCTCCCCATCCCCACTGTAACTAAGTCCATCCATTTATTGCTAGTCAGCCTCTTCTCTTTTACTTCCATCTTTCCCAGCATCAACGTCACCAGGCTCAGCTTTCCATCCTTCCGAGGTCGGTAAAACGAGGACCCAGATTGTTGGGGGCAATACGCTGACTCTGTAAACCACTTAGAAAGGGCTGTAAAGCACTGTGAAGCGGTCTATAAGTCTAAGTGCTATTGTTATTGTATCTTATGTCCAAAATACCCTGTTTGCCCGAAAATAAGACCTAACTGGAAAATAAGCCCTAATCTTCTTTTGGAGTAAAAATCAATATAAGTCTTATTTTCAGGGAAACACAGGTAGGATAATTTGAGCAAGGTCAGTTGTGCCTTGAGTGAAACAGGAGACTACTAGATAGGTGGGCTGAAATACAGGTAGTCTTTGACTTACAACAATTTGTTTAGTGATCATTTGAAGTGACGACAGCACTGGAGGGAAAAATGACTTATGACCGTTTTTCACACTTATGACCATTGTAACATCCCCATGGTCACGTGATCAAAATTCGGGTGCTTGGCAACTAGCATGTACTTATGACAGTTTCACTGTCGTGGGTCAGGTGATCACCATTTGTAACCTCCCAGCTGGTTTCCGACGAGCAAAGTCAATGGAGAAGCCAGATTCGCTTCACTGCCACACGATTCACTTAACAACTGCAGTGTTTTGCTTAACAACTGTGGGGGGGGTGAAATCGTAAGATGGGAGGCAACTTACTTGACAACCTCTTGCTTATAGCAACGGAAATTGTGGTTGTAAGTTGAGGACTATCTGTATTTCATTGTTGCATTCAAGGACTGTCCAGCTGTTTGTACCCGAGATTGATAGCCCCCCCCAAAAGAGAGATAGATCATGAGGGGCTGCATTCCAGAGGAGCAAGAGACAGCACACTTTAGAGAGTTTGTGTGAGAGAAAGAGGGTGAAGACAGCTCCTCCCTAATAGTCCCAGAGTATATGCTTTAGTTTGGCAAGATTTCTATCTATGAGTGAGGAACAATAAAAGAAGCTGCTTAGAACAACGTGTTTTTCTTGGGTTTCGGAGTCTGACTTCAATCTGGCCAAACTAAAGAAGACACCTTGCACCATTATTTAGCAGTGGAAGTTTCAGTTCTAATTGTGGTTGTATGTCAAGGAGTGCTTGTAGCTCTTTCAGACATTCCCCCAAATCAGCTCTAAAGGCCTTTACTGAGACTCTGCTTTATTGCTTCAGCCTCGACCTGGATTTGCCATTTCAGACTATCGATGCGGCTCAGGTAGTCCTCAACTTACGACCACAGTTGAGCCCAACATTCCTGTTGCTAAGCGAGATGGTTGTTAAGTGAGCTTTGCCCCATTTTACGACCTTTCTTGCCTCAGTTGTTAAGTGAATCGTTGCAGTTGATAAGTTAGTAACCCAGTTGTGAAGCTAATCTGGATTTCCCCAGTGACTTTGCTTGTCAGAAGGTCACAAAAGGAGATCACGTGACCCCGGGGACATTGCAACCATCATAAATATGAACCAGTTGCCAAGCGTCTGAATTTTGATCACATGACCGTGGGGATGCTGCCACGGTCGTAAATGTGAAAAACGGTCATTTTTTTCAGTGCCATTGTCTTAACAGTCACTAAACGAATCGTTACAAGTCGAGGACTACCTGTACTCTGAGAACGACTAGGGAGGACCCATCTTCACTCTCTTTCTCCCACACAAACGATCTAAACTTCACCGTCTCTTGCTCTTTTGGAATGCAGCCCTGGGAATCTGGAATATATTCCATCACACCACCTACTTTCTGGGCCTGCCCTCTTCATGTTCGGACCTGTTATGGAGGTGTCATCGGCTGCCAATAGCATACACTTGCAGGAGGGAATGGGGTCTCTTGATTTAGAGCAAAGTGCTCATTTTTGGGTTTGCTAAATCAGCAGTCCCCAACCTTTGTGGCTTGGTGGCCCAGCTTGGGGTGGGGGGAAGTTAGAGGGGAACCGGGACACGTGAATGGTGGGCCGCTGTGCGCGCACACACGCACAACTGCACTTGTGTAGTAGTGGGCTGGCGCGCATGCACATGTGCACAGGCCCGCTACCTGTGTGAGTGGAACTGCGTGTGCGTGCCGGCCTGCCACTCACACGGCCCAGTTCCAAATAGGCCACGGTCCGGTTGGGGACTCCTGTGCTAAATGACATGATGTGCCGTAAAGACATTCTCCATATTCTGAGGTAAATCTGCATCCTTTAGCATAGCGTTTTTCAATTTTGGCCACTTTAAGATGTCTGGACTTCAACTCCCAGAATTCCTCGGCCAGCAATAAAACAGCTTACTGCTGTCGGTGGAGGACGTTGACCTTAATTTCAGGTGAACATGACGGTTTCTTTCTTCCCAGGATTTGAAAAACCAGACTGAAGTAACCCTCAGCATCGTTCATTGCCCTCCTGTCACTACAGCAATTGTTCGAAGGCCCGGCACAAAATATCCTCTGGGATTCACTGTGGAAAACGGCATTGTGAGTAATCGGGGTGGCTGAGACAAGTAAGCCAAGCTCCCTGTTTAAAGGGAATCCAAATTATTTATTTATTTATTTATTTATTGTATTTCTATGCCGCCCAACTCCCAAAGGACTCTGGGCGGCTTACAACAAGGTATAGAAAATACATTTAAAAACATCATAAAATATATAAAATAACCAGTTAACAATCACATACATACATATCATTCAAGGCCGGACCTCGCAAATTGCGAGATCAACGGCCCCAAGCTTGCCGGAAAAGCCAGGTCTTCAATGCTTTCCGGAAGGCCAATAGGGTGGGGGCGGTCCGGATCTCAGGGGGTAGCTGGTTCCAGAGAGCCGGGGCAGCCACAGAGAAGGCCCTTCCCCGCGGGCCCGCCAGCTGACGGGACCTGGAGGAGACCAACTCTGTGGGATCTTACCGGTCGCTGGGAACTATGAGGTAGAAGGCGGTCTCGAAGATAACCTGGCCCTGCGCCATGTAGGGCTTTAAAGGCTTTAAAATTACAAATTACAATCCATATCGGGTTGACTGTGAGGTTTTGGAAATCGGGGTGTGTGTGCCTGAGGAAAACTTTGGCACGTGGGTGGGCGTGGCCAGCCATACAAATGGACTTTCCCCTGTGCCCAGATCTGTAGCCTCATGCGTGGCGGGATTGCAGAACGTGGTGGCGTCCGCGTGGGACATCGCATCATTGAGATCAATGGGCAGAGCGTGGTGGCCATGCCGCACGAGAAGATCATCCAGATCCTTAGCCAAGCCGTCAGCGAGGTACGTGCAGAGCGTGATTCTGTAGTTGTGAAAAGCTGATTGTGAAAAAGCCACACCGAATGGGCTTCCTCTGTCTTCTTTCCTCCTGAGGATTTCTTGGGTGAGAATTGAAAACAATTCAAACAAAAAGTCAGATACACCTGGCTTAGCAAATTTGTGAAAAGGTTTTTGGACCCGGGGTTGGTTGCAAACCCAGGTACAGGTAGTCCTCGACTTACAACCATTTGTTTAGTGACGGAATTTTCATTGGCACTGAAAAAAGCGACTTATGACCGGTTTTTCACCCTTAACTATTGTTGCAGCAACCCCATGGTCATGTGATCAAAATTCAGATGCTTGGCAACTGGTTCATATTTATGACGGTTGCAATGTCCCGGGGTCATGTGATCAACATTTGCAACCTTCTAACTTAACAACTGCAGTGATTCACTTAACAAGAAAGGTCGTAAAGGGGGCAAAACTAAAAAACTGTCTTGCTTAGCGACAGAAATTTGGGCTCAATCGTGGTCATAAGTGGAGGACAAGCTGAGCTGTATCGATCGTCTGAAATGGCAAATGCAGGTTGAGGCTGAAGCAATAAAGCAGAGTCTCAGTAAAGGCCTTTAGAGCTGATTTGGGGGAATGTTTGAAAGAGCTGCAAGTATTCCTTGACCTACAACCACAATTAGGACTGGAAGGTGTGGGAGTATGAACAGATTTTCCAGAAAAATTGCAGACTGCAGGAGCCATTTGCGCTTCAGTTTGAGATGCAGGCAGCACAGACTCATCCCCCAACAGCCTGCGCCTGTCTTCAACAGGGAAGGGACACAGGGCAGAAAAACATCCTGCAGCCAAGAAGGCTCCCCACCCATTTGCACCACTCAGGTGACCCTGAGGACACAGATAAACCTCCAGGTGACCTCAGCGACTCTAAAAAGGATGCAAATGACCAGCTGTCTGCAAGGAGTATAAATCCTTCCATTCCCCACCATCCAGTCAGAACTGAAGAAGCTTCTTGGATGGGAAGCGAAACGTCTTCAAAGAAAAACCAAGAAAATCCAGTTGCCTCTTGAAAAAGCACCTTTGGGACAACCATGACTTGGATGACTGAGAAGCTCCATAGACTATTAGGACTGGAATTTCCATTGCTAAGTAATGCAGCCATTAAGTGAGTCAGGCCCAATTTTATGTGTGTTGTGGCCTGCCAGTGTCCCGTGCCGGTGCTCATGGATCCCGAGGACGATGAGGCGGTTGTGGCACGGTACCATCGGCCCGTGTACCTGGCACCCGAGTCAGAGAGCGAGGAGGCTGAGAGTCAACCAGGGTCTTCTGTACCTCCTGAGGAGCCCATCAGGGCCGAAGAAGAAGAGGAGGAGCCTCTTCTTCTCAATGCTCGGGCACGCAGGGCTGCTAGAAGGCAAGAGTGGCTACTCAGGAGGAGGTCTCCTCGAGAGTAGAGNTGCAGCCATCAACATTTATTTTACTCTTGATCTTTGTGACTCCAGTCTGCTCAGTTCTTGTTCCAGTACGGGTCTTGTTTCCTGCATTCCAAGTTCTTGGAGTTTTGCCAGATACAGTAAGAGCTGCTCCTTTATCTATTGGACTCCGGCCAGCTGTTAAGATTACATATTAACAAGCTGGAGCTTTGAAAAAAAGACTATTCTGCCTTTATTTTGTGTTCCCCGACTCCTAAGAAATTATTAGGAGATCTTTCTTCTGAGTAAAAGAAGAGTGTTTGGAAGTTTGTGTGTGTGTATTATTGGTGGCTCGTTGCTGGGGGCAGAACAATGTGTTTGCCATGGTTGTTAAGCGAATCACATGGTCATTAACCAAATCTGCTTCAATGATTTTAATTGTTGGAAGCTGGCTGGGAAGGTCGCAAGTGATGATCACATGATCCCAGGACACCGCAACTGTCGTAAATACATGCCGATTGCCGTGTCCAGACTTTGATCACATGACCACGGAGACACTGCAACAGTCGTAATTGTCATTTTTCTCAATGCCATCGTACCTTTGAATAGCGACTAAACCAATGGCCGTACGTCAAGGACTACTTATATTAAAGCGTATCTTAGACCAGACATCACACAGTCAAGAGACAGAAATCCAGAAACTCCCCCTTGATTTTGTGTAAGGATAAGCTGGGACAGGGAGAAACTTGGACAGGTTTTCAAGATTGAGGCCAGCCCTTCGAAGCAGGCCGGGTCAAGGAACCAGAGTTTGCAGGGATTCTTGCAATGCTGCCTAATTCTCGTTGGGTATAATAATCGAATCCTGAAAACCCAAATTGAAACGGGTGTGATCAGTGGTGGGCTGCAACCGGTAGGTTTAACAACCGGTTCGGTGATCGCGCGCTCCGCGTGCGCGCACGCCTAACACACTTGCGCGCAGCGTTCAAAATACAGCAATTTGAAGCTCAGCTGCTTACCTTCTAAGGCAGCCCCGGTAAGTAGAACAGCGGAGGCGCGGAAATCGGCTGTGCCGTGCGAATCAGCTGAGCCAGAAAGAAGGAAATGTAGGACAGGATAGCGCAGGGGCAGGTGGGCGGGGCCAGCTGATCGTCGGAACTACCGGTTCGCCCGGACCGGTCCGAACCAGCAGCAGCCCACCACTGGGTGTGATGAGAAGAGAAGAGAGGAACAAGGCAGGCAGAAGGGAAGATCTTCCTTTACCCTTTGCAGTAAATATAGGCCAATGTTTTTCAAACTTGGCAACTTGGAAGATAGGCGGACTTCAACCTCAGAATGCTGGCTGGGGAATTCTGGGAGTTGAAGTCCGCCTATCTTCCAAGTTGCCAAGTTTGAAAAAAAAAAATGATATAGATCAGGGGTCCCCCAACCTGTGGGTCGCTACTGGGCCGTCGGCTGTTGGCCACTGCGCCGCGTGAGTGGCTGGCCAGTGCACATGTGTGTGCGCGCCCGCAACCCCCACTCGCGCTAGCGTCGTGGGGGCTGCTAGCGATGCCGTGAGCGTCATGCAGGCGCTGGCTTCGCTACCAGCGCACCCTCCCCACTCGCGCTAGCGTCGTGCCGGCGCTAGTGATGCCACAAGCGTCGTGCAGGCGCTAGCGACGCTAGCACGAGTGGGGGGAGAGTGCGCTCATGTCGCCCGAGCATCGCACAGGCGCTCGTGGCCTCATTTTGAACCCTAGTGTGCCATTACTCAGCTTCAGACATGCCCCCTGACTTGGTTGCACTTCTCCTTCCTTGCAGGTCCATATCAAAACCATGCCAGCCTCCACCTATCGTCTTTTAACTGGCCAGGAGCAACCGATCTTCCTGTGATGGGCATTGCCTTGGCCACTGGCTTCCTGTGTCTGCTTCATAAGCTTGCTGCACTCCCAAATCTGAAGCCAGCCTCTGGGCTCAGTGCCCCAGATTCACAAAGAGTTTCGTGTCTATTTCTGCTGCACGAACCATCTAGCCAAGTTTGTTGTTGGTTTCCTCTGCTGGGGACATTTATCTGGGGTGTGAACTCGGAAGTTATGCCTATTGCTTGAGGTTGGCTTCTACACTAGAAAGCAAGAGATACTGGAGATTGAACCTTACACTACTGTGCTGTTCCTGACCTAGAATGGATGGATTAGACTCTACCACTTCCAGGGGAGACCTGAACTAAAGTGGGTGGATTAGACTCTACCACTTCCAGGGGAGACCTGAACTAAAGTGGGTGGATTAGACTCTACCACTTTCAGGGGAGACCTGAACCAAAATGGGTGGATTAGACTCTACCACTTCCAGGGGAAACCTGAACCAAAATGGGTGGATTAGACTCTACCACTTCCAGGGGAGACCTGAACCAAAATGGGTGGATTAGACTCTACCACTTCCAGGGGGGACCTGAACCAAAGTGGGTGGATTAGACTCTACCACTTCCAGGGGAGACCTGAACCAAAATGGGTGGATTAGACTCTACCACTTCCAGGGGGGACCTGAACCAAAGTGGGTGGATTAGACTCTACCACTTCCAGGGGGGACCTGAACCAAAGTGGGTGGATTAGACTCTACCACTTTCAGGGGAGACCTGAACTAAAGTGGGTGGATTAGACTCTACCACTTGCAGGGGAGAGGAATGGTGCAGGGTGGGAAGAATTCCTTATTAATTTTTTTTAAAGTCCTAAAGATTGCAAAGCAGGTGGAGATAAGTTTTCATATTTCCCAAGGTGTTGTCTTTTACAGAGCCTTTTTTTTCTTAAAAGAAGGGAAATATGAACATATAGCATTTGGTAAATGCTCTTTGAAGTGGCTCAGTCCAGAATCAGGTTCCTTGACATTGTTGTCAAGATCTCCTGGCAAATTTACAAGATTCTGCCCAGCAAGATTTGGGGTACAGGAGAAAATCTAGCCTACTCTCCCTGGCTGTGTGGGATCCTACTCCCCAAATTCATTTCTGCAGTCATACAAGTCTGGCCTTTGCCATTAGAAATCGGAGCCAACCCTCCTGGTGTCTGGACTTCAACATACTGCTGACAATTCTATACGTTGCTTTGGAGCTAATGTATGATTTTTTTTTCCAATTTAAACTACTAATACAAACTTTGAGATGACCAAAATACTAAAATTATTATTTCCCAAAGCAGATCAGAGAGGGAGAAAGTGAGACTAAGTGCTTCTTTTAAAAAAATTGCTGTATTCTCTGCACACCAAAGATTAGAGAAATGAATATTTGCTTTTTTAAAGCATTTTCTTGCTCTCACTGGAGAATGGGAAGAGTCGTAAGAGTTGACACCTTTTGGCAAGACAATCCACGTTAAGCAGCCTTAACTGCTCAGGCAGCTGAAGTTTGAACTTGTTTTGTAAATGTTAGAAGTAATAGCAGAATTGCAAACTTCTCTCCAAAGCTTTCAGAAATGTCTAGAAAGTCTTAGAAACTGCATTAAGTTCTGGTTTGTTTTACCGTATGTGCTAAGCCTGGATCAGCAACACTCATGTCCTGGTTCCCAGTTCCCAAATAATAATAATAATAAAATCCACCATGTTGTGTTTGCATTCTTGTTCATATTTTGTGAAATTTGGGTGATTTTATAGAATTCTGGTTTTTCTTTTTTCCCTGGGACCGTATCTTGGGGTCTGGCAGGCTGCTGACCACTCTGCTAAGTAATAAACCATGGTTAAAAACTACAGTGGCTGAATTCACACATTGCACTGCGGTGAACTAAGGCAAAATTAGCCTCTGTTGTTTGAGCCCTTCACTCTACCCCGATGTTTCAAATTCCGGATAATATAATAATTTTAACACATTGGAAGAATTGTTTCCTTTCAAAGCCTCTGAGCCACTGATGCAATTTGTATAAGTTTTGCATGCGTGCGAACTGTGAGGAGAGTAACTGACGCAACAACACAGCTGTTTTGAAATGCTAATTGGCATTGGGTTTTGCAACCCACGTCTCTTTGCAAGCTTCTGTCAAGGGGTTTACTTCTCAAGGCTGCTGCTTTAAGAACAAGGGAACCTACTGGATCTCATGGAGCAAACAAAAAAAAAACAGTTTAGAGAAAGAGAAAGGCTAGTTTTGCTCAATATGCTAGATTAGGGACTCTCGTTGTTCACTGTTCACTGCCTTGAGATACTTACAAAAGTAATAACACCAGAATAAAAATCTAATACAGATAACCCTCAACTTACAACCATTCATTTAGTAACATTCAGACTTACAATGGCACTGGAAAAACTGACTTGTGACTCATGTTCAGGAATCAGTGGACCAAGATAGGTTGGAACAGGCCACTTTGAGAACTAAAGAATGGAGCCATGTCAAAAATAAATCATGTCAAACCCATCTGAACTTTCTGAGAGGCTGACCGTGAGAATGCAGCAGAGGTGGGTTCCTACCGGTTCTATCCGGTTCTTTAGAACCATTCGTAAATCGGCGATGTCATGGAGCCGGTTCTGTCAGTATCTCCGTGGGCGCCGCCATCTTGGATTTTGCTTCTGCGCATGCGCAGAAGCCGCGCGCGCGCCTGGCGTGACCCTGAGCGAACCAGCAGCAAAAGGATCCAGAACCCACCCCTGGAATGCAGGCAATACAGCGCACCTTGCGTTCAGTAAAGAACTCGCCAGTTTCCATGAGATTCTAGATTAGCAAAATGGCTCCAAAGAAGTGCATTCAGTGGCTCCTCATCAAGCTGGAAGCATCAAATGACATACTGTAGGGTTCCATTTTAGGTGCTGTGCTATTTATGAAACAGCATAAATATGAGGGGGAAGAGCATCAAAATTCCAAAGGATTTTGGCAAGCTGGAACTATGGCCAGAAGCCTGTGAGATGTATTTTAGTAGGGCAAAGCCTTGAGTATAGGATGGAGAGAGACCATTTTGAGCAACAGTACACGGGAAAAGATTCTGGGTCTTTTGGTGGATTATAAGCTGAAGCAATACAGGTAGTCCCCGACTTACAATAGTTCATTTAGTGACTGTTCAAAGTTACAACGGCACTGAAAAAAGTGAGTTAGGACCATTTTTCACACTTAACGACCGTCGGTCAGTAAGTGTGAAAAATGGTCATAAGTCATGTTTTTTCACTGGCATTGTAGCTTTGCAGCCTCCCCATGGTCATGTGATCAAAATTCAGATGCTTGGCAAGTGGTTCATGTTTACGTTTGCAGTGTTCCAGGGTCACGTGATCCCCTTTTGCGACTTTCTGACAAGCAAAGTCAATGGGGGAAGCCAGAGTCACTTGATAACCATGTTACTAATTTAACATCTGCAGTGATTCACTTAAACAATGACAAGGTAAAATGGGGCAACATTCACTTAACTGTCTCGCTTAGCAGCAGAAATTTGGAGCTCAGTTGTGGTGGTAAGTCAAGGATTACCTGTTACTGAATAACCACAATTGAGCCCAACATTTCTGTTGTTAAGCGAGACATTTGTTAAGGGAGTTTTGCCCCAGATTACAACCTTTCTTGCCACGGTTGTTAAGTGAATCCCTGCAGTTGATCAGTTACTAACCGGATTATTAAGTGAATCTGGCTTCCCCATTGACTTTTACTTGTCAGGTGGTCACATAATCCATGGGGATGCTGCAAAGGTTGTAACTGAAAAACGGTTATCACATTTTTCAGTGCTGTTCAGTGACTTTGAATGGTCACTAAATGAACTGTTGTAAGTCAAGGACTACTTCGATGATGTGCATAGTGTCCTGCACCTAGGCACTGTAAAGCAATCCTTGCTTAATATTTATGAAATTCAATGGTGAAAAAAGTAAGGTTCTACATTTAGCCAAGAAAAACAAAATGCACAGGTACAGTATATGTGATACCTTGCTCAATAGTAGTAACTGTGAGAGGGATCTTGGAGTCCTAGTGGACAATCATTTAAATATGAGCCAGCAGTGTGCAGCAGCTACCAAAAAAGCCAACACAGTTCTAGGCTGCATTAACAGAGGGATAGAATCAAGATCACGTGAAGTGTTAATATCGCTNCCACTTCTCATCCAGGGAGCTTCTTGAGCTCTGGCTGGTTGCTCCCCCCCTTTCCATTCCCCCCCCTCCAGTCAGAGGGTGGAAACTAATCCAGGAGAGAAGCAGAGGTGGTATTCAGCCGGTTCTATCCGGTTCGGACGAACTGGTAGTGGCGACTGCAGGTGGCCTTGCCCACCCGCCCGGACATAATGACGTCCCATTGATCCACATTTTCGAGGCTCTGCGCATGCGCAGAGGTGGCGTGTGTGAGCGAAGCCAGCACGAGTGTGCGTTTACATTTGCGAACTGGTAGGGAAGGTAAGTGAATACCACCCCAGGAGAAAAGCAACCTAGAATTAAGAAGAGATTTCCTGACAGTTAGAACAATTAATCAGTGGAACAGCTTGCCTCCAGAAGTTGCAAATTCTCCAACACTGGAAGTTTTTAAGAAAAGATTGGGCAATCATTTGTCTGAAATGGGTTTCCTGCCTGAGCAGGGGGTTGGACTAGAAGACCTCCAAGGTCCCTTCCAACTCTGTTACTCTACTCTACTCTACTCTACTCTACTCTACTCTACTCTACTCCAGTGCATTTTGCCCCATTTTATGACTTTTCTTGCCACAGTTGTTAAACAAATCACTGCAGTTGATGTTAGTAACCCAGTTGTTAAGTGAATCTGGCTTCCCTGTTGACTTTGCTTGTCAGAAGGTCGCAAAAGGGTGATCACATGCAACCGTCATAAATATGAACAAGCTGTCAAGCGTCTGAATTTTGATCACATGACTGGGGATGCTGCAAAGGTCGTAACTGAAAAACGGTCATAAGTCACATTTTTCAGTGCCGTTGTAACTTGGAACTGTCACTAAATGAACTGTTGTAAGTCGAGGACTACCTGTACTTGCATTGAGTTAATGAGTTTGAGGCTGTAATTGTACTGAGGTTATTAATCCTTCGGAGTGATATCAATGCCTTTTCTGTCTCCTTGACTAGTGTTTCTCAACCTTGGCAACTTGAAGATGTGTGGACTTCAACTCCCAGAATTCCCCAGGCCAGGCATGGCTGGCTGAGGAATTCTGGGAGTTGGAGTCCACACAACTTCAAGCTGCCAAGATTGAAAAACACTCCCTAGAGTGCCTGAACTGATTTGAGCATTTGCAAAAATCAAGTATTGTTCTTTGCCAGGATATTGTTTAAATTAACAAGGAGACCACAAAATATCTTGCTTTTTTTTCCTTCCAAACCAACGAGTCAGTCAGCATCCCACATTTTGTCTTCTTCACTATTAAGATCCATGCCAACTTAGCTGAAAAGGAATGCTTTAATACAAAAGGCACAAATGATGGACGGGCAAGCCACGGCTCCTCCATCTTCACTCATCACATATGGAGAAGATTGACGTGTACATTAAGGCAATACATCAGATTCCCTCATCCTAGGCTGCTCCTTGTCAGTGGGTGCACAAAAATGCAAAAGGGGAGAGAAGTTATACAGATTTTAAAAAGTACCGGTAATTAAGTATGCTTAATACTATTTCACATTTTTTGATTTAAAAGGCAGAATTAAATCACCCTCTGACTACCACATTGCAAATTTTATAAAAAAGGGAGTTATAAAATTCTAGGGAACCAGAACAATAGTGCCCCTAATAAGGTTTATGCCGACTTTTGACCATAATGGGCCAGCTCCATTACGGTCATAACTCGAGGACTATCTGTACCATAAATGTGTAGCTTCCCAATTGAACTTTTTTTTAAAAAAAGCTGAATCATGAACGATTTCAGGCCAGATTGAGATTGAGATTTTGGAGTTGTATAGTAGTCAAAATTTGCAATCTCGTGAAATTTCGGCCTTAATTTGCGGTTGTGTGAGATTATACAGTGACACTTTAGGCCTCAAGTGAAAGGGTGAGGAAGGGGCTCTTGACTGGCATGTAGGGAATCATATTAGCTGGTGATATACGCAGGGGGAAAGATTTAAAAAGATAAAACACGGAGTGTGGTTTGTAAGAAAAAATAGTCCTCTTTGGTTGGGAAAGACAATACGTGAGGTGTAGATTTAAAATTCTTGAGACAATTCTCAACTTTGTGAATGGACGTAGGTTGGTTTCTTAACAGCATTGTGTATCAAGTTAAAATATGAGGTGGAAATTCTTCGCCTCACTTGAAGTATAGAAGTGGCCTAATGATGCTGTGTATCAGTCTTTCTCCATTTTGGCAACTTGAAGACATCTGGACTTCAACTCCCAGAATTCCCCAGCCAGCAAAGCTGGCTGGGGAATTCTGGGAATTGAAGTCTTACGGTTGAGAAACATTGATGTATATGCAGCTTGAAACTCCTTATTCCGGTTAAATGGATCCAGAATGACATTAAAATGGTTGTAAAATCCATCCAAGCCATATTATGAGCTTGCTGAGATAACCGGTGGAAACCCTTGATCTAGATCAAAGGGCAGAAGTAGCTTGAACGCACCGGAGATCGAGCTTGAGATGAAACAAACCAAAGGACGGTGGAGAGGTTCAACTGAAGACCAAACTTCCATCCCAGGTGGCTTGCTCCTCCTGGCTGCTCTGGGGTGTCCACAACTTAAGGCAAGACGGTGAAAGAGAAAAGCAACATTTCTGGAACAAGTACAGGAGGCAAAGCTCGTCATGAGGACTTCCAGCGACTCAAAATCTTGCCATATCCCCTATGTTTTTAGCGCTCTATAGGAGATCAAAGGCCTTGGAAGGGTTCCACCAAAATTGGAATGATGAGGACAGCTTTGCACGGCCATCCAAGAAAGTTGCAGGAGGCCACGTGGCTGTTGGTGCGGTCACAGGTCTGTGGCAGGTCCCCAGTCATAACCATAGTCCTGGTCTGACTCAGAGTCATAAGACTGCGCATGGGTGAACTTCTTCCGCAGCGCTTCATGTTCGTATTCCCTGACAAAAAGATAGCAAAATTGTAAATCAATGCACTGCACATATTTACATATGCACATCAAACAGGCTGCATAAACAAAGGGATAGAATCAAGATCACGTGAAGTGTTAATACCACTTTATAATGCCTTGGTAAGGCCACACTTGGAATACTGCATTCATTTTTGGTCGCCACAATATAAAAAAGAGGTTGAGACTCTAGAAAGAGTGCAGAGAAGAGCAACTAAGATGATTAGGGGGGCTGTAGGCTAAAACATATGAAGAACGGTTGCAGGAATTGGATATGACTGGTCTAGTGAAAAGAAGAACTAGGGGAGACATGATAGCAGTGTTCCAATATTTGAGGGGCTGCCACAAAGAAGAGGGCAGTCAAACTATTTTCCAAAGCACCAGAAGGCAAGACGAGAAACAATGGATGGAAACTAACCTAGAACTAAGGAGACATTTTTTGACAGTTAGAACAATTAATCAATGGAATGACTTGCCTCCAGAATGCCCATGGAGATTCTCAGTGATCCAGGTCATGGTTGACCCAAAGGTGCTTTTTCAAAAGGAAGCTGGACTTTTGACAACTGGTCCTCAAGGAAAAATAAAGTCCAGTTGCCGTATGAAATTTCCTCCAGAATTTTTGAGTACTCCATCACTGGAGGTTTTTTAGAAGAGATTGGACAACCATTTGTCTGAAATGGTATATAGGGTTTCCTGCTTGAGTAGGGGGTCGGACTAGAAGACCTCTAAGGTCCCTTCCAACTCTGTTATTCTGCCTTCTGCCCTCCTAATAGGCCTTGAAATATTTGACTGGAATTTGTCTCCTAGAGAACACATACTACTTTTTCGAACACCAGATGCAAACTTAGAATGTACTGGATGGGTTCACACAACATGTTTAACCCAGTTCAGCAATCTTAGTAACTCATTCTCACTTGCTGGGTCAAAAGTCACTACACTTGCCTCATGAAGTGATAGGGACATCTAGATTTTCCAGGCAATATGTCTCCTGCAGGAGTTGAATTGGTTATGTTCTTTCTGGATATAATTCAAATTCTACCACATATATGGACAGACTGATTGCATTTTGACTCCAACTGCAAGCTTAAGAAAATTCTTCCCAACCCATCACGAAGTATCAAATGATTAGTTTATACCTGATGTCATAATTGCTGTGCCACTGTCCTTGGGGTTGGTGATCACTATCATGCTATAAGAAAGAGAGAAATATATATATAAGTGATATCCAGAATGTTGGCTCAAGTATTACAAATCACTTTATGGCAGGGATTTTGCCATAAAATGTGGCTTGTGATGCAGTCCTAGAAAGGAGGAGGAGGAGGAGGAGGAGGAGGAGGAGGAGGAGGAGGAGGAGGAGGAGGAGGAGGAGAAGAAGAAGAAGAAGAAGAAGAAGAAGAAGAAGAAGAAGAAGAAGAAGAAGAAGAAGAAGAAGAAGAAGAAGAAGAAGAAGAAGAAGAAGAATTACACTTGTGTGCCATCCAATTTTGAGTGACTCACAACAATCAAGCAAAGAAATTAGAATGAATTCAAAACTATTAAAGTGACAAACCATTTCTGAAAATGTTGCCAATGAAACAGCAGGGATTTGTCTGGGTAGTTGCCAGATCAGTGCCTCAAAGGCAGAAAAATAAATAAAGAGGGCAGTATGCTAGACTAGTATGCTAGACTACATCACCTTTAGGATCCCTTCCAAAGCCAGGCGGCTGACTCTTCTTACCACGTCAATGGGGTAGGCCAAAGCAGCTGCCACACGTTCATTCAGCTCCCGATCCAGGTTTTGCTCTGCTGGCTCCGAAGAACGGCTCAGAGCTGCCTCTTGATAGGGCTCGTCTAGTTCCTGGTCCGTGTAAGGTTCTCCTTCTGCGTCCGTTTCCTCATAATCACTGTTGGCCCGACTGTCACAAGTCAGGTCACCCATACTGATGGCCGAGGTCTGGTTTAATATGTCCAGACTCTCCTCAGCCGAAGCATCCACCTGAAGAAAAAAGGAGTGGGAAATTACAGAGTAGAAAGCAGAGGGATATTTAGGGAAGGAAGTTTATACTAAACCAGATCTTGTGGAACAGGGATCCCCAACCCCTGGGCCATGGACCGGCACCGGTGCACGGCTGGCCAGGAACCAGACTGCCAAAGCGAGCAAAGCCCCATCCGTGTATGTGCGGGATTCAGACAGTGCGCGAAACCACCACCATCTGGTCCACAGAAAAAGCGCCCTCCACGGTACCAGTCCTTGGGACCCAAAGTTTGGGGGTTGCTGTTGTAGAACTGTCAACTCTGAAGCGAACCTGGCTGAAGCCATCTTGTGCGGCTTCATAGTTGCCACGAAGCCTGAGAAGGGGAAAGGAGGGGGGAAGTAGATAGCCAGGCTCCAGTCAAAACAAAATGCTTTCTTGTGGGAACCAAGGTCATTGAAACAGGTGGTCCTTGAAAGAGGAGAAGAGCCTGCCTTCCATCTTCTTGGACAATGTGGCCGGTGACACCTGGGAGGGGGGGGAGTTTGATTCTTTTAATTAGGTGAAAACCACGGGAAGTGTCAGAGTTGGTTTTCACCAGCTATGCCGATATGATGTATCCAATAAACATATCCTTTGAGGAATCTACCTGCCTCGGAGTTATACTTTCAATGGGTGCGTTACTTGGATGGCTGACATTAAACCAACTCTGATAGTTTCTGCGGTTTTCACCTAATTAAACGAATCAACCCCCCCCCAGGTGTCACAGGTCACATTGTCCAATGAAGATGGAAGGCAGGCTCCTCTCCTCTTTCAATGACCACCTGTTTCAATGACCTTGGTTCCCACAGGAAAACTTTTTGTTTTGACTGGAGCCGGGCTATCTACTTCCCCCCCCTCCCTTCCCCCTCTCAGGCTTCATGGCAACTTTGAGGCAGCACGAGATGGCTTCAGCCAGGTTCGCTTCAGAGTTGACATTGGTTGCAATAGACTTTGGAAGATGACCCTTAGCTAAAATGTTGAGCAGCTTAAGAAGTTTCGGACAAGCTAATCAAAGAAGCCCAATAAAATAAATTATTCATGTCTAATATAAAAAACAAAAATGAAAAGCAAAGACTAAATAGAAAACTTTTCTTACCAGATAATAAATAACCTGGATTTTTTTTAAAAAAAAAAAAACACAACTTCCTTTGGATTTAAAAGCTAACACGTTGCACAGCCACCAAATCTGGACTGCAATCTGGATTTTAAAGTTATATTACTGCAGCATTCCACATGCTGGAACCTTGGAAGCAGTTCTTATGAATCCAGAGAGCATCAGGATGGGGAAATTGCCTTGCTGCATACAAGCTAGGTTCAAATTTCACTCCACTAGGATGTGCCCACCCACCTGTTCTTCCGTCATCCAGACAGGGCGGGCCTGCTGAATTTGGATGATCTCCTTCAGGGTCTGATACCAGTTGTTGGACCCTCCGGCGAGACTGATGGTGGCCGTGAAGAGGTGGCTGCAATACTTCTGCATCTTGGAGGCCTGCGCATAGAGGCGCCGCGAACTCTTCTTGGAATCTGGCGCCAGCCACTGCCGCATGGCCTTGATTCCTTGCCGGCTGTCTGGCTCACAGAAGACCACAATGGGGAAATACTGCACATAATTGAGACGTTCTACAGCAGCTGGTGTGATATCTAGCAATGCATGTTTATCCTGTTAAAAGGAGAAGTAAAGTGTTAGTATCGCTTTATAAAGCCTTGGTAAGACCACGCTTGGAAGACTGAATCCAGTTTTGGTCACCACGATGTGAAAAAGACGTTGAGATTCTAGAAAGAGTGCAGAGAAGAGCAACGAAGATGATTAGGGGACTGGAGGCTAAAACATATGAAGAATGGTTCCTGGAATTGGGTATGTCTAGTTCAGTGATGGCTAACCTTTTCCAGACCGAGTGCCCAAAGCACGCGTGCACGTGTGAGAATGCACATGCATGCACACGCACCCCAAACACAATGTGCGCACGGCCGCCACATGCAACCCACCCTCTGCATGCAGCACGCCTCCCTCATGCATGCCCCCCGCATGCTCCCCCACATGCGCCCCACCCCGCGCATGCGTGCACGCCCCCGCATGCGCCCCACCCCTGTGCATGCGCGTGCAGCCCCCCACATGCATCCCGCCCCTGCGCATGCGCAGCTGAGACCTGAAGACCAGCTGGCCGGCGGGAGGCACACGTGCATGCACGGCAGAGCTAAGCTGGGGCAATGGCTCGTGTGCCCACAGAGAGGGCTCTGCATGCCACCTCTTGCATGCATGCCATAGGTTTGCCACCACAGGTCTAGTTTAATGAAGACTAAGGGTGACATGATAGCAGTGTTCCAATATCTCAGGGGCTGCCACAAAGAAGAGGTAGTCAAGCTATTCTCCAAAGCACCTGAAGGCAAGACAAGAAGCAATAGGTGGAAACATCAAGGAGAGAAGCAACTTAGAACTAAGGAGAAATTTCCTGTCAATGAGAATTATTAATCAGTGGAATGACTTGCCTCCAGAAGTTCTAGGTGCTCCAACACTAGAGGCTTTTAAGAAGAGGACCGTAATTTTAAACACCAACATTAAAAGTTTCATTGTATTATTTCCATCCCCACTTCATTTTCTCACCTGCTTCGCAACTTGCCACACGGTGTCTAGTTTGATCACTTTGGATGTTCCTCCTTCTCGGATAACACTCTCTAGAAACACGGAGAGAGGGAAAAAGAGAAGCGATTTGAGAATACCAGCTAGTCCTTGACTTACGACTATTGGTTTAGCGACCGATCAAAGTTACAACGCTGCTCAAATAGTGACTTACAACCACTCCTTGCACTTACAACCATTGGGGCTGAGGAATTCTGGGAGTTGAAGTCTTAAAGTGGGAGAAGTCTTAAAGTGGCCGGGGTTGAAAAAACGCTGAACTCCAGTGGATTTCAAGGAACTGCTGGAGCAGTGGAGAATCCCAAGGGGGCTGAAATCCACCAGGTAGGAAATGCTGCTCCTCGTCCCTGAAACCCAAGCACACTCACCTGCAATCTGAAATTGATCTGGCATCTCCGTGCTCAGTTTCTGCATGGCGATATCAGCAATTGGGCCCAGGATCACCACAGGACGCTTAAAAGTGGCTGCATGAGAAAAGACACATTGTAAATCAAGTTTCTAGTCCATAAGAGATTAGGAGAAAGGCATCAGAGGAAGTATTGCCTTCTTTTTTTTTAATTTTATTTTTAGGGTTTGGCACCCTTTAAAAAATGATTTTAGCAGCGCTTAAAGCAACCCAATATTTTCAGGATTATATGCGAAACTGGGAAAAGTAGGCAGGTAGTCCTTGTCTTACTAGCAATTGTTTAGTGACTGTTCGAAGTTACAACAGCACTGAAAAAAAAATGGCTTATGACCGTGTCAACCCTGAAGCTGGCCTGACTGAGGCCATTTGGAGACCAGCGCTGACACACTGGAGAAGAGGGACAGGGAGGGGGGAATAGAGATAGTTGGGGTGCTGTAGTCAAAACAAAATACTTTCTCTTGGGAACCAAGGACATTCCTGAAGGTGCTTGGGAGGAGGGGACTGGAGTCACCTAGCAACTGGACAGTATCCTGATTGGACCACATGACTGATTGTTTGGAGAAAGTGAAAAACTTTTACTTATAATTAGGTGAAAGCCGCAGGAATAGTCAGTCGGTTTTCACCAGCCCATGCCAATATGACATATCCAATAAAATTATTCTTTGAGGAATCTACCTGCCTCAGAGTTTTGTTTGCTATGGGTATGTTACTTGGAACCCTTTTACAGACCGTTTTTAACACTTATAAATCTTTACAGCATCCCCATGGTTACATGATAAAAATGTGAGCGCTTGGAAACCGGGATATTTTCATGGTGGTGGCATCATCCCAGGGTCATGTGATCACCTTCCAAGTTGGATTCCAACGAGCAAAGTCAATGGGAGAAGCTGGATTCACTTAACAAATGTGTGACCCACTTAACAACTGTAGAGATTTCCTTAACTCTGGCAAAAAAAAAGTTCACAAAACAGGGTGTGACTCACTTCACAACTGCCTTGCTTAGCAATGGAAATTCTTAATTCCCAATTAAGATAGATGATGAGATAAGATGATAAGATAAGATAAGATAAGATAAGATGAGAAGATAAGATAAGATAAGATAAGATAAGATAAGATAAGATAAGATAAGATAATATCCCTACTTCTATGGGGACTTTGGAGCTGATTTTAAGGGAGCATGGGAAGCATACATAAAGTGAAATAAGTGGAAAGGATTTCCTAATCCTCTTCCATTAAGAAAATAAGATAACCTTTATTGTCACTTTTTTCTGTAAACACACTGGCACATATAAAACAATGAAATTCTGATGCCTGCTCTCAAAAGAATACACACACATATATATATATGTTCTTTTGAGAGCAGTCATCAGAATTTCATTGTTTTATGTGTGTATATGTATATATATACACACACACCATACACATGCACGCACACACACAACACATAAATATATATATGCTATATATATGTTATATATATATATATTATATATAATTTTTTTACTGATAAATAAATAAAGGGAGACTAGTATAGATCTATTTCAAGCTATTTAGCTCTCATCAGCTAGCCATACCCTTACTAGGATTCGAACCTGGGCTGCCTGCCTATCAGGAAGTTGGGAGGAGAGCCTGTGGCTTAGAAGGTTAAAGCAACTGCCTTTATCAGTAAAAAATATGTCACACATAGAAACGGCCTGTCGTTGTAAGCAACTGCCTGGATGGCCCCTGGAGGGGCCGAAAGGCAAAAGGAAGCAGTATGCTCCCATATTTGGGTATACCAGGTGATTTAACAGGAAAAAAAGAAAAAACACACACATACACACACACACACACACACATATATAGATATATAGATATAGATATATATGAGTGACATATTTTTACTGATAAATAAATAAATAAAGGGGAAGTTGGGAGGAGAGCCTGTGGCTTAGAAGGTTAAAGCAACTGCCTTTATCAGTAAAAAATATGTCACACATAGAAACGGCCTGTCGTTGTAAGCAACTGCCTGGATGGCCCCTGGAGGGGCCGAAAGGCAAAAGGAAGCAGTATGCTCCCATATTTGGGTATACCAGGTGATTTAACAGGAAAAAAAGAAAAAACACACACATACACACACACACACACACACATATATAGATATATAGATATAGATATATATGAGTGACATATTTTTACTGATAAATAAATAAATAAAGGGAGACTAGTATAGATCTATTTCAAGCTATTTAGCTCTCATCAGCTAGCTGTTCCCTTATGGGATTAGACCCCGGGCCCCATGCCTAACAAGGCAAGTGATTAACCCTCTGAGCCACAGGATTCTTCTCCCTATCTGCATGTTCCAGGGACAAGGATATATATATATATGTTTTTTTTTCTGTTAAATCACCTGGTATACCCAAATATGGGAGGGAGCATACTAGCTGATTCAATAATTAAATTGTTTCAAAGTCACCCAATCTATATATATATATATATACATACATATATACATAATTTGCGAATTGTCCTAAAAATGCAAGTTCCAGGTGTAGTTATAGAAGAAACAACAGACATCACAAAATTTATTCGCTTAGCTTTCATTAGCCCCTGCTAACATCGTCAGAATGTAAAACCACCATTGGAGAGATCAGTTGATTTAAAGTTTTTTACTACCGGTTTTGTGGGCGTGGCTTGGTGGGCGTAGTGTGGCTTGGTGGGCGTGGCAGGGGAAGGATATTGCAAAATCTCCATTCCCTCCCCACTCCTGGGGGAAGAATATTGCAAAATCTCCATTCCCACCCCACTCTGGGGCCAGCCAGAGGTGGTATTTGCCGGTTCTCCGAACTACTCAAAATTTCCGCTACTGGTCCATTTAGAAAGCCTTCCTCCTGAGGCAACTGGAGGAAGGGGGAATCATGTCCCCCTTCACCAGAGGGGAAAAAAAGTGGCAGCTAAACTAGTGGGAGACTTGAAATAAAGAAGCTAGAATATAAAACCAGAACTAACACACACACACAAAACATTATATGGCAAGCGTTGATGACTGTGAAAGCTTTTGAGGGCACGGATGGGTCAGAATAATTAATTAAAGAACATTAAAGAACTTTATTTGTATTACTAATCCTTCAAGAATTCATTGAGGGAAAGTGACACCCAGTGGCAAAGAAGAACGCCTTCCTCCTTCGCTACTGCAAGCACCTACCTTCCTTGAGTACCACCTTCTCGTAAGGCGGGTAGTGGCCCTGCTTGGTGAGGGTTGAAAGATCTTCCCGGCTTTTGCGCAGCATCCGTTTGGCTCCCCGCAAACCTCGGAGTTTCCAGAACTCTGCTCGAGCCCCTAAAACACTGGAGGTCTTTGACGTCGCTTTGAGAACCGATTCCAGACTGGCGAACTGTTCTGCCCTGGGATCAAAAAAGGCCGGGATGAGGAGGACGAGAGGTAGACGAAGCCACCTTGTTCTCCCAATTAAAGCAGCTGGTTAAAACCAACCACGATACAGGTAAAGCCATGGCTGGAGAAGTGAGTGCAACAGAGTTGGGATAATAGCAATAGCAATAGCAGTTAGACTTATATACCGCTTCATAGTGCTTTACAGCCCTCTCTAAGCGGTTTACAGAGTTAGCATATTGCCCCCAACAATCTGGGTCCTCATTTTACCCACCTCAGAAGGATGGAAGGCTGAGTCAACCTTGAGCCGGTGAGATTTGAACCGCTGAACTGCAGCTAGCAGTCAGCTGAAGTAGCCTGCAGTACTGCACTCTAACTACTGCGCCACCTCGGCTCACGATAAGTTACAACGGCACTGAAAAAAGTGACTTACACATTTTGGGCTCCATTGTCATAAGTTGAGGACTTACCTCTACACCAGGGCTGTCAAACTCACGGCCCGCAGGCCGGATGCGTGATGCACTGGCCACACCCACGCCCATTTTAGCGAAGGGGGGAAAAGTCACGATACATCATGTGACGCTGCCGTGACGACGTGGGTTTGACACCCCTGCTCTACACAGTGACATAACTCCTCGGTGGGATTTGCTATTACTTAGGGCCGTGATGGCAAACCTATGGCACGCTCTCTGCGGGCACGCGAGCCATCACCCCAGCTCAGCTCCACCGCGCATGTGCGCATGCCTCCCGCCGGCCAGCTGATTTTCGGGTCTCTGCCGTGCATGCGAGGGGGGCGGGGTGCATGCGGGAGACCTGCGTGCATGCACGGGGGTGGGGAGGAGCACATGGGGGTCACATACGCATGCGCAGTGGGGCGGCGCGTGCGGGGCGGCGCGTGCAGATTGCACTATGGGTGCGGGGGCGCGCGCGTGCTTTCGGCACACAACAACAAAAAGGTTAGCCATCACTGACTTAGGGTTTCTTAAAAGGTGGCCTGAAGATCACTGGGGCTCCCCCAAAATCCTCTTGTAAGCCACTTTTTTTCAGTACTGTTGTAACTCTGAAGGTCACTAAACGATTTGTTGTAAGTCAAGGACTACCTGTAATTCCCCCCCTTCAAACGTCTGCATTGTGACATCACTTAAGGGGTAGAGCTTGCATTACACAAGTTCAGTTTATTTACTGTTTCTATTTATTTATTCATTCAATTTATTCAGCACGCAGCCCATGTCACCGATAAAGCGACTTTGGGTGGCTTGGAAAATGGTAAAAAGATAAATATAAAATTAATAAGTCTTTAAAAAGACATAAACCATATCCATGCTCGCCAACAAAAAACAGGCCAGACACCCCAGCTTTTACAGACCAAGAACCGAGGGATAGCATCCAGCTGTTTCTCGGCTGTTTTTATTTTTTATTTTATACTAACAATTAATAATGAAAGCGACATTTTTATTTTTACTTATGCCATCCCTGCTTGGAATTAAGTTTTTGCACTGATTATTGAGCAGATACTTCAATAGGGATGGTTAAAATATTAATAACATAATATCAGAGTTGGAAGGGACGTTGGAGGTCATCCAGTCCAACCCCCTGCTCAAGCAGGAGACCCTGGCCTACGCCACTTCAGACAAATGACTGTCTGGTCTCTTTTTAAAAATCTTTAAAAATCAACAATCTTCCCCTGTGGAAAACATACGCTTCTACCTGCTCCGGTTTGGGATAATGCCCTTGTCCAGCTCTTTAAATTCCTTTCCCATCCGCAGAGCCAGCCAGCTTCCTAATTTGCCCCGATACATCGTGTCCACTACATGGAAGACTTCTCCCCGCGTAAAGCTCAGCGCGGAAGGCGTATCCTTCTCAAAATCAAAATGGGTGCGGATGTAGAACGAATCTCCCAAGTTGGATTTGACCATCTTCTTGTAAACTAGGGAGAAGAGACCAAATGGGAAGCAGTCATTCCCGCTCAGCCCAGCCCAGCCTACCTTACAGGGATATTGTTACACAGATGTATATATATATATATTTTTAAAGGGAAGAATTCTCCACACGTGACTGTTTGGAGTTGATGGAATTTTGGAATACTGATAAAGCACAGGTGGGCAATATTTTGTTTTAAAGGCATGTATCCATGTATCCATCTTTTCATCCATCCCTCTTTTTATCCATTCAACTGGTTTTCAGGAGCCTCAGGTGCTTGTCTGGCTGGGGCAAAATTGTGAGGCTGTTTCTCTTTGATAGAATGTTTAATAGAATAACAGAATACAGAGTTGGAAGGGACCTTAGAGGTCTTCTAGTCCAACCCCCGGTTCAGGCAGGAAACCCAGTACCATTTCAGACAAATGATTGTCCAAACTCTTCTTAAAAACCTCCAGTGTTGGAGCATTCACAACTTCTGGAGGCAAGTTGTTCCACAGATTAATTGTTCTGTCAGGAAATTTCTCCTTAGTTCTAGGTTGTTTCTCCCCTTGATTAGTTTCCATCCATTGCTTCTTGTCCTGCCTTCTGGTGCTTTGGGGAATAGGTTGACTTCCTCTTCTTTATGGAAGCTCCTTAGATATTGGAAATCTGCTATCATGTCCCCCTTTGTCCTTCTTTTCATTAAACTAGACATACCCAATTCCAGCAACTGTTCTGTTTTCTGTTTTAGCCTCCAGTCCCCTAATCATCCTGGTTGCTCTTCTCTGCATTCTTTCTAGAGTCTCGACATCTTTTTTACATCGTGGTGACCAAACCTGGATGCCAGGTTTAAGGGTGTTAACTTGCCCATAACCACATCCCCTGATAGGAAACACACACATATGATAGGGAAAGGAGGGACATAAAATCTACAAATGAGGAATAAATCACTTACTGTCCTGTTTGTTCTGAACGTGGAATGTCACTTCTTCCCCTGGAAGCAACTCCATCAAGTACTGCACAGCGTCCTCGCGAGTCGAGTTCTGGAAGGGCTTCTCATTCACCTGCCAAGAGAAAGGGGCAGAAGGGGGTTTGCCCAGCACTGCCCACCTCGTTTGCCCATCTTTATTGATCTTAAAATTATTATTTTTTGAAGTACATTGCCTTGCTTCAGGAAGTCAAGGTGACGTGCAGAGTTGAGGTCCACAAATCTTAAAGGGGTGGCCAAGATTGAGAAACACTGGTCTCATGTGGTGGACATGTCCAAATGCAAAGAAATACTGGGGGAAAATTAAAACATGGATTGAGGAGATAACGGAACAGAAAATGTAGATGAGACCAGAACTGTTTCTTCTAGGAATAATAAAAGAAAACATGAGAAAGGAAATTTATTATATTATTCAACATATAATCACCGCAGCGAGAATCACTTTCGCCCAAAACTGGAAAAAAGAAAAAATACCCTCGAACACAATGATTATAAAAAAGGTGCTAGAATGCACAGAGATGAGTAAACTGACAATGGAATTAAGAGAGAGAGAGAGGAAACAATGTACTACAAAATTTGGAATAGATGGTATAATTGGCTTGAAAGGGAAAGTAAAATTAATGTGTAAAGCAATACAAAATGATGTAACAAAATAAATGTAAATGTAAAATGTAAATAGATGTAAAGTAATATCCAATATGTATAAAATTGTAAATAGAAATAAGAATGTTTAAGTTAAGAATAAGAGCCTGAAATACGGAAAATGTAGAATGAAGAAGAAACTTCCGATAGCGACAAGCTGTATTAGTGAAATTATGTGTTGTCTTTTTAATGTGAAAAATCAATAAAGAGTATTATTTAAAAAAAAAGAGAGAAACACTGGTCTCATCTGTAACTATATTTGATTGATTGATTGATTGATTTGTATCCCGCCTTTATTATTTTTATTAGGGCAGTGCTGTGGCTCAGCAGTTAAGATGCTGGGCTTGCCGGCTGGAAAAGCCAGTAGCCCAGGTTCGAGACCAGAGCGCCATGCAACGGGGTGAGCTCCCATCCTCGCCTCAGCTCCTGCCAACCTAGCAGTTCGAAAGCATGCAAGTGCGAATAGATAAATAGGTACCACTTCGGTGTGAAGGTCACATCACTCTGTGACCTCATGCTGGCCACATGACCGTGGAAATTCTTCAGACAGTGCTGGCTCAATGGCCTTGCAACCGGGATGAGCACTGCCCCCTACAGTTGGCAACACTATTGGAGTAAAATGTGCAGGGACTCCTTTACCTTTTATTATTCTTAAAAATAACTCAAGGTGGGTGACCATATCTAACACACCTTCCTCCTCCTATTTTCCCCACAACAACTACCCTCTGAAGTGGCTTGCACTGAGAGAGAGTGACTGGCCCAAAGTCACCTAGTTGACTTTCATGCCAAAGGCAGGACTAGAACTCTCAGTCTCCTGATGATTGGCCCAAAGTCAGCCAGCCGGCTTTCATGCCTTCAGAAGTTGTGGGAGCTTCATCACTGGAAGCCTTCAAGAAGAGACTGGACTGCCATTTGTAAGAAATTGTGTAGGGTCTCCTGCTTGGGCGGGGCTTGGACTAGAAGATCTACAAGGTCCCTTCCAACTCTGTTAATCTGCTATCAGCCTAAAGTGGGACTAGAATTCGCAGTCTCCTGGTGATTGGCCCAAAGTCACCCAGCCAGCTTTCATGCCTAAGGTGGAACTAGAACTCTCAGTAGTCTCCTGGTGATTGGCCCAAAGTCACCCAGCCAGCTTTCATGCCTAAGGCGGGACTAGAACTCTCAGTAGTCTCCTGGTGATTGGCCCAAAGTCACCCAGTGGGCTTTTATGGCTAAGGCAGGTCTAGAACTCAGAGTTTCCTCGCTTTCTAGCCTGGTGCATTAACCATAAGACCAAACTGGGCTCTCTACACTTTCCTCCCATTACTTCTAGTTTTCTCATTTGGAGCCAGTAATCATCCTGCACATAACCAAGATTCCAGATCCACCAAGATCAGAGATGGTTCCTTAGTCGTTCCCACCCATAAGATACCTGAAGGATCTGGTCGCCTTCTTGGATGCCTTGCATCTCAGCCGGGCTGCCCTCCTGCACGCCAGACACAAATATCCCAACGTCGTTCCCACCCGTAAGACGGAGCCCGATGCTCTTGGCTTTGACAAAACGCACCACCTTCAAATCGGGGCTATACCTGCAAAAACAGAATACGGTTCAAATACACACTCTGTGTCCGGATACTGCCATGCCAAAAAGAGTCTGCCACTGGGGAGCTTACCCTGAAATCACATCATTTTGCATAATGGAATTATTCCCTCGGAAATTGTATTCATTGGTGGCGGATTCCTCAGGATCTAGAAGGGGGTAGAAACAATCCATGGAATTATTTATTTATCATATGGCACATTCACCTCACATTTCGATAAAAACACAAGAGATAAAAATATGAAATAAGAATTCTAAAATACAGGTAATCCTCGACTTACACCACTTCATTTAGTGACCCTTCGAAGTTACCACGGCACTGAAAAAAGTGACTTATGACCATTTTTCACACTTACGGCCGTTGCAGCATCCCCATGGTCACATGAAATTCAGACAGTTTGCAACTGACTCATAATTATGATGGTTGCAGTGTCCCGGGGTCGTGTGATCCCCTTTTGCGACCTTCTGACAAGCAGAGTCAATGGGGAAGCCGGATTCACTTAACAACCGTTTTGCTAACTTAACGACTGCAGTGAGTCACTTAATAACTGTGTCAAGAAAGGTCGTAAAATGGGGCAAAGCTCACTTTTTTTTTCAGTGCCACTGAACGGTCACTAAATGAACTGTTGTAAGTCGAGGACTGCCTGTATAATACAGCAGAATAAGACAGCAGAATAGAAGAGGAAGAACAGGAGAAAATCACAAGATACAAAGACCTGCAATTAGAAGTAGAACAGCAGTGGCAAAAGAAAGCAAAGATAGTACGAATAGCAATAGGGGTCTTGGGTGCAATCCCAAAACATCTGGAGCACCACCTGAACACCATCGGCATTGACAAAATCACCATCGGTCAATTGCAAAAGGCAGCTTGACTCGGAACAGCTTACATCCTGCAACGATACCTTCAACACCATCACACATGTACATCTGCCTATCTCAGGTCCTTGGGAAGGACTGGATGGGTGGCCAAAAAAGTCAAATCTAATCTAAACATCCGGCTGACTGTGCAATCAACCATAATAGTAATAATAATAGTGATGATGATGATGATGTCTGTGTTTGCAAGTGATCCCAGAAGCGATTTTTCTCCCTCAAGAGACATTGCTCATTATCACTGACCTTACAAGAGAAGCTAAGTTCAAGGCACTTACTAAGAACTGGTGGTGAAGTCAACTCTTCCGTTGCCGTCTCTTGTCTGCTGTAATCCCTGTTTGATCTGGCCAGGTGGGTGGGATGAGAGAAGAAGAAAAAACCCAGAATGAAAATTTGAGGGAAACAACAATATCTCAAATCACTCCAGGGTATCTTTTGCAATCATTATTTAAATCAGAGGTCTCCAAACTTGGCAACTTTTATGACTTGTGGACTTCAACTCCCAGAATTCCCTAGCCACCCATGCTGGCTGGGAAATTCTGGGAATTGAAATCCACAAATCTTAAAGTTGTCAAAGTTGGAGACCCCCCAATTTATAAGATCAATTATGACTGGCTAATTTGTTTCCTGTTTTTCAGCCTCAGCGTTATGTATTAACACAAAGAACGTTAGAATTAGAGCAGAATTAAATCCAAAATCAAATCCATGAAATTAAATCCAAAATCAGCCCAAACAATCTAGGACAGCAAAATCACTACATAAGAGGGGAACAAATAAAAGAATACATTTGACAAATCTAGGGTCACTCACAATGAGAGCCAGAAACGTGAAGAGACAACAAGCAAAAAAAGGGGGGAAAAGTTAAGTAGTATCCAATTATGATAATTAAGCAGTGATCTTACTATATCTTACTTACTGGGTGAAAAAGCCATACAGATAGTTTAAAAGAACTATTCACACAATAAATTATTTTACAAAATATAGCATGCTGCATGTCCAATCAGTGCTATATAAATTGATTGATTGATTGATTGATTGATTGATTGATTGAATGAATGAATGAATGAATGAATGAATGAATGAATACATTCAGGAAGTTATCTCAGCAGGAACAGGGCCACTATTTCCCCCTTTTAAACTGAGCCATCAAAGTTCCTGATTTGTGGTAACTCAAACATATTATACTTCTTGTACATAAGGCTTGTCCAAAATATAATGGATTTAAGGGATCTAGAAGTATTCCTCAATTTAAAACCGTAATTGAGCCTTGAATTACAGTTGTAACTCAAAGCATCATGTGACTGGATCCAATTTGTCAATATTTTTGAAAAAAAGCAACCTGGCGGCCTAGTGGTGAAGACTCTCGCCTCCCACTTGAAAGGTTGAGAGTTCAATCCTAGGTAGCGGCAGATGTTTCTCTATCAGGGCACAAAGAAAAAATATCTGCTGTGAACTCAGCGTGGCATCAGGAAGGGCATCCGGCTAGTAAATGCTCAGATCCATCCAGTTGCCCCAACTCTACCCCAAATTAAGGGATTACAGGGTCGTAACTGTGGTGAGAGAACTGTGAAGTTGCAGCTAAAAAAAAAGAGAACTTGATTCTATCCAACTTGAAGATAGTTCTAATCAACTTTTTACTGGAAGGGATCATTTTGCATTTGAGATGCAAAATGACTCCTTCCAATGCTATGATTTTATGCTAATGTATAATTAACAATGCTTCCTTCAAGTTTACAACTGGATATCACGGCCATGAAAGTTTTTGGAAAAAAGCATAATTTTTCAATATCCCAGCCCTGGAATTTTCTAGTACTCTTCATCCAACAGAGCCCAATCCAGGTTAGCTATTTTTAGATCAACCAGGTTACTGCCACCTAGTTGGAAATGCTAGTTTTAAAAATGGAAAAATGCCCTTACCTGGGCTGTTAGAATTCAGTTGGCCACTAGATGGCAGCAAAGAGACCCTGAAATCTCTAATTCTGTTATCATTTAACCTGGATTATCTGGATTATTTTTGCAACCCAGCTATAGCATCTATAATGAGAACAGCAACCAACTAAGGTTTACAGAGAGATTCTTACCGGAGAGAATCCCTTGTTGGAGACTGAGGAGAATGTGGTGTGCTTCCCACAGGAGGGGGAGGCAAGATGTCTGAACCAAGATCAGATATATCTAAAAAAACAGAAAAGTAACTAGAATTATACAAGACAGACACTTTGTTCCAATTAATATTCCTCTGCTTAGAAGCAAATGAACCTGATAAATTTATAAAAAACACAAAGTCATCATGTGACTTGTCTGGTTGTTTTTACAAACCATGATTTATGCTTAATATTGTTGGTAAACCACCATGGCCATTCCACAATGGCCACTACAAGCTATGTTTTAAATACGCCGCTAGTCTGACATTTAAATTTAGCAAAAATCTGTTTGGTTTCATTTTTGAATTAAACTGCAAAGTGTGGGAAAACCCCCTTTTAAAAAGTCCATTTAAGTCCAGGTCAAGACAAGGAGGGAGTGAGGGAGGGAGGGAAAGAGAGACAGAAACATAGAGAGAAGTTTAAAATGCATAGAATGCAGTGGTGGGTTGCTCCCGGTTCGGCCCGGTTCTGCGAACTGGTAGCGGCGGGGGCGGGAGGCTCCGCCCACCCGCCTGGGACGCTTCTGAGCATGCGCGGGTGTGAACCGGTAGCAACGGGATTTAGAACCCACTACTGATAGAATGCCACAATTAAGGAAAACAGGCAATAAAAATAGAGCATAAAAACTCAAGGCAATTAAAAGCTGTCTCTTAATAAAGATAATCAGCATCTTAGAGAAAATATTCCATTCACTTAGCAAGAGTCCCCCCCAAAATTGGAAAAAAATTATCTTAATAAAAAGTTTTGCCTGCTGTTTGGAAATACTGTGTTTGCAAAACACTGTTTTGCTTAACTATTCATTATTGCAGAACAAATCATAATTAGAGGGTTCGCTTAACATGTTTAAATAAAGTTCGGTTTAAAGATCACATTAGCTCGGTTCAGAATACAGTAATTTATATCACAAACAAACTACATTTTGGCTCAGTGTGTTGTGTGAACTTTGCCAATGAACTCTGAGGACTGCTGGATGGCTTACTAATTGCCACTTTGGCCTGAAGTATGTGTCAAATGAGACACATCATATCTTCAAGACTTCTGGTTTATTTTTAGTTTCTTTGGGTGCTCTGTGTACAGGTGGTCCTTGACTTATGACCACAATCGAGCCCAAAATTTCTGATGCTAGGTGAGACAATTGTTAAAATCATTAAGTACTGTTGCAGCTTCACTTAGCAATAGCACTAGCACTAGCCCTTAGACTTATATACTGCTTCATAGTGCTTTACGGCCCTCTCTAAGCGGTTTACAGGGTCAGCATATTGCCCCCCCAAAATCCTCATTTTACCGACCTCGGAAGGATGGAAGGCTGAGTCCTCATTTTACCGACCTCGGAAGGATGGAAGGATGAGGAGCCAATGAGAATCGAACTGCTGGCAGTTGGCAGAATTAGCCTGCAATACTGCATTCTAACCACTGTGCCACCACTTAGTAATTGCTTTGCTTAACATCTAAGTTTTGGTCCCAATTATGGTTGCCTATACACTAATCCCTCTCTATCTTCATCCACTTCCCTAAAGATATGAATTTAAGAGCTGTGGTGGCACAGTGGTTAGAATGCAGTATTGCAGGCTAATTCTGCCAACTGCCAGCAGTTCGATTCTGACCAGCTCAAGGTTGACTCAGCCTTCCATCTTTTCAATCTCAGTGAAGTTCTGGAGAGTTTAAATAGGTCATTTGGGAAACTGATGGGTCGATGTAAGGCACCAACTCAGAAAAGTGAATTAATTTAGTCACCAGTTTAAATGAATTCAGACATTCAATTCCACAAATATACCCATGTGTGGTGTGGAAGCATCTGAGCCATGGTGGCACAGTGGTTAGAATGCAGTATTGCAGACTAATTCTGCCGACTGCCAGCAGTTCAATCTTGATTGGCTTCAGGTTGAGTCAGCCTTCCATCCTTCTGAGGTCAGTAAAATAAGGTCCCAGATTGTTGGGGGCAATATGCTGACTGTCTGAAGCGAACCTGGCTGAAGCCATTTTGTGCTGCCTCATAGTTGCCACGAACTCTGATAGGGGGAAGGGAGGGGGAAATAGATAGGCTGGCTAATAGTCAAAACAAAAAGTTTTCTTGTGGGAACCAAAGTTGTCCCAATAGGTGGCAGTTGAAGGAGGAGAGAAGTGACCAAGCAGCCTACCAGTTACTTTCATTGGACAATGTGACTGGTGACATCTGGGGAGTTGGTTTTCACTAGCTGTGCCGATCTGATGTATCCAATAAACATGTTCTTTGAGGAATCTACTTGCCTCAGAGTTCTGCTTTTGGCAGATGTGTTACTCGGAATGCTGATATTGACTTTATAAACCGCTTAAAGAGGGCTGTAAAGCACTATGGAGCGGTATATGTCTAAGTGCTAATGCTATTGCTATCTCGGCAACCTCAAGAATCCACTTCCATTTCCCCCACATCCTCTTTCCCACCCCAGTTTTTCTCCAGAGTCCCCCCTCACCGTCCAGGTGGGAACTTTCCGTATCGCTGTCTCTAATTTGAGGGATGTTGACCAAGAACTGGCTGTTATCACGCAAAACAAGTAAGGTAAGTTTTCCCTCGGACTGTTCGATCAGCTGCCGCGTCTCTTCCAAGGACATGTTCTCGCTGACAATGCCGTTGATCTAGAAGAGATGAAGAAAGAAGTCAGGTCAAGTAATGTTTTCTTTGCTCAAAAGCTTATCCCCACCTTATGTCAGGAGCAAGATGCTGATGAGCCATAGTGGCACAGTGGTTAGAATGCAGTATTGCAGGCTAACTCTGCCCATTGCCAGCAGTTCGATCCTGACCGGCTCAAAGTTGACTCAGCCTTCCATCCTTCCGAGGTCAGTAACATAAGGACCCAGATTGTTGGGGGCAATAGGCTGACTCTATAAAACTGCTTAGATCAGTGGTTCTCAACCTGGGGGTCGAACGACCTTTTCACAGGGGTCGCCTAAGCGTGCGCTAGTCCGCCATCTTGGTGACTGGCAATGCGCACGTGCGGGGAGGGGGCAGGGAGGGGTCGTGGTGGTGGGGCGGGGGTTGCGGCATTAGGGAGGTTGAGAACCACTGGCTTAGATAGTACTGTGAAACACTGTGAAGCGGTATATAAGTCTAAGTGCTATTGCTAAGCAATGTTTTGGTTGGGAGGCTCGTTTTATTTTATTTTTTGTGTAGCAGCGTGGAAGAGGAGCTATGAAAATAAGGATGGAGGGGAATCCAATGAAGGCTACAAGTGGCCAACCTTTACGCAACATCTTCTGCAACTCATTTTTTTATAAAACGTATTTGATTTTTACCATATGCTCACTTGCAAAGAAAGAGGAAGAGGATAAGGAGATGTTGGCTGGGGAATTCTGGGAGTTGAAGTCCACAAGTCTTAGAATTGCCAAGGTTGGACACTCCTAATATATAGAATGCTCTCATCTCTTAGTTAATGGAGAACTAGAACTCCCAGGTTTCTAAACTAGCACCTTCATCGCTGCACCAAATTGTTTCTCGCATAGTCCCCACAGGTGGCTGGAAATTCCACCCAGGCAATTAAGGAAGTTGGCAGAAGAAAAATGCGATCACTTTCACTTACCTTTTAATTCTATATGGTTATCTGTTTATTTCTTTATATTAATCATGGATGAGGGTCCCTTTTCTTGTGTCTAAGTAGCAGAGGTGGGTTCCTGCCGGTTCGGACCAGTTCTATAGAACCGGTAGTAAAAATAGGGACTGGTTCTCCGAACTGGCAGAAACGGCAGCCTGGCCACACCCCCGAGCCGGTTCCGCTCGCTCCCCCCACAGGGAAAAACCTTGCAAAATGCAAAGTAAAGAAAAACTTCTCGTGAGTGCGAGGCAATTAACAACAATTTTTCTTTACTGTGCAAAGTTCAACTAATAAAGTTGAAAAAAGGTGAACAACATTTTTACAGAACTATAGATACGCTGAGGCTGGGTGTGACAAGGAATGGCTGGGAGGGGAGGGGCCAGGCGAGGCACCACTTGACGTGAGTGACATTGAGTTGGCCATGCCCAGCCAGTCACATGACCATGAAGCCACACCCACTGTCACATGACCATCAAGCCATGCCCACAAAATAAGCCATGCCCATAGAACCGGTAGTAAAAAAAATTAGAACCCATCCCTGCTAAGTAGCCCCTTAACTGGTAATGTGAATGAAGTGACCTCTCCCTCTGTCCTGCAACATGCCACTAAACCTTGTTCAGATGGGCAACTATAAAATTCAAATAAATGAATAAAAATAAAATAAAATAAAACTTTAAGATCTCACATTTGTCCATTATGGTAGGGCTGCCTAACGACTGGAATGGAATGGAGAAAATAAGAATAGAATTAGAATAGAATAGAATAGAATAGAATAGAATAGAATAGAATAGAATAGAATAGAATAGAATAGAATAGAATAGAATAGAATAGAATAGAATAGAATAGAATGGAGAAAATAAGAATAGAATAGAATAGAATAGAATAGAATAGAATAGAATAGAATAGAATAGAATAGAATAGAATAGAATAGAATAGAATAGAATAGAAAAAAAGAATGGAATGGAGAAAATAAGAATAGAAAATAGAATAACAGAACAAAACAGAACAGAACAGAACACACC
>QLTV01009056.1:2447901-2462393 GCA_003457575.1 Thermophis baileyi
ATAGAATAGAATAGAATAGAATAGAATAGAATAGAATAGAATAGAATAGAATAGAATAGAATAGAATAGGCGTTTCCAACCCTAGTCTACAGCTTGGGGCTGGGCCGCAGCCTGTTTTGAACTGGGCTGCGGAAGTGGTGTGCAAGTGTGCACATGCACACGAGCACAAAGCTGCATTTGTGAAAGCGGCATGCATGTGTGCATGTAACCATCTCCTCTCCCCCCCTACCGCCGCTGCTTCCGACAGTTGTTAAGTGAAAGGTTGGAGACCGCTGGAATAAGAATATAGAATAGAATATAGAATACAATGGAACAGAACTCAACAGAACTGGATATAATACGGTAGAATATAGAACAGAACAGAACAACACAGAATAGAAGAGACCTTGGAGGTCTTCTAGTCCAACCCCCTGCTTAGGCAAGAAACCTTACACCACTTCAGACAAATGGTTATCCAACATCTTCTTAAAAACTTCCAGTGTTGGAGCATTCACAACTTCTGGAGGCAAGTTGTTCCACTGATTAATTGTTCTAACTGTCAGGAAATTTCTCCTTAGTTTTAGGTTGCTTCTCTCCTTGATTAGTTTCCATTCGTTCTTATTCTTCTATCAGGTGCTTTGGAGAATAGTTTGACTCCCTCTTCTTTGTGGCATCCCCTGAGATATTGGAAGACTGCTATCATGTCTCCCCTAGTCCTTCTTTTCATTAAACTAGACATACCCAATTCCAGCAACCGTTCTTTATATGTTTTAGCCTCCAGTCCCCTAACCATCTTTGTTGCTCTTCTCTGCACTCGGTCTCAATATCTTTTTTTATCATGACGGCCATATAACTTCTTAGGAACATATTTGCTTTTTCAGTGACATGACGGGAATCTTTCCTCAAAAATGGAAAGGATCACAGCAACATAAACAGGCATATCCAGACCACAAACTATTGTGATAATAGCAACCTTTCCCAACTCACCTTGAGGATAAGGTCCCCTTCCTGCAGGGAGTTATCCTGGGCCGCCAATCCTGTCTCAGTGATGTGTTTGATGAAAATCTGGCTCCCCAGCTTCAGTCCGTATTCTTGGGTTTTCAGGAAGGAAAATTTTTAGAAGGGTCAGTTAGCAAAATGAACATTGTCCTGATTCATAAAGTCCTCTTGTAGCAGTGGGAGGGTACCGTTATTACAGGTTGTCCTCGACTTATGACCACAATTGGGACCAGAATTTATGTCATTAAGCAAGGGGATTGTTAAGTAACCTATGCCCGATTTTACCACCTCTTTTGACATGGCTGTTAAGTGAATCATGCAGCTGTTAAGGGAATTCAACTCCCTCTATTGATTTTGCTTGTTGGAAGCCAGCTGGGAAGTTTGTAAATGATAATCACATGATCCCAGGACGCAGCAACCATTGCAAATATGTGCCACTTGCCAAGCACCCAAATTTTGATCATGTGATCGCGGGAATAGAGATGTGAAGGCCCGGGAAAAAACCGGAAAAATTCAGAAAGAAAACGTGGGGGTTTTTTCCATTTTTTTCCTGAAGGCTTTTTTGTTTTTTTCCAAAAAATTGGAAAAATTGGAAAAAGAAAAAAAAACATTGTGGAATATTTTATTTTAACATGCTGAATAAAATATTTTAAGACAGGGTGTTCAAATATTTTCCAAATCATTTCTAAAAAAAATGTATGATATCAGATTATTCTAATTTCTGTGCACTGAGTGAGGACAAGCAATGATTCTGATTAAATGTCCATTGAAACTTAGTCCCACTCTCTTCTTAACACTTCCCCCATCTTCAATTCTTTTTATTAGAATGGGGTTTTTATTTTTATTTTTATTTAATACTGTGGAGAGGAAATATGAAAAATTGTTACTTTTGGTTTTGAAAATTGTTTTGTGGAGGCTTTTTGGCTGTTCCACATAAACTAGTAAGCAGTTCAGGAGATTGTTGCTCCCTTTGTTACAAATAAATATTATAAAAAAGTAAATTCTGTTTGTGATAATTGTTTGGCTACACTATATTTTTAATATGCTAGTTGTGATAATTTTATGCCAAGTCAAATTGCCCAGTCATATTTTATGTTCCTAAAGTAACAGAATGACTTTCAATCTTAAAAAGACAAAAAAAGTGCTAATGTAGCATTTTTTTCAATTTTTCCGAAAATTTCCGTTTCCCCCCCCCCAAAAAAAACGGGAAAAAACCGGGTTTTTTTCCGAGCTTCAAAATTTCCGGAAATTTTACATCTCTACGCAGGGATGCTGCAACAGTTGTTAACTGCGAGGACCAGTCGTGAATCACTGTTGTGACTTTGAACGGATGCTAAATGAATGGTTGTAAGTCGAGGACTGCATGCATAAGGGAGGGCTTTTCATTTCAGACAGTTGCCTCTTAGAATTATTTATTTTTTAAACACTCACTTTTGGCCTTTATCTTGATCATTTGACTTTTACTGTACAAAGGGTTCCACTGAATGGACAAGTCTGTCACATTCAGGTGAAAAATTAGAATTTTGGCAGATCAGACAGATCAGTGTTTTTCAAAACTAGGCAAATTTAAAGTGCATGTCTGTGGAGATTCTCAGTCATCCAGGTCATGGTTGTCCCAAAGGTGCTTTTTTCAAGAGGCAACTGGACTTCCTGGGTTTTTCTTTGAAGACGTTTCACTTCTCATCCAAGAAGCTTCTTCAGCTCTGACTGGATGGTGGGGAATGGGGATGGGTGGACTTCAGCTCCCAGAATTCTGCTATGTTGGCTGGGGAATTCTGGGAATTGAAGTCCTCCCATGTTAAACTTGCTAAATTTGAAAAACACTGAGATAGATGAACCGCATTAGGCAGAGAAAATAGCAGAGAAAAAAATAGAGAACTGTACAGGTAGTCCTTGACTTATAACCAAAATTTCCATTGCTAAGCAAGACAATCGTTAAGTGAGTTTTGCCCCATATTATGACCTTTCCTGCCACAGTTGTTAAGTGAATCACTGCAGCTGTTAAGTTAGTAACATGGCTGTTAATTGGTTTCCCCACTGAGTGCTTGTCAGAAGGTCACAAAAATTGATCACATGACCCTGCAACAGTCATAAGTACATGCCAGTTGCCAAGCATCTGAATTCTGACCATGTGACCATGGGGATGCTGCCACAAGGGTGAAAAGCAGTCATCAGTCACTTTTTTCAGTGTCGTTGCAACTTTGAACGGTCACTAAATGGATGGTTGTAAGTGGAGGGCTACCTGTACCTTAATTTGGCAGAGCAGAACAGGATAAATGGGTGAAAAAAAGAAAGTTAGCCGTTCACCTTCACTCTCCTTCCGTTTCACCAAAACCGAGCGGACGGGTTTCATCGGCACGTCCTGCCTTGGCAGTCTCTTAAACCCAGACATCAGGACAAGCCCGCTGGTGCTTCCTTTGTGAGCGTGCCCATTGGCCAGAGGGGGCCTATCAGACCCGCTGTCTTGGCTCCGCCTCCGGTAGCCCCCCTCTTGGCTCCGCCTCCGGCTCCTGAGGGGGTGCCTGCGGGTGCTGTCATTGTCATCCTCACGATAATGTCCCGAACTTCTCTCGCTGGACGAGTCTCCATCGTAACCACGGTTATGTTCTGCTTCTGTCCGCTGCCGGCTCTGTCCGGGGTGTCTGCCCGAGGGGGCTGACTCACCACCCTGGTACCCATAATCCTCATCCGAGTCATCGTTTCTCCCATCCGTTACATGTTTAGTAGGAGTCAAGGGAGGCTGGCTTCTCGGCTGGCTGGGTTTGGCAACTGGGAGATGGATTTTTCTGGGTCTTTTCACCGTCTGCAATAAGAGAAAGAGAATTTGCATCTGAGATTTGCATCTGGGCTAATGTTTCTCAACCTTGGTAGCTTGAAGATATGTGGACTTCAGTTCCCAGAATTCCCCAGTCAGGGCATGGCTGGGGAATTCTGGGAGCTGAAGTCCAAACATGCTAAAACTTACTAAGGTTGACAAACACAGCTGTGGGCTGTCCACTTTATTAAATAAATAAAACAACAACAACCCCAAAATCTGTGCAACGAAAGATTCATACCCATCAGGTGAATTAAAACGGAGGTATGAAAAGTTGCAATTTCTTTAGGTAACTTGTCTACTTTTCCTGTCATGGGGAAGAGAATATTCAACTCCCACTCAGCAAAAACTTTGGCACAATTGTTTTCCTCAACAATTTTTTTCCCCCAAAGCTTGACAGAGATTTTGCCTCAACATTAAAAAAATAACAAGGGCTATAAAATTACTGAAACTGGATTTTGATGCAGTTCCCTAGCACACAAACTGTAATCATCTTTAATAACAGAGCCAGTTTAATCTAATGGTTAAGACACCAGGCTAGAAATTGGGAGACGGTGAGTTCAAATCCCGCCTTAGGCATGATAGCTGTCTGGGTGATTTTGGACCAGTCATTCTCTCTCAGCCCAACCCACCTCACAGGGTTGTTGTTCTCAGGAAAATAGGAGGAGAAAGGAGTATTAGGTATGTTCGCTGCCTTGAGTTATTTGTAAAAATAATAAAGATGGAATTCAAATAAATAAATATAAATATACAGTATGACACAGGTAGATCTGTCACTCCCCATTTTTACAGGATGAGCAAGGAAACCAGAATAACAAAGTTGGAAGGGACCTTGAAGGCAGTGGTGGGATTCAGCCAGTTCGCAGCACTTCGGGAGAACCGGTTGTTAAACTTCTGAGCAGTTTGGTGAACTGGTTGTTGGAAGAAATCATTAGGGCAGAGAACCGGTTGTTAAATTATTTGAATCCCACCACTGCTTGAAGGTCTTCTAATCCAACCCCTGCTCAAGCAGGAACCCCAGTGGTTCTCAACCTTCCTAATGTCACGACCCCCGCCCTGCCGCCACAACCCCCGCCCCGCCCCTCCCCGCACGCAATGAGGTGAGAAAGGGGGCGTGGCACCAGAGGTGAAATGCTCCCGGTTCAGGCATGCCTGCGGGTCGCCGGACAGCTGGTAGCGACAGAAGCGGAAGACTTCGCCCACCCGCCCAGACGCCACCATTTGGGTTCTTTTACCCTCTGCGCATGCGCAAAGCGTTCTGCGCATGCGCAGAGGGTAAAAGAACCCAAATGGCAGCGTCCGGGCGGGTGGGCAAAGTCTCCCGCTTCCGTCGCTACTGGCTGTCCGGCGACCCGCAGGCACGCCCGAACCGGGAGCATTTCACCCCTGCACGGTGGCACCAGATGGCGGGCTAGCGCGCGCTTAGGCGACCCCTGTGAAAGGGTCGTTTGACCAAAGGGGTCGCAATCCACAGGTTGAGAACCACTGCCCTATACCATTCCTGACAAATGGTTGTCCAATCTCTTCCACTGGTTAATTGTTCTGTCAGGAAATTTCTCCTTAATTCTAGGATGGTTCTCTCCTTGATTATTATTTATTATTTATTAAATTTGTATGCCGCCCAACTCCCAAGGGACTCCCAAGGGACTCCCAAGCAAGGGATTAGTTTCCCTCCATTGCTTCTTGTCCTGCCTTCAGCTGCAGAAACCAGGACATCTTTACGTAACCTCAACTTTCCATTTTTCTGAACTGAAAAGCTATCATTATCTGAACAAGCCAGGATATTAAACCATTATCATACTTGACTTCAGCTTCTTGGCTCATTCTAAGAGTAGATTAACCTTAGCTAATCTTTAAAAAAAAATAGAAAAGAACAAAAAGATTTGGAAGTCCTGCCCCTTCTCCAACCGATCCTGCCTCAGCTGCACTCACAATATTAGCCAACTTGCCACAAGTTTTCAAAGTGGAGATGGCGAAAGACGAAGACACGTTCTCCATGGAGAGGCCGTTGACCATGGCAATCTTGTCCCGGGTCCTGCCAAATATAAACAGGGAGTTAAGTAAAGGCCTAACACAGGGGTGTCAAACTCGCGTCATCATGGCGTCGTCACGTGATGTTTCACGACTTTCCCCCCCTTCGCTAAACCGGGCGTGGCCAGTGCATGATGCATCCGGCCCACGGGTCGCGAGTTTGACACCCCTGGCCTCTTCAACCTTCAAAAATCTCTTCAACCTGCTTTTACCACATGGGACATCCCACCTCCCACCGCCATGGTCTGCAAATGGAAGTGTCAGATCCCTAACGTGATGCTGCCATTCTTTGTGGGAAGGGGTGGGCCAGGGATGTATTACTTACTTTATTGTTTTCTTCCTTAACCCCTCACAACATGTAACCTTTCACTTTATAACCTTTAACCTGGCGCCTGGCTGTCCTGAGATATTCTCACCTTTTGGGGAATGTAGGGGGAGGGAGGGCCATCTGGGTTGTATCACTCCGGAAGCCGGCCGGAAGATGACCCTGAGAACGTTTGCTTATCACGTTCTCAGGACAGCCGTTACAATAACATCTCCACACCTGCGGATTGGCTGAATCCACATCGGACTGAAGGGAGGAGTTTCTAATTCCTTTATCCTAACTGTATTGCCTGAGGGAACCTCAGAGCCTGCTTTCCTTTTTGTCTTGCTATCACTCCTGTTCAATAAAAGGTTCCTTTTTGAAATGCTAAAATTTCAAGAGTTTTTACTTTCTTGAACGAGGAGGAGGAGAGGCCGGACCTTACAGGAAGAACTTTTACTGTGTTTCTTCAGGATACCATAAGGTTCTAGTCCTCATTGTAATCTAAACAAACAGACTGAAATACAATAGGAAGCTGGCTTACACAGCTCATTTTTTTTAACCTATTTTTTTTACAATCTTTCCTGTCCTGGCTTCTCCAGAAATCACAACTGGGGTCTAATGCACACCTATTTAGAGATATCAGAATTGGATCTATGGCATATAAGCCAAGGACACAGCCTATTTGCCATCTTGAGACCTTCTCCATGTAATAAAAGACCAATAAAATATTTTAAAATGCACACAATACAATTATTTGAGATAGCAAAGAAATGACGTGGCACAATGTGGCACAACGGAATTAAAGTGCCAAGAAGGGGATGCCAAGATCACCTTCCTGAAGCTGAGAGTTTGACCATTTGACCATTTAACAATTACATGTAGTCTTCAATTTGTAACCACAATGGAGCCTGGAATTTCCATCATAAGGGAAAATATGGAAATAATGCTGAGGCACTCACATGACCAACCCAATTTTTTTTGCAGGGGTCATTAAGTGAACACTGCAGTCGTTAAGCAAGTTATTCATTCCTATGTGTGGAAACTGACCCAAAGGGTAGGTTTTCCAGCCCGAAAAAAAAATCAGAAATTGCATCATGTGACTGCAGAATGAGCCATTTGCCATGTGACCAAAATGTAGTCACGTGACTGCTCTGTGTGTGTTGTGTGTGGGTTTGTATGTGTGGGTTTACTTTGTGTGCGTCACCTTCATCACTCCAGAATCGGATCGTAGGTCCCTTTTGGGAGGTTGTAACTTCGAATGCTTGCTAAGCGACCAGTTGTAAATTGAGAGCTACCTCTAAGTGCTATAATTAAGAAATATTATCCTGTTTTTCCACCAGAAACATCTCAGCTAAGGTGGGCACACTGTAGGTACTGAGTGAGCATGCAAGTTGATGCCTGTTATGTGTTGTATATAGTGTATAGTTGTCAGTTGAAGTTCTCATTCTAGTCCTCTGTGGGAGCGGGAAAATACTCTCTCCTGATTGGTTGTTTGGCTGATCAGTTCCCTATAAAAGGAGCTGTGTCAGCCAGGGAGTTCAGTTGCCTCACAGGCAGTATTGAATAAAGAGCTGTTAGAAATCACTCTGGCCTTACCTCCATTCTTTGCCCAGAACATAACAGTGCCCAAAGAGATAATTTACACAATTCCTGCCCCGCAAAGCAGCAAGCATGGCCCATTGGCTCAGCCATTGTTTAAACTGCTATGACATCACAGAAGGCAAACAGCAACTGGGTCTTGGCAGTCCCAGAGAAAAACTTTTGTTTTTCCCTGGTTTGTGAGCTTGCTTAAGTACTCACTGGAGTCGTCCAACAGCCGGGCCTCCAGGCACCACATCTGATATGACAATAGAGGTGTCGCCATCCGAACTGTTTGGACGATCGCGGCCACCCGAAATGGCAATGCCGAAACCCTTCCGGGGATCCTGCATGAAAGGAGAAAAGGTTGAGATCTTTTCCTGCACTTCTTATTGCAAGAAAATAGAAAATAACCCAAGGACGAAGGAAGAAGATATAAGGCTATAGCAACTGATATGAGAAATGAATGCAAAATTTCTTTTGTGGGGATGTTTCATTACCAAACTAGGTAACATGGTCAGTGCTAATAAGAAGTGGGGTTTGCTCAGAGCACTTTCTATTAGCACGGATGATGTTACCTAATTTGGCAATGAAATGTCTGCACGAAAACCACCAAGCTCACAGAGCACCAAGGACCCCACAGTTTAACCCTGAGCTACAAATATTCTCTTCGGTTTCTTTTGTTCTATTATTTATTTACTGAGATTTAAGGACTGAGTAAACCCCAGCAAGTCCACAAATTCTAATGATCACTTTGTCCCAAAGGCGCTTTTTCAAAAAGCAGCTGGACTTTGTGTTTCCTTGAAGAAGTTTCGCTTCTCATCCAAGAAGCTTCATCAGTTCTGACAGTCAGAACTGAAGAAGCTTCTTGGATGAGAAGCAAAATGTCTTCAAGGGAAAACAAAGGAAGTCCAGTTGCCTTTTGAAAAAGCACCTTTGGGACAACCATGACCTGGATGACTTGAGAATCTCCATAGACAATGAATGCTTTCTAAATAAAACCAATATATAACAAAATAATATTAATTTAATAACAAGTCCATTTATTCCACATTAAAAAAAATTTACTCTATGAATATCGCAGATAGAAAAACAAAAGAAAAAATATTAATATGAAAACTAACATTTCAAACAAGAAAATATGGAAGTATAAAACACCTGTGGCGTGAAATTATTACTATTTATTCAATTCTTACAGTGGCTGCTACAATGCCTCTACTTACCCGATTCAATGTGATGGTATATTGCTCCCAGATGGTCATTTCCTCCATCTCTGCAACCTAAAAGAGCACCAAAAGGGGAAAAATTATTGAAAAATCCCAGAATTCTGGAAGTGAAAGACATCCCAGGATCATCTCTCTACCGGTTTTCCAAACATTTTGGTTTCTCAACCCTTTTACATGCTTAAGAATGATTGAGAATCTCTAAGAGCTTTGTTTTATGTGGGTGATATCTATCGATATTGACTGAAAAAATTAAAACTGAGAAACGTAAGAATATTAAAAGTAAGGTTCTACATTTAGGCAAGAAAAGTCAAATGCACGGGTATAGTATAGGTCAGTGATGGTTAACCTTTTCGGCACTGAGTGCCGAAACTGGAGCGTGCGCGCGCCGGAGCACCAGAACCCGGAAGAAAGCAGCTGGCCGGTGTGCATGCGTGTGGCGGCAAGTTGCTTTTCTGGGTTCCGTCGCACGCATGCGCGCCGGACCAGCTGTCAGGCGCACATGCTTGCGCCGGAACCCAGAAGAGCAGCTGGCGACGGCATGCGTGCCCACAGAAAGGGTGCCATAGGTTCGCCATCATGGGTATAGGTGATACCTGACTCAATAGTAATAACTGTGAGAGGGATCTTAGAGTCCTAGTGGACAATCACTTAAATATGTGCTGCAGCTGCATTAACAGAGGGACAGAATCAAGATCACATAAAGTGTTAATACCACTCTATAATGCCTTGGTAAGGCCACACTTGGAATACTGTATCCAGTTTTGGTCACCATGATGTAAAAAAGATGTTGAGACTCTAGAAAGAGCGCAGAGAAGAGCAACAACCATAATTAGGGGACTGGAGGCTAAAACATATAAAGAACGGTTGCTGGAATTGGGTATGTCTAGTTTAATGAAAAGAAGGACTAGGGGTGACATGATAGCAGTCTTCCAGTATCTCAGGGACTGCCACAAAGAAGAGGGAGTCAAGCTATTCTCCAAAGCTCCTGAGGGTAGGACAAGAAGCAATGGATGGAAACTAAGCAAGGAGAGAAGCAACCTAGAACTAAGGAGAAATTTCCTGACAGAACAATTAATCAGTGGAACAACTTGCCTCTATAAGTTGTGGGTACTCCAACACTGGAAGTTTTTAAGAAGAGATTGGGCAAACATTTGTCTGAAATGGTGAAGGGTTTCCTATCTGAGCAGGGGGTTGGACTACTAGACAATCTTCAAGGTCCCTTCCAACTCTGTTATTCTGTTACTAGATTTCATAAGCATCACCGCCACTTAAAGAACCACTGATTTAATCCAGCCTCTGCCATGCGCAGTAACCGCTTAATTCCGTGTTTCCCAACCTTGGTAGCTTTTAAGTCTTGTGGACTTCAATTCCCAGAATTCCCCACCTAGCTTGTTATCAAGGTTGGGAAACCCTGACTTAATCCATCCTTGAGAGATGGCCATCCAGGATCTTCTTCTCCAGCGATGGAGAACCATGGGTAGCCCGTTTCCTCTGTTTTTAGGTATTTAATTTCTATAGTTGCCTATCCCAAGTGACCCTGGGCGGCGACGAATTTACAGAATGTACAGATACTACTTAAGGACGGAAGGCTGGCTGGGGAATTCTGGGAGTTGAAGTCTACACATCTTAAAGTGGCCAAAATTTAAAAGCATTGTCCTAGACACATGAAGCAGAGACATCACCCTGCCAACAAAAGTGCGTATAGTCAAGGCTATGGTTTTCCCAGTTACAATGTATGGCTGTGAAAGTTGGACCATAAGGAAGGCTGAGCGCCAAAGAATTGAGGCCTTTGAACTATGGTGCTGGAGAAGATTCCTGCGAGTCCCTTGGACTGCAAGGCGATCCAACCGGTCAGTCCTAGAGGAGATCAACCCTGACTGCTCTTTGGAAGGCCAGATCCTGAAGATGAAACTCAAATACTTTGGCTGCCTAATGAGAAGGAAGGACTCACTGGAGAAGAGCCTAATGCTGGGAAAGATTGAGGTCAAAAGAAGAAGGGGACGACAGAGAATGAGGTGGCTGGATGGAGTCACTGAAGCAGTCGGCGTGAGCTTAAATGGACTCCAGGGGATGGTAGAGAACAGGAAGGCCTGGAGGAACGTTGTCCATGGGGTTGCGATGGGTTGGACACGACTTCGCAACTAACAACAACAACAAGACACATGAAGTTGACCCCAGGATTTACAGTTTTGATTGAGGTTTCATTCTCCAAAACTTTTCAACAACCACTGATGCTTTTTATAACTACACAGCACTTTATACAACTGTGTAGTTGTATAACTACACAACTGTTGCGGCTTTGGAAAAAAAAAAGCCAAAAGGCGATTTAGAGCGGACTTTGAATATGATTTTCTTGTCCTCCTTTTAAGTTGAAGCACTGGGTGGTATTTTGCAGCGGAAACATAACACCGAAATATTTCAAGGAAAGGAAAAGTAGGTCATCTTCTTCCCTCTGAAGCAAATCTTACCACCAGTTTCTTGCCAAGGAGCCAGAGCAGGAAAGATACTTCCCTGCAAACTCCTTGAGGGATTCTGCACAGCCTTTTGTGGTATATTTATGGAAACAATTCTCAAGGCATTTGCAAGTAAATGCCCCAGACAAATCTGCCAATGTAATTAAATGCAAAGAGCGGGACGTGCCCTTCTGTTGTGCTTTTAAATTCAAAAGTGGGATTTCAAAATCAGGAGCTCAGCTCTCTGGTAGTGTTGTATTTTCACCGAGATGAGCTGCAAAATGCCAAGAAAACACTAATTTCAGACGTTCCCCTGGTCCCGCCGTGCAAACCAATTAGCACCACGAGATCTAAGTGTAGACAATTCCCTCGAGTCATGTGCAACTTCTTGTAATTTTTTCTTAGCGCTAATTTTTATTTATGTACACATTTATTTTTAATCCCACCTCTATTGTTGTTTATAAAGAATTCAATAAAATAATATGAACATGATTTTGCTGCTGCTTTCTTCCAGGTAGGATATATTAGTGTCGGGCAGGGGTGGGCTTCAAAAATTTTAGCAAGGGGTTCTCTGCCCGGTTGCTGGGTGGGCATGGCCATGGTGGGCGTTGCCTAGTAGGCCTCCTTCACCACGGCGGGGAGGGGGGGATTTGCCCTCCCCTGGCTCCGGAGGCTTTCCTTGAGCCTCCGGGAGGGCGAAAACGGCCTCCCCAGGCTCCGGAGGCCCTCTGGAGGCCGGAAATGGGCCCGAACTTCCGGTAGGCCCGTTTTTTGCCCTCCTGAGCCTCCCCGTGCGCCCTGCACTTACCTGCATCCAAAACGGGCCGCGTGGGGACTCCTGGGAGGGGAGGGGTGGGCGGGGCCAGCCAGGAGTGGGATTTGGGGGTTCTCCAAACTGCACAGAATCTTAGCTAGAAGTTCTCCTGAACCCCTGCGAACCCCCAGCAGCCCAACCCTGGTGTCGGGTGCGAAAGACCAAGCCCACATGTGAAGGTTCGATTAAATTCATTTATTGTTAAAAGCCTATGCACAGGAACCTTCTCAATGAAATGTCAGCACCAGGTTAGAGTTAGGTAAGATTCAATGGCACTCAAGGGGGATTTTGGACTCATTTGTGGCTACGTAGGGATTCTAGGCTGATTCCTCTTATGACTCCACCCCCAGGTTCTTCTATTCCAGTGGTTCTCAACCTGTGGGTCGCGACCCCTTTGGGGGTCGAACGACCATTTCACAGGGGTCGCCGCGCGCGTTAGCCCGCCATTTTGGTGCCACCGTCACTGCAGGAGTGAAAAGGTCCCGGTTCGGCCGTGCCTGCGGGTCGCCGGACAGCTGGTAGCCCGGACACCGCCATTTGGGTTCTTCTACCCTCTGTGCATGCGCAGAATGCTTTGCGCATGCGCAGAGGGTAAAAGAACCCAAATGGCGGCGTCTGGGCGAAGTCTCCCACTGCCGACGCTATCAGCTGTTCGGTGACCCGCAGGCAAGCCCGAACTGGGAGCATTTCACCCCTGGTGCCACGCCCCCTTTGTCACTTCATCCCATGCGGGAAGGGGGTTGCGGCGGCGGGGGGGGGGGGGTCGCGGCATTAGAAAGGTTGAGAACCACTGTTCTATTCCTTCTACAATTTTCTTCATTACCAATCTAGATTTACTGGTGGTCTCCCATCCCCATTCTAATTGCTTTGGTCTTTGAAAAATTGTCTCTATTCATTTATAGAATTTATATGACACCCCCCCATCTCAGCTTTGTGACACCAACTGACATAAAAAAAATACAAAATATTTTAAAAAAATTATTGGCCCAGGTCCCATTGGTGTTGCCTCTTCTTGTGACTGTGTCTTCAGAATCCTTTTAAAAACAAAAATTCATTGTTTCTTGAACCTTTTTCTCTCAGGACCCCTTCCTATTTTTAAAAATTATGGAGGACTCTAAAAGAGCTTTTGTTTGTATGGGTGACATTTATTGAAATTTACCATATTAAAAATTAAAATTGATGTGTTCGCTGCCACTACAGTTTCTCATAATTATTTGATGGGATTCTAATATGGTATTATTTTTCAGCATATAATTTTGATTTTGCAGATCCCTGACAGGATCTTCGGAGACAATTCAGTCCACACTTTGAGAAACACTGAACTAATGCATAAAAAATGGGGGACATGACTTTAATAAAAAATTTTCTTCCTACTGTTTTTCCTGCAAGTGCAGGGCCTGCTTTTTTCAGATTAACTGAGAATTGATCCATTGGTTGTGACAGGAATTGACCAACCGGTTTATCAACCGAGCCTCACAATGTCACCCAGCTGGCTTTCATGCCTAAGGTTGGACTAGAACTCACTGTCTCCTGATGATTGGCCCAAGGTCACCCAGCCAGCTTTCATGCCTAAACCTGGACAGGACTAATCTACAGAATAGAACAGAATAACAGATTTGGAAGGGACCTTGGAGGTCCTCTAGTCCAACCCCCTGCTCATGCAGGAAACACTATACCATTTCAGACAAATGGTTGTCCAATCTCTTCTTAAAAACTTCCAGTGTTGGAGAATTCACAACTTCTGGAGGCAAGTTGTTCCGCTGGTTAATTGTTCTAACTGTCGGGAAATTTCTCCTTAGTTCTAGGTTGCTTCTCTCCTTGATTAGTTTCCACCCATTGCTTCTTGTCCTACCCTCAGGTGCTTTGGAGAATAGCTTGACTCCCTCTTCTTTATGGCAGCCCCTGAGATATTGGAACACTGCTATCATGTCTCTCCTAGTCCTTCTTTTCATTAAACTAGACATACTCAGTTCCTGCAAACGTTCTTCATATGTTTTAGCCTCCAGTCCCCTAATCATCTTTGTTGTTCTTCTCTGCACTCTTTCTAGAGTCCCCACATCTTTTTTACATCGTGGCGACCAAAACTGAATGCAGTATTCCAAGTGTGGCCTTACCAAGGCATTATAAAGTGGTATTAACACTTCACGTGATCTTGATTCTATCCCTCTGTTTATGCAGCCTAGAACTATGTTGGCTTTTTTGGCAGCTGCTGCACACTGCTGGCTCATATTTAAATGGTTGTCCACTAGGACTCCAAGATCCCTCTCACAGTTACTACTGTTGAGCAAGG
>QLTV01009056.1:2462473-2497411 GCA_003457575.1 Thermophis baileyi
GCAACCGTTCTTTCTGTGTTTTCGCCTCCAGTCCCCTAGTCATCTTTGTTGCTCTTCTCTGCACTCTTTCTAGAGTCTCCACATCTTTTTTACATCGTGGCGACCAAAACTGGATGCCGTATTCCAAGTGTGGCCTTACCAAGGCATTATAAAGTGGTATTAACACTTCACGTGATCTTGATTCTATCCCTCGGTTTATGCAGCCTAGAACTATGTTGGCTTTTTTGGCAGCTGCAGCACTCTGCTGGCTCATATTTAAATGGTTGTCCATATTTAAGTGATTATCCAACTCACCATCTCTTAATGATTTGCACAAAGTCACCCAACAGCTTTCATGCCTAAGGCGGGATTAGAACTCAGGGTCTCCTGCTTTCTAGCGGGTGCCTTCATCACTAGACCAAACTGGCTTTTTGGGACAAGACTTTAACTGCATACTTGCAATCGTCACCATCTTGACTTTTTAGGTTGGTTCCCTCCACCATGTCCCTTGCCTGAGCCCATTTCAGCTGGGTAGGGGAATGTAATAATACTCATTGAGATCTAGCAGCTTGTAAGATTTACCATGTCATTTGGGATATTAACGGAAAGTCCTCTCACAAAAGAAAAGAGGTAGAGTACAAAGTAAACTGCAAAGCATTTTGTGCTAAACTGCTCCACTGCAACATTTCCTAAGTGCGTCATTTAACTTAATGCAAAACCGCATTTCAAAGGAATTTCAGAATACTGTGTTTTGAGTACTGTACCCTGGAAATATGCCTGGCTCAGAACATACAATTTTGGGGTCAAAATGTTCCTCAACTGTTCAAAATGTTTGCCCTCCAAATAGGGCATCTACCAACATTTCATGCACAGCCTTGGGGGGGGGGGGGAAATCAACCTGTTTTGGTGCACGTGATGTTATGAACCAAAAGTAATTTATATAAGGAAGTCTCCATGTTTGCAAACTGTAGAAATATGCAATTAAAAGAACAAAAACTTGAATTGATCTAGTAAAATCATTTAATATGTTTGAATGTAATCTTATATAACTGTATTGACCTTCTGTACACTGTCTAAAAAAAATAGCCTGGTTATTTTTTCCTTCTTGTCCTGTAAGACTAGAATTCTGGTAACACGGTGATTTTCAAGAGTGTGGAGCTTACACAGACTTGCAAAATTGCGGCCACAATATGGATTACTCCCACAATTGGGACCAACATTTCCATTGTTAAGCAAGCTGGTTGTTAAGTGAATCGCACCCAATGTTACGTCCTTTATTGCCACAGTTGTTAAGCAAATTCTGCAGTTGTTAAGTGAATCATGTGGCCATTAAGTGAATCAGGCTTTCCCCGTTGACTTTGCTTGTGGGAAGCCAGCTGGGGAAGTTGCAAATAGCAATATTTTGTAAATATATGCCAGTTGCCAAGCATCGAATTCCTGATCATGTGACCGTGGGGGATGCTGCAACGGTCCTAAATGCGAGGACTTGTCATAAGTCACTCTTTCGGTGCCGTTGTAACTTCAAATGGTCACTAAAAATGGTTGTAAGGCGAGGACTATCTGTATTGTGAATACCAAAAAGAACTTCTACGTTCAGAGGCAGTCTATCTCAAGAGAAAACCAACAACAAGAGGGCGCTGGTCCCTATGGTCTATACCAGGGGTCTCCAACCTTGGCAACTTTAAGACTTGTGGACTTCAACTCCCAGAATTCCTCAGCCAGCTTTCTGGGAGTTGAAGTCCACAAGTCTTAAAGTTGCCAAGGTTGGAGACCCCTGGCCTATACCATTTCAGACAAGTGGCTGTCTAGTCTCTTCTTAAAAATTAGATTATTTCTGAATTTAAAAAAAATTAATTTATCTTCCTAAAAAAAGATTATTTAGAACCGAACATAAAATGAATGCTACTTCAGGCTCAACTCACAGGAAACAAAATGCTAGATTAGCTGGCCTTCAATTTTACCCAAGAATGTACATATTTTATATTGCTAAATAATGAATGCCTAAAAACTTGAACTGGTGCTAAAAATGCCACTCATTTAGCTAGAAAAAATAAATACAGTATGTTGAAACAAACAAACAATTGACTACAGATAACATCAGCAATGACTCCAAAGCAATTTATTAGGTGAGTATTTCAAAATTATACCAAAGGCTGAGTAACTTAGAATTTGGCAATAGGCTAAATGAGTATCAAAGTAATGAGAATGTCGTGAGCTTGTCTGTTTATGTGCCAAGTCAATATTGCCTCATAATGACCACATAATAGGTTTTCTCCAGATTGATCGGTCCCTAGTCTGTCTTTTAGGTCTCCCAACAGCATACAAATAGTCCTCACGACCGATCGCTTAGTGACCATTTGAAGTTACGACAGAGCTCCCCAGGGCTATTTACGAAATTCCCATCATCCACCCCACCCACCCCCCGCCTCCATGGTCACGTTTTGGGTGCTTGGCAGCCATTTGCAGGATCCTATGATCACATGGTAAGGGATGCGGTGGCTCAGTGGCTAAGACGCTGAACTTGTCGATCAAAAGGTCGGCAGTTCAGCGGTTCGAATCCCTAGTGCCGCGTAACGGGGTGAGCTCCCGTTACTTGTCCCAGCTTCTGCCAACCTAGCAGTTCGAAAGCATGTAAAAATGCAAGTAGAAAAATAGGGACCACCTTTGGTGGGAAGGTAACAGCGTTCCGTGCGCCTTCGGCGTTTAGTCATGCTGGCCACATGACCACGGAGACGTCTTTGGACAGTGCTGGCTCTTCGGCTTTGAAATGGAGATGAGCACCGCCCCCTAGAGTCAGGAACAACTAGCACATATGTGCGAGGGGAACCTTTACCTTTACCTATGGTCACATGACCATCATTTATGACATTTTCTGCTGAAAATCAGCCTTTACTTCCAGTTTCCTGCACAAAACATCCATTGCAGACGATGGATTTGCTTAATGACTGTGGCAATTATTATTATTTATTATTTATTAAATTTGTATGCCGCCCAACTCCCAAGGGACTCTGGGCTTAATGACTGCCACAGAAAAGGTCATAAAATTGGGTGCAGTCATGTGGTGACCTGTTTAACATCCCACACTACTTACCACCACAATTCTTGGGCTCCATTACGGTCACAAGCTGTAATAAGCCCAACATTTCCATTGGTAAGCAAGACAGGGGTTAAGTGAGTTTTGTCCCATTTTACGACCTTCCTTGCCACAGCTGTTAAGTGAATCGCTGCAGCTGTTAAGTCAGTAACCCGGTTCTTAAGTGAACCTGGCTTCTCCATTGACTTTGCTTGTCCGAAGTTCGCAAAAGGGGATCACATGACCCTGGGACACTGCAACTGTCATAAATACATGCCAGTTGCCAAGCATCTGAATTTTGATCACGTGGCCATGGGGATGCTGCAATTATTGTAAATGTGAATTTACAATTTTCAGGGCTGTTGTAACTTCGAACGGTCATTCAACGAACTGTTGTAAGTCAAGCACTAGAGTTTCCAGATCATGGGCAATTTCAGTTGTTAGAGTAGTACAGTATCGTCAGCCTAGCACAGGTTTCTTCCTCCAATTTTCAAACTCTGCTCATCTTCTAACCCTATCCAGCCTCTCTCAAATAGAGCCAGCATGTCTCTTTAATTGTTAATGATGCTTAATGGATTCAAGATTAAAACAAGAAGTGAAATGGCAATAAGGGAGAAAGGCCCCCTGCACATCGTCTTATCCAAGACCAAAGATGCTCATTCTCCTGGTGATTGGCCCAAAGTCATCCAGCCGGCTTTCAGGCCTAAGGGCAGGACTATTATTATTATTATTATTATTTATTAAATTTGTATGCCGCCCAACTCCCAAGGGACTCTTTCTGACTACATTCAGCAGTGACAATTTTGCCTAAAACAGAGGACTCCTCCTCCATGGAGAATTTCAAATAGAAACTCCCCTGTCTGAAACATGAAGAAGATTCCTTACATGAAGCAGGGGATTGGATTAGATGACCTCTGAGAACTCATCCATTTTATAATGGCTTGCATGATCTCTCCAAAAAGTCCAGCAGGCTATAACGTTTCTTGCCCATTCCTGGTTCTTGTCTCTTTTTTCATCTGGGGGATTCGAACCCGCAACCTTGAGTGTCATGATGGACCCACAATCCAGGACCCCACAACCCCACATCCTCAGTGAGGATCCTTGCTCATTAAGGCCACGTGGAAAACGGCAGGCTTTGTGCTTTGCCCCATAACCCATAAACTCTCTGGAAAGGCAAACAGTTCCCTCAGATATAATGGGAGCTGTCGCAGCCAGTGACATACCTACTTGCCTGGGTTGGTGACGTTATAGCTATCTGGAAAATCTTTAGTTTATCTCAGTAACCCTAATCTGAATATGACTGCCACCATCACCTTCCCAATGCCCACAATTCAACAGTTTTACAAGCAGGAAAGTCCCTCCCTCCCCCCCCCCCACTCACTCCCCACAGGGCATTCTCTCTCCATTCAACAGGGATACATGTGTTGAATGACTGCCTGATCTTGTCCGTTCACTATCTGGGATACTGGAGAAGAGAAAGCAGCAGCATTTTTCCATTTCAAAAAGGCCCTGAGTTCAGCATGGATGGAAGAACAGAATTTGAGTCCTCGGTAGTAGCCTATTTCTTTCTTGGGAACGTGATACTTGGACTTCAGCCACGGTCGTAGAAACCACATTCCACCCCAAAACACAAAAACAATCACACCCAACGCATGCCAAGACGTTGACTGTGAACAATTCGATGACCTGCATTAAACACACTCGCCCCTTCATTGTTTCTCAGCCCCAGCCCGGGTGTTTACAAGAAAAACTGCGGAAACATTTTTCAACTTCATTAAACTAATGTTGCAATCTTGGAAACACCAAACGTGCTTCGGAACTGCCCAATCGGAACAGCCTAATCACCTTTGTGCCCAGACCAGCTCCAGTTGCACACCCAGTTTTGCGATGGAAGTGATGGGCCCAAACCAGCCCACCTGGCTGGCGGGATCAAATCATCAAGATTTAATTGGGGGAGTGCAAACTTTTCTCACCAGGAATTTTTCCTCTTTTTTTTTTTTTTTTTTTTTTATTTTATTTGCAGCACGGAAAGCTAGTTAGTGGACAAACATACACAAACACACATTTTTTTTTTTTGCCTTTGCACTTGCCTCAAACCGCACAGCCATGTTGCTCAGTTGTCCCCTGACCCGGTCACCATCTTCCTCAAAACAGGCTGGTTCCAAGGGGTTTTAAGTGGGGGCTCGCAGGGGGGGGGTTCCAGAACCCATCCAAATCCTGGGAAGACTTTGTTCCACCTGCTCCAGGTGAGCCTTTCCCCAGAAAAACAGGCTGGCAGAGAAGCAGGGCCGCCCCCTGCATTCCCCTCCGCCCCTTTCCTTGAGTTCCCAAGCTCCGCCCAGGCACCTGGGTCAGGTGAAGCCTCACCACTCACGCACCGATTCCAGGTGGGGCCAGCCAGAGCACGCCAGTTCTCTGCCAAGCTATGTAAGTCCGGAGGTTTCTGTGGATGTTAAGAAAACCTTGGACAGTAGTTTTGGTTGCAGCTGGCCCAGAAGCCAGAGTGATCTGCAAGAGAGGAAGGAGTTCTGATTTCCATCTCTGTTTGTTTTCCTTCCTGGTGTCTTTTTTTCCTTCAAGAGCAGATTCTGGGGTTTGTTTGTTTTTTCAGATCAATTGACTGTTGATCCATTGATTGCAACAGGAATTGACCGACCCGGCTTGTTTTTGGAGCCTGACATTGTCATCGAGGGCTGAGAGAGAAGGACTGGCCCAAAGTTACTCAGCCGGCTTTCGTGCCTAAGGCGGAATTAGAATTAGCCTGGTGTTGAACCACTACAAACTTTTAAAAGTTTCCAGCCTTGGTCTGCCTGCTTAACAATGGTGGTGGCTTCCTATGCAGTGAACTTGTGTAGTTGCAAGGAGCATGGATAGGGGCTTGGGTACGTTCTGGAGATTTAGCCTAAAATATCCCAATAATATATCCCTAATGCCAGCTTTAGCAATGCTGTCATGCTTCATTACTTATGCTGGTGTGTTTCCAGCAATGAAATTAACTTAAAGCACCAATATTCCCACGGTTCATTTTTGGATGCTGTACTGATTTATTTACTTAGCAGAGTACAAGGTCCTTTTTTCTTCTTCTTCTTCAGATCAACTCAGCGTTAATCCATTGGTTGTGACAGGAATTGACTCATCAGCCTGTCAGCTGAGCCTGAGGTCATGGGCTGAGGGGAGAGCGACTGGCTCAAAGTCACCCAGCCGGCTTTCATGCCTGAGGTGGGACTAGAATTCACAATCTAGATTGCCGCTCTTTCTCCTGTTTAACAGAATAACAGAGTTAGTACTGCAGGCTACTTCAGCTGACTGCTAGCTGCAGTTCGGCGGTTCAAATCTCACCGGCTCAAGGTTGACTCAGCCTTCCATCCTTCCGAGGTGGGTAAAATGAGGACCCAGATTGTTGGGGGCAATAGGCTGACTCTGTGAACCACTTAGAGAGGGCTGTAAAGCGGTATATAAGTCTAAGTGCTATTGCTATTGGAAGGGACCTTAGAGGTCTTCTAGTCCAACCCCCTGCTCAAGGAGAAGACCTATACCATGGAGCACCCACAACTTTTATGAGCCATGGTGGCGCAGTGGTTAGAGTGCAGTACTGCAGGCTACTTCTGCTGACTGCCGGCTGCCTGCAGTTTGGCAGTCCGAGTCTCACGAGCTCAAGGTTGACTCAGCCTTCCATCCTTCCGAGGTGGGTAAAATGAGGACCCAGATTGTTGGGGGCAATATGCTGACTTTGTAAACTGCTTAGAGAGGGCTGTAAAGCACTATGAAGCGGTATATAAGTCTAAGTGCTATTGCTATTGCTATTCTGGAGGAAAGCCGTTCCACTGATTAATTTTTCTGTCAAAAAATTTCTACTTCGTTCTCTTCTTGATTAATTTCCATCCATTACTTCTTGTCCTGTCCTCAGGTGCTTTGGAAAATAGGTTGACCCCTTCTTCTTTGTGGCAGCCCCTAAATATTGGAACACTGCTATCATGTCACCCCCTAGATCAGGGGCGTCAAACTCAAGGCCCGGGGGCCAGATCCGCCCCACGGGGTGATTAGATCTGGCCCGTGGGGCCACCCTAGAAACAGCAAAGGACCGGCCCGCAGTGCCTCTGCCAGCAAAAATGGAGCTCGGGAGGGCCAGGAGGGGCGTGGCCAGGGTGGGTGTGGCCAGCTCAACATCACTCGTGTCGGGGCGCCTGTGGTGGCCCAAGCACTCTGCCAGCGAAAACGGGCTCCTTGAGCTCCGTTTCCACCGGCAGAGGGTTGCAGGAGGCTGTTGCAGCCGAAAACGGAGCTCAGGAGCCCGTTTTCGCTGGCAGAGTGCTCGGGCCACCACAGGCGCCCCGACACGAGTGATGTCGAGCTGGCCACACCCACCATGGCCACGCCCCCCCAAGGTCAAACACAACCCTGATGCAGCCCTCAATGAAATCGAGTTTGACACCCCTGCCCTAGATCAACAAAATCTCCTGCTTTCTAGCTGTTGCCTTCACCCCTAAACCAAGCTGGCTCTAAACCTAGATGAAAAGTCAGTTCTTGTGAGCCTTTGTTGATAATTCCTTTACATCTTTTTATTACACCTGTTGATCAGTGGCTGATGTCTTATGAACTCATGGGTTCAAAAGTTTCCTTCCTTTATTTGGCCAATTTCTACCTCTACCATAGGCCTCAGGAGGTGAATTCAAAACACTCAGTGGGATTTCAAAAACCAACACTCTGCCTGAAAAATTGCTGACCTTGCCTCTGAATATCTCTCTGAATTTAGTAAACTGCAGATAATTCTAGTTTCCCCTTCTGCTCCCAGCGTCAATATTTGTTGTGGAAGATTTGGACTGGGGTTAGCAGACAAAAGGAGGGGGGATTGCTCAGCAGAGGTCAAAGGTAAATCCCAGATTTTAACAAAATCTCAAACACTGCAAAAATGCTAAAATAGCTAGGGAGAGCCGGCCTTAGCCAGCCTGAAGTCCTTCAGGTGTATGGGTATTGTAGTTGCAAGATTGAGAATGGCCGAACTGTTTCATGCAGAGGTCAAACCTAGAGAATTTCTTAAAATCTGATTTTCCTTTGGAAATGGGGTTGTGATCAACATCTCAAATGCTTGGGGGGGGGGGAATTGTTCTCAGCCTCAAATGTAATCAGGCATCCCCCAGTCAGTACAGGAAGCATTTACAACGGCTTTACTCACATAAAAGCACTCCATTTCTTTAAAAAAAACCCTCTGTTTTCATACTTCTGTGCACATTAGAAAGCAACAGAGAAAATAACTTTTAATTGAGCTCTAGTGAAGGAATGGAATCTTTAATCTGATGCAGTGTTTCTTGACCTCAGGAACTTGAAGAGGTATGGGCTTCAATTCCTAGCATTCTCCAGCCAGCCTTGGTTGAGGAACACTGATCTGATGCAATCAGTCAACAAAAACAGTCCATATTAGATTGTCACCTTCTTTAGATGCACAAATAGAACAGACAATTGACAAGGACAACTGGAGAAGCTCTGCTCAGAAACAAACCCTTAAATTATGGGATGTTCCCAAGATGGCAACCAATAGGAGGAAGAAAGTGTCCTGTATATGTTTGCCACCTTGAGTTATATGTAAAAATAGTAAAGGTAGGATATACCGGTAAATAAATAAGTAAGTAAGTAAGTAAGTAAGTAAGTAAGTAAGTAAGTAAGTATGTAAGTATGTAAGTAAGTAGTAAGCAAAAAAGCAAAAAAGTAAAAAAATGATCTTGGTGTTTTACTCATTTATTTGATTGTTTTATTATTAAATGTATATGCTGTCCATCTCGATGCTGGGCGGAATATAAATTTATTTATACAGGTAGGCCTCAATTTATGACCACAAATGCAACCCCAAAATTTCTGCTGTTAAGTGAGACACTTGTTAAGTGAGTTTTGCCCCATTTTACGACTTTTCTTGCCATAGTTGTTAAGTGAATCACTGCTGTTGATAAGTTAGCAACCCGATTGTGGAATGAACCTGGCTTCCCCCTTGACTTTGTTTGTGAGAAGGTCACAAAAGGGGATCATATGACCTTGGGACATAGCAACGGTCATAAATATGAACCAGTTGCCAAGCATCTGAATTTTGATCACATGATCATGGGGATGATGCAAAGGTCATAAGGAAAAACTGTCGTAAGTCACTTTTTTCAGTGATGTTGTAATTTTGAACGGTCACTAAATGAACTGTTGTAAGTCGAGGACTACCTGTATACAGTTTTAGCCTTATCGAACAAGAGTTATACAACTTTGCCGGTTTTTCCAGTTCTGAGATGCCATATATGGGAGTGAACAGCAGAGGGCGTCTTGCTCATCAGCATCCAACATCTTATACTAGCTGATACAAGTGCTTCTCTGCGAAACTATGTGATGGGGCTTGATAAATTGACACTTAAAGCTTGAAAATTAATGAGTAGTTAAAAAAGGGACTGTATTATTTCGTTAGAGATGGTAAACTAAGTTTCTGTTACAGATGAAGACATTATTTGCATAGCATAGACTTTAAATTCGTCCCTCAGATGAATTGCTCAGGACCTCCCTGTAAACAACATTCCTGGTTTTGCTCTGTGGCTGGAGGATGACCAGGCTGTCAGGTGAACTGACTCTGGATGCTTGCTGCTGTGAAAGCAAAAGCGAAACTGAAACTCCTCTGCTTGTGTTTTGCATTTGGATCAGATTTCTTTTCAGGTGGGGAGGGGGGAGTAGAACTCCTTAGCATCAGAGCTTGTTAATATTAATATAAGAAATACTCATGCTGCGATGGTCATTTTGAAAAATCCTTTCTTAGTGAGCACCTAGAAGCCAAGAGGAACATACGTGGCAATTTTCAAGTTTGTAGGCTTTACGGTTCTGGAGATTTCGTGATTAATGCGTGAGTGGTTTTCGCTTTTATAAATATAGAAGAAAGATAGGTAGTCCTCCCCTTTGATCAGAATTGGGATGGGATGTTTGGTTGCTATGCAACACATTCATTAAGTGAGTCTGATTTTAATACCTTTTTTGCTGTGGTCATTAAGCAAATCACATAATCATTAAGTGAATCTGGCTTCCCTAATTGACTTCGCTTGTCAAAAAACCCCTGAGAAGGTAACAATTGGCAATCATGTGACCAGAATAATAGAACAAAATAACAGAATAATAGAGTTAGAAGGAACCTTGAGGTCTTTAATCCAACCCCCTGCTCAGGCAGGAAACCCTATACCATTTCAGACAAATGGTTGTCCAATCTCTTCATAAAAACTTCCAGTGTTGGAGCATTCACAATTTCTGGAGGCAAGTTGTTCCACTGACTGCTCTCACAGGAAATTTCTCCTTAGTTCTAGGTTGCTTCTCTCCTTGATTAGTTTCCATCTGTTGCTTCTTGTCTTGCCTTCAGGTGCTTTGGAGAATAGCTTGACTCCCTCTTCTTTATGGCAGCCCCTGAGATATTGGAAGACTGCTATGCTCTTCTCTGCCCTCTTTCTAGAGTCCCAACATCTTTTTTTTACACCGTGGCGACCAAAACTGGATGCAGTATTCCAAGTGTGACCTTACCAAGGCATTATAAAGGGGTATTAACACTTCACGTGGTCTTGATTCTATCCCTCTGTTAATGCAGCCTAGAACTGTGTTGGATTTTTTAGCGGCTGCAGCACAAGGCTGGCTCATCTTTAAGTGATTGTCCACTTGGACTCCAAGATCCCTCTCACAGTTACTATTATTGAGCCAGGTACCCCCTATAGTACACTTGGGTTTTCTTGCCTAAATGTAGAACTTTTTTCACCATTGAATTTCCTTTTGTTAGATAGCACCTAATGTTCAAATCTGTCAAGACCAGGGGTGAAATGCTACCAGTTCGGGCCGGTTCTCCTGAACCGGTAGTAAAAAATGCTACTGGTTCGCAGATCCGGTAGTAAAAAATAGTAAAAAAAGTTAAAAAAAAAAGTTCCGACGATCGCGCGTCGCACAGATCTTTGGAACTCCCCCCCCCGAAGCCTGCTAGGCCAAAAATGGGGGGGGGGAGGTAGGCCAAAAACGGGGGGTGGGGGTGGAAAGAAAGAAAGAAAGAAAGAAAGAAAGAAAGAAAGAAAGAAAGAAAGAAAGAAAGAAAGAAAGAAAGAAAGAAAGAAAGAGGGAAAAAGGAGAGGAAGGAAGGACTACAAACCTGGCACTAGACGCAGCTTCAGAGGATAATCCAAGGGCTGGAAGGGACCTGGAGGTCATCTAGTCCAACCCTCCTTCTGAGGTGGGTAAAATGAGGACCCAGATTGTTGGGGGCAATATGCTAACTCTGTAAACCGCTTAGAGAGGGCTGTAAAGCACTATGAAGCGGTATATAAGTCTAACTGCTATTGCTATTGCTATTGCTCCAGCATGACATTGTTAAAGTTTCTGTCTTTTGATCCCCCCAGTCACATGACTACATAGCCACACCCACCCAGTCACATGACCCCATCAAGCCACACCCACCAAGCCACGCCCACAGAACCGGTAGGAATTTTTTTTAGATTTCACCACTGGTCAAGACCCTTTTGTATCTTAAGGAGTGTTTAGAAGAAACAGCGTGATGGCTATTCCTGCCAGCTTGGTATCGGCTGCCAAGGGGCACCACAAACATTGTAAAGACATGATGGTTCCAAAGCACCCAAATTATGATGATATGAGGACACTGCAATAATTATTATTGCAAGGAGTGGTTGTAGTTACTTTTTTCAACACCATCGTAACTTTGGTTGTTAAACAAATGGTACTAAATCAAGGATTCCTCCCTTTTTAAAATACCCTGTAATGTGTAATCCCTCAATCTGGGGTAGAGACAGAGTGACTGGATAGAGCTAAGCCTTTACTGGCCGGATGTCCTTCCTGACACCTACTCAAGAGTTCGCAGCAAATATTTTTTCTATGTGCCTAGCAGAGAAACATCTGCCGCTACTTGTGATTGAACTCTCAACCTTCCGAGCGGGAGGTGAGCGTCTTCACCACTAGGCCACCATGCCGCTCATCCTAAATCAAGGCTACCTGTATTTATTTATTTATTCAATTGATATAGCTGCCCATTTCAAACCAGTGACTCTGGACCAGGGGTGGGTTCTAACTTACCTCGCTGCCGGTTCGCTTCCTCCCGCGTCGCGTGGGTGCGCCTCGTGGGCGCGCGCATGTGCAGTACCAAAAAAATCCAAAAAAATAAATAATAATAATAATTTAAAAAGCCAAAAACAAGATGGCGACCGCATGCACAGTGCCGGAAACTCGGCTTCTGCACATGCTCAGAAGAAAAAAAGAAAAAAGAAAAAAAAAGAAAATTCAAAAAAATTCAAAAAACAAAAGTTGAAAACAAGATGGCGACCGCATGCACAGTGCCGGAAACTCGGCTTCTGTACATGCTCAGAGGAAAATAATAATAATAAAAATAATAATAAAAAAGATGGCAGCGCCCACAGACCGGCACTGACCGAACCGGTTCCGTGACATCATCGTGACGTCACCAGCGGGTCGCTACTGGTTCAGGCGAACCAGTCCAAACCGGGAGGAACCCACCCCTGCTCTGGACATTTCCAGCAGTGCATATATTGTGTGGTGTCTAAGAATGGTCCATTTTTCCTTCTTTGCTCCTTTGAATCTGCCTGCATTTGGATTTCTAACTTCCAATTTAGGGCAAATACAGGTAGTCCTCAACTTACAATAATTCATTTAGTGACTGTTTAAAATTACAACGCATTGAACAAAGCGACTTATGACCGTTTTTCATACTTGCAGCATCTCCATGGTCACGTGACCAAAATTCAGATGCTTGGCAACATATTTATGACGGTTGCAGTGTCCCGGGGTCACGTGATCGCCTTTTGCAACCTTCTGACAAGCAAAGTCAATGGGGAAGCCAGGTTCACTTAACGACTGTGTTACTAGCTTAACAACTGCAGTGATTCACTTAACAACTGTGACAAGAAAGGTTGTAAAAATGGGGCAAAATTCACTTAACAACTGTCTCACTTAGCAAGAGAAATTTTAGGCTTAATTGTAGTCGTAAATCAAGGACTCCCTGTAATGATCAGGATTTTCCTTTTATTTTCAACGTACCTATTTTGGATTCAGCTGGATTGGTTTCAGTGTCACACACCGCTTAAATGTCCCAAAGGTGCTTTTTCAGGAGGCAACTGGACTTTCTTGTTTTTTTTCTTTTGAAGACGTTTCGCTTCTCATCCAAGAAGCTTCTTCAGCTCTGACAGGATAGTGGGGAAATGGAAGGATTTATATTCCTTGCAGTCATCTGATCATTTGTGTCCTTTTAGAGGGTCGTTGAGGCCACTTGGAGGTTTAGCTGTGTCCTCAGGGTCACCTGAGTCCAGTTGCCTCCTGAAAAAGCACCTTTGGGACAACCATGACCTGGATGACTGAGAATCTCNCTCTGTGATACACAGGTGTGTGTGTGTGTGTGTGTGTGTGTGTGTGTGTGTGTGTGTGTACACGTGTACCTGCCATTGTTCCCCATCCCAGGACTGCAGACAGAACAATTTTGAATATGCTACCATTGGATGCCAACCAGCCAGGGAGTCTGGATATTCCTGCTCAGTATTTCTCCATCTGAGGAACCCAGTCTGGGGAATTCTGGGGCTTGAAGTCCACACAATTTAAAGTTCCTCCGGTTGAAAAACACTGTTCCTACTCCATTTCCTCCTAGTCAGTCAGTATCCTATGGCGGTTGACAATGGCATGATTCAGGCTGTTTTCTGGAAAGGTTGGGATTATTATTATTCAGCAACTGTCAATAAGAAAGACAAAGATATCTGAACAGCGGCTGTTGAAATACAGCAGAATAGAAGAGAAAGAACTGGAGAAAATCCCCAAATACAAAAATCTGCAAACAGAAGTGCAACAACTGTGGCAAAAGAAAGGAAAGGTATTCCAAATAGAGATAGGCGCCTGGGGTGCAATTCCAAAACATCTGGAGCACCACTTGAACACCATCGGCATTGACAAATTCACTATCAATCAATTGCAAAAGGTGGCTTTACGCAGAACAGTTTACATCCTGCGACGATACCGCTAATACCTATAAAACATCAACATCTGCCTATCCCAGCTCCTTGGGAAGGACTCGATAGGTGGATAAAAATGCCAAATTCAGTCTGAACATCTGGCTGAGTGTGCTACAAGCCATAATAATAATAATAATAGAAATTCTTTGTCATACCAATCATAATTTGAGCTCTTGGAACGATACCTAAAAAACTTTCTCGATATTTGGAAATATTGAATTTATCAGACTGTGTAACCAAGCATGGGCAGTCCTTGACTTACGACCACAATTGAGCCCAACATTTTTGTTGCTAAGTGAAAAATTTAAGTGAATTTTGGCCCATTTTACAACCTTTCTTGCCACAGTTGTTAAGTGAATCACTGCAGTTGTTAAATTACTAACACGGTTGTTAAGTGAATCGGGGTTTCCCACTGACTTTGCTTATAGGAAGGTCACAAAAGGGGATCACGTGACCCCAGGACACTGCAACGGTCATAAATATGAGTCAGTTCCCAAGGGTCTGAATTTTGATCACATGACCAAGGGGATGCTACAATCGTACCGTAGTACAGCAGTCTCCAACCTTGGCAACTTTAAGACTTGTGGACTTCAACTCCCAGAATTCCTCAGCCAGCAAAGTCCACAAGTCTTAAAGTTGTCAAGGTTGGAGACCCTTGCCATAGTACTAAGTGTGAAAAATGATCATGTCACTTTTTTCTGTGCTGTTGTAACTTTGAACGGTCACTAAATGAACTGTTGTTAAGTCGAGGACTACCTGTAATCCTATATTGCTTTGATTTGATGCCTGACTTGGTTGCCAGGGCATCCAGGGTGGCTCAAAAGTCAATCAGGGTATTGCAGCCACCATCTTGACTTGTTTGACCCCTCGCCTCCTGTGGACATCGCTGGTGTTGCCTTTTATTTCACAAACCCTGTGTAGAGTTAAGCAACCATCATCAGCTGCACAAAGATTGCAGCTGATAAGACCAGTCAAGGGTGGACATTGAGAAATCTCCAAAATTAGCCACGAGGTCAATTCTTTTCTCCAAAAGTCACACCCTGCAAATAAACTACTTTTTTTTTGGTATGGCTGGCTGGCAGTCCTAGATAAATTCAACAGAGGTCAAACATGGCAAACAATATTAGTTCCCCTTCTCTAGTCAGCTTAAGATCTTGAGTCCTTCCTCTCCGATATCTCTTCCCCAAAGAACAACATCTAAGGGGTGCCTGGGTAAATGTTTTGCAGCAAAAAACAAAGGGAGCCATTGTGGAGCCTTGGTGAAGGCTCTGGAGTAGTGAAGGACACACAATATGGACTTTGTAGTACCAACAACATGAACTTTGTGGAGAGTTGGGTTCTGTTCTCCCATAGCCATGGAAGCCCTCTGGTGGACTGAGACAACACCCCCCCTCTCAGCTTCAGAACCAAAGTGGCTTATAATAGAATAACGAAGTTGGAAGGGACCTTGTAGGTCATCTAGTCCAACCCCCTGCTCAAGCAGGAGACCCTATGCAATTTCTTAATAGTGAAGGTGCTGGACTAGGTGTTGGGAGAGCTGTTTCAAGTCCCCCCCCACTCAGCCCCAGAAGCTCATTGGCTGATTTTGGGAGTTTCTCCCTCTCAGCTTAAGAACCAATCACGGGTAGTAAGGAAGGGGTTGGAAGTCCATTTTAGACACAGAAACTCATTAGCTGATTTCCCCTCTCAGCCCAAAGTGTCAATCAAGTGTAGTGATAAAAGTCTTGGGCTAGGCGTGGGGAACCATGGACACTTATTGGCTGACTTTGAGCCAGTCCCTCCCTCTCAAACCAAGAACCAATCAGGTGTAGTGCAGAAGGTACTGGACTGGGAACAGGAAAACCCAGGTTCTAGTTACCCTCCCACACCTCAGCCCCAGAAGCTCATTGGCTGACTTTGGGCAACTCCCTCCCTCTCAGCCCAAAGAGCCAATCAGCTGTAGTGGGGAAAGGGGTGGGTTAGGAATGGGGAGACACATACAGATAGTCCTCGACTTACAACTACAATTGAGCCCAAAATTTCTGTTGTTAAGTGAGACATTTGTTGAGTTTTACCTCATTTTACGACCTTTCTTGCCACAGTTGTTAAGCAAATCATTGCAGTTGATAAGTTAGGAACCTGGTTGTTAAGTGAATCTGGCTTCCCCGCTGACTTTGCTTGCCAGAAGGTCGCAAAGGATGATCACATGATCTTGGGGGACAGCAACGGTCATAAGTATGAACCAGTTGCCAAGCATCTGAATTTTGATCACATGATCATGGGGATGCTCCCAAGGTTGTAACTGTGAAAAATCGTCACAAGTCACTTTTTTCAGTGCCGTTGAAACTTTGAACGGTCACTAAGTGAAATGTTGTAAGTCGAGGACTACCTGTATTATGGTTCCGCCCTCAGCCATGGAAACTGTTTGGGGGACCTGGGGCCAGCCCCTCTCTGACCCAATTTACCTCAGAGGGAATAAATTAATAAATCCCCTGCAAATTTCCCTTTCGCTCCTAAAGAAAGGGCAGGGTATAAGTCTGACAGATACACAAATAATAAATAGCGGTTCTTCAGAGGTGATGAAGTTCACTATTGCATATATGATTATGATGTACACAATAAAAGGCCAGAAAATTCAGTTTTGTTTTCCCTGTAACTCCCGGCCTCAAACCAGTCTGTTTTTTTTCCAACTAAAGATGGAGAGATATTTCCTTATCTTAATCCCACAGGGGACGTTATTTTTTTCATCCAAAGGACACCAGAAGTTGACCTGAACAACAAAACCTTAAAGCCAAAATTAAAGTCTGGTTTCATTTTAAACTTGGTTAAATGAAACAAATTCTGTGCACTTGCTCCTGATGCAGTGGCTAATTTCCCACTCAGATTTTTTAAAATTATAATTCAACTGCAGCTTTTAGGGACAGGGGTGAATCACAGTCGTGCCATTGAAGCACCATCCCTTTAAAGTGGGTTTTATTAAACAATTTCACCACTTCTTTTTCTCTTCCTGTAATGTGCTCGGCCAGCCGTTATGGTCTGTTAAATCTGATTTAGGTCATAGCGTGATGTGTGAACCTAGCCATTATGGCGGTATTTTTCAAACTTGGCCATTTTAAGACACGTGGACTTCAACTCCCAGAATTCCCTAGCTGGCTATGCCAGCTAGGGAATTCTGGGAGTTGAAGTCCACGTGCCTTAAAATGACCAAGGTCGTAAAAATGGGATATTATGGCTTATTCAACTACAGCTGAGGGTTAACAGGAAGCTTTAAAGGAATGGGAAGAATCAGACTGCACTCCTGAAATACTTTGAATATTGACTTTGATTGGCTACTTCCTCTTAAATCAGCCTACCTCACAGGATTATCGTTGCCTGCATGAAGTGAAATGAGTTTCTAAGCTAAACCCAGAGCTACCAATATTATTAGACCCTTTCTATTTTAGTTTCAGCAGTTTCCCAAAGATTTTGCGCTCTATTTGCTAGGCAATCCCAAACCTGCCTTCCCACCCAATCTCTGGCTCTTTTAAAGGCAGGTTTCATAACAAAAAGGAAACCCGGGAGCTGGAAATTCAGAGACACAAAGAAAAGAAACAGGGGAACAAAAGCAGAGGTTGCCACAGCCGCTCTCTCCGATTCCTCCAACCCTCCAAAATCAAATAAGACATTCAATGGGGCCACACCGGGAACGCCCATCCAAGCAGTTTCTATTTGTACACGGTTCCCAACTCGAGGTTTGCTAGTGTAACACAATCCTAAGGCACCTGCCAGCCTGAGCCAGATCCACAACCTGCGCCCATCAGGATCCGCTTTCCCGATCCAGATCTACAACCTGCGCTCAGATCCCCGCTCCATATTCCCGCATCTCCTCTGCCTAGACGTGCTTAAGGGCACCCCTCGAAAGCAAAGCCCATCCTTACAGAGGCGCAGCAAGAACCGCGCAAATGGGAAAGGGAGCTCCGCAGAGCCCTGGGCGCCCATCTCAGCGCCCCCGGGGCTCGCTCGGCCAGAATCGGGGCTCTCCAAAAGCCGGCGACGCGGGTGGCCTTGCAGGATCGGGTCCCGGGGGAGCCGATTGCCGCCCGATCCTCCTTTTCCTCGCTCCCGACGGTCGCTGCTGCGAGCGAACGGGAGGACTGGGAAACTGCCGCGCCCTATTCGGGCATGAGCCCAGGGGCGCGCAGCCCTCGCTGGAGAGGGAAAACTTTGGGCGAAAGAGCCGGGAGGGGAGGGGGAGTCCGGGATCACCCCCTCCCCGAAGCACTCACCGTCCGGCTGGGAGTTGCGGGGCGGCAGAAGACGGGCTGGAGAGTCCCAGAGCCCCTCCGCACGGCGGAGCGAACTTTCTCCTCCCCGGCGGCGCGCAGGTGAACCTTTTGCCCAGGTATGCGGTAGAGCCTGACTGCCGCCTCCAGTTTAACCCTTCCAGGTCCAACCGAGAAGGAGGGAGCGAGGAGGGCGCCCGGGCCGGGGGTGGCACCGTGGCACCTTTGCCCTCGGCTCCTGGGCAAGGCGGCAGCAGGTGAACGGGCTCTTGGCACTGCCGCCGCTGCCATTATCATTATTATAGGTGCCATTACCATTATTATTATTATTATTATACTTTGGCGATCTACAGTTAAGATTCGCAGTCTAAGATGGGTGGAAGCTCAATACAGGTAGTCCTCGACTTACAACAGTTTGCTTAGTGACCGAAGTTACAACGGCACTGAAAAGAATGACTTATGACCGTTTTTCACACTTATGACCGTTGCAGCTTCCCCATGGTCATGTGATCTGAAGTCAGATGCTTGGCAACCGGCATCTATTTGTGACCATTGCAGGATCCTGGGATCATGTGATCCCCTTTTGCGACCTTCGGACAAGCAAAGTCGATGGGGAAGCCAGATTCACTTAATTGAACAACTGCAGTGATTCGTTTAACAAATGTAGCAAGAAAAGTTGTAAAAGGGGGCAAACTCACTTAACAAATTTCTCACTTAGCGACATACATTTTGGTCGTAAATTAAGCACTACTTATCTGTAATTCAAATCCTAATCTACGATCTAAGCATTATTAAAGTACTGTCTAAGAATATAGCTAGTTTCAAGCAGGGTGGGGTCCCTTTGTGTAAAATTAGGGCATTCAGATTTGATAAATTCAGTATTTCCAGATATCAAGTGAGTACTACTACAGGTAGTCCTTGACTTACGACAATTGAGCTCAAAATTTCCATTGCTAAGTGAGACATTTGTTAAGTGAATTTTGCCCCATTTTACGACCTTTCTTGTCACAGTTGTTAAGTGAATCACAGGGGTTAGTCACATGATTGTTAAGTGAATCTGGCTTCCCCATTGACTTTGCTGGTCCGAAGGTCGCAAAAGGAAATCACGTGATCCCAAGACACTGCAACCGTCATAAATATGAGCCAGTTGCCACGCGTCTGAATTTTGATCCCGTGACCATGGGGATGCTGCAAGGGTCGTAAGTGTGAAAAATGGTCATAAGTCACTTTTTTCAGTGCCGTTGTGACTGCGAATGGTCACTAAATGAACTGTGGTAAGTCAAGGAATACCTGTATGCTAGTTCAGCGACTCTCAGGTATTATGTATGTTCACTGCCTTGAGGTGCTTATAAAATTAATAAAAGCAAGTTACGTAAGGTATGATGGAACTCCCTTGGGGCTACTTACGACCTAGATCTGAAGTCACATCATTCGAGCCTCCTCCATAGTCACGTGACTGCACTTCTGATGCTCAGCAATGCGTCCGTCCACATTTATGGCTGTTTGCAGTCAGTGTCCTGCAGTCAGGTGACCGAGTTTTGTTGAAAACCGGCACTTTGGCGAAGCCATGCCCATAGCAAACCATGGGTTCACTTAATGACTGTGCTGTTTAACGACTGCTGCGGCTGCTTTATGACTGCTGTGTTTCCTTAATGACAGCTTAAAAAAAGGTCATAAAATTGGCCATCGTGACTTATGACCATAATGGGCAAGTTCCATTATGGTCATATGTTGAGGATTACCTGTAGAGAGTAAGATGGATGGCAGAAGAGCCATTGTGGGTTAGGGGAGAAGATTTACATATTAACAGAGTTGGAAGGGACCTTGTAGGTCATCTAGTCTAACCCCCTGCCCAAGCAGGGGACCCTACACCATTTCTGACAAATGGCAGTCCAATCTCTTCTTGAAAGCCTCCAGTGATGAAGCTCCCACAACTTCCTAGATGCTAGACTTGAAGTGGGAAGACCCCATTTTTAGTCCCGCCTCAACCACAGATGCTCATTGGCTGATACTGCGCCGGTCCTTCCCTCTTAGCCCAAGAGCCAATCAGGTTTAGAGGAGAAGGGGGTGGACTAGGAGTGGAGAGACCTGGGTTCTAGTCCCGCTCCAGCTCGGAAGCTCACTGACTGATTTTGGAGCAATCGCTCCCTTTCAGCCCAACCTACCCCACAAAAAATTGTTGTTGTGGGTAAAAATAGGAGTAGGAAACACTATGTAAGCTGTCTTGTTTAGAAAAGGTGAGTTATAAATGAGGTGTCCTCGGTGCTGTCTGAGCTTGGTTGTTTCCTCGCAGACAATTCATTACCCAAATGAGGCAATATCATCAGGACTAGTTATAAATGTCACATGTAAATCAATGAAATAAAATGGTGGAAAATGGCGCCTTTCATTCTCTGAATCTGTGTGTGGGACAAGAAGGAGGAGGCAGAGCTGCAGGTTGCCCAATCACAACGTTGGAAGGGACCTAAAAGGTCATCAAGTTCAACCCTCGGCCTACTGCAGGATACACTACCTCAGTTTTTCTCAACCTTGGCAACTTTAAGTTGGGTGGACTTCAACTCCCAGAATTCCCCAGCAAGCTGGGGAATTCTGGGAGTTGAAGTCCACCCATCTTAAAGTTGCCAAGGTTGAGAAAAACTGAGCTACACCATTTCCTTAACAGGATACAAAGCTAGGCTTTTCTAGGCTGAAGTAAAGGAAGAGGGGCATCCTTCTTTCCTTCTTTGACCTTAAAATCTGATTAATTGAAGTCACTGGCAATTAAAAAAATTGTAGTTTGGGGTGGATTTTATGGTTTTATTGATTTAGAAGAAAAATTAATGGGACATTTCCCTTTGAATAGCACCTTTATCTAATGTTCTGGCTCGCCTTTTTTCCCCCAGCTTAGTGAAACTGGGAGATACAGGTGATCCTCGACTTACAAGACTTACGACTGTTTTTCACAGTTACGACCTTTGCAACATTCCAATGGTCATGCGATCCAAATTCAGATGCTTGGCAACTGATTCATACTTATGACCATTGCTGTGTCCCAAGGTCATGGGATCCCCTTTTGCGAACTTCTGACGAGCAAAGTCAATGGGGAAGCCAGATTCACTTAACGACTGTGTTCCTAACTTAATACCCGTGCTTCCCTGAAAATAAGACCCGGTCTTATATATTTTTTTGGATTCCAAAATAAGCACTAGGGCTTATTTTTGGGGAAACACACTTTCAGGGTGATCAGCCTGGCTAGGCACCCCGCCGCCCCGGTGCGCGCACAAGAAGCGGCAAGCACACAGGGACCAAGGGTATAAGAGCCGAGGTGGCGCAGTGGTTAGAGTGCAGTACTGCAGGCTACTTCAGCTGACTGCTAGCTGCAGTTCGGCAGTTCAAATCTCACCGGCTCAAGGTTGACTCAGCCTTCCATCCTTCTGAGGTGGGTAAAATGAGGACCCAGATTGTTGGGGGCAATATGCTGACTCTGTGAACCGCTTAGCGAGGGCTGTAAAGCACTGTAAAGCGGTATATAAGTCTAAGTGCTATTGCTATTGCTATTGCTACCTGGCAATAGCTGCAGCCTGTCGATCCTTTGGTCAGCATACTCTGGGGCTGCACAGCACAGGCAGGTGAGTTGATTTCCTGTCCATGCAGCAGACGGAGGCAGAGACAGGCGATCTGGATGTGCTGCGCAGGCTACATGAAAGCTGAGAGTTGGTGGGTTGGAGGGGCAGGTGGCTGCGGGAGGCTCGTCTTCACGTGGCGGTACCGGCAGCAGACAGAGGCAGAGGCGTGGGGCGGAAGGCAGGTGATCCCAATGTGTTGCGCAGGCCGCAGGCAAGCCAAGAGACGTGAAGACGAGCCTCCCACGGCCGCCTGCCCACTCCGGCCCACCGACTCTCAGCTTTCCCACGGCCCATGTGGCACGTCCAGATCGCCTGCCTTCCCCCCCTTCCCTGCGCCTCTGTGTCCGTCTGCTGCCGGTGCCACTGCGCAAAGACAAGCCTCCTGTGGCCAGCCACCTGCTCCGGCCCACCAACTGTCGGCTTTTCGACACCGTCGGCCCATGCGCAGTCGTCGCCTCCTATGCTGACCAAGCCCATCCCCCTTCACTAGGGCTTATTGTTGAGCTAGGGCTTACATTAGGCGCACACTTAAAAAAGTCAGGCTAGGCCTTATTTTCAGGGTAGGTCCTATTTTTGGGAAAACACAGTAGCTGCAGTGATTCACTTAACAACTGTGGCAAGAAAGGTCGTAAAATGCTGCGAAATTCACTTAACAAATGTTTCACTTAGCAACAGAAAAGTTGGGCTCAATTGTGGTCGTAACTCGAGGACAAACCTGTACAGATTTTTTTTCTCCGTTTCTTTAAAAGAATTAGTAAATATATCACAGTGGCAGCCCCATAGTGCACTAGAAGCTACATCCCTTTATAGGCACATGCAACATACATAAAAAAGAGGTGGGATTTTAATGTACATTTGTGACTTCCATCTTGATTTTTTTGTAAACTTTTTCTATTGATAGGGATTTCAACTCTGCCAATCTTTATGCAGGTAAACCAGCACCATCACAGGCCTGGGTGGGAATTCTGGGAGTTGAAGTCCAAACATCTTAAAGCTGCTGTCGTTGAGAAACTCTGGTCCACAGGGCTGCTCGTTTAGGAGCAAACCAACTTGAACAAAGATGGAATTTCTCACCAAGTTAGACCCAAAGGCTATAAATTCAGCCCCAGAAGAATATTACAACTTGAAAGTTCCTTAATAGTCCTCTTGTTTATCCCGATATAGGATATCTCTGATTATACTGTTCTTAAGTAATGACCTTCAGGTTCCCCTGAAGGAGATGATCCCATGATCCCATGCTAGAATAAGCCCAGTGATCAGGATCCAGTGCTCAAGAGCAAATTGTGAAGAGACTGAAACAGATATACCTTGGAGAGGTTCCAAAGAGGATGAGGTTATTCCACAAGGGCTATTAATCACTAAATCTTTGAATTATCAGACACCAGAAGCCATAATCAAGCTACTTGTTCTTCATGCTTTGCTTGTAAACCTCCCAGTTGGATCTGAATGCTGGATGAGAAGGCTTGGGGGCCTGGTCTCATGTTTTCAGGCATGCTCCCATTTCCTCTTTATGTCATCCGAGGCATGGTTCAGATTTATGTAATCCTGGCTGCTCAGCCTCAGAGCAAGGGCCTTACGGAAATACAATTCTGGACTAATTTGCCAGCGTTTTTACAAGATGCCTGAAATGATCTTAAACTTGAGAAATTGTGCGACATTGAAGTTCACTCACTTTAAGATGAGTGAACCTCAGTTCCCAGAATTCCCCAGACAGCATTCTGGGAGTTGAAGTCCACGGGCCTTAAAGTAGCCAAGATTGAAAAACATTGATGTGCAAATAGAAACACGAGTGGCAACAAGTTACAGATTTTTACTTCTGCCTCTTATCACCGAAAACTGCGCATGTGCAGAAGCAAAACAAGCAAACAAATAGCAAAAAAAATTTAAAATGCCAAAAACAAGATGGCAGTGCATGCGCAGTGCCAGAAACTCGGCTTCTGCGCATGCGCAGAAACAAAAACCAGCAAAAAATCCCCCCCCCCAAAAAAAGATGGCGGCGTCCATGGACCGGCACCAACAGAACCGGCTCCGTGACGTCACCACCGGTTTACTACCGGTTCTATAGAACTGGAGGAACCCGCCTCTGGTCTCTCCCCTCCATAAAAACCACCCAGCACCCACAGAAAGACAGATTAGTCATTAGCAGATTAAGGAACGGCTGTAATTAGAGGCACAGCAAAGTATTACAGATCATGTATTCACAGCCCCAAGGTTGCCAATTCTCCTTCTAGGTCTGTCCGTCGTTCTTTTTCTCCCCCCACCCCCCCGCTGATGTATAAATTTCTCCCGCCAAATATTCCCTCTCAGATGCATAAACGCCTCTCCTTCTTTCCTTCCTTCCCTCCCTCCTCCCGCTTCCCACCCCCAATAAATAGCCGAGGATATCTTGATTTTAATCGGGGGGGGGGGAGGGGGTGGCACTGATGCCCACATATTAAAACTAATAGTGCAATTCTCAGCATGTCTGCTCGGAAATCGGCCTCTCAGCGTTCCCGAGAGGTCTTCCTTCCAACAGCTGCACATCCAAATTGCAATCTAAAGCATGCAGCCAAAGAGTTTTGAAGTTTTCTGTCTCTCTTTCTGTCTCTCTTTCTCTCTCTCTCCCGCCTCCCTCCAGGAAGCATTGTGGTTTATTACTTTAATTAACGGTTGCAGTTCAAGTTCTCCTCTAATGCAAAGAGGATTTTCTTCACAGACTTGGGGGAGAGAAGAGTTCCAGGTGGAGAGAAACTGGCAGTTAACAGAGGGGAATCCTGAGCACGCTTTAATGTGTGAACTTGGCCAGCCGTCAGATAATCCAGGGTGGATCCTTGGCGATGTGATTCTTTAATCATGTGGCTGGATCCAAAGATGGAGCAAAGGGGGAAACAGATTTGGCAGAAGATGATCTAGAAATATTCTCAACATGAGATGGAGGCCTGTTGGTGGACCCTTTCAGAATGCCGTTTTGTGGTCTCCGTTACGGGTAGTTCTCGACTTACAAAAGTTCGTTTAGTGACAGTTCAAAGTTACAACGGCACTGAAAAAAGGGACTGATGACCGTTTTTCACACTTAACAACCGTTGCAGCATCCCCTGTGGTCACGTGATCAAAATTCAGACGCTTGGCAATCGATTCCTATTTATGACGGTCGCAGTGTCCCGGAGGTCATGTGATCCCCTTTTGCGGCCTTCTGACAAGCAAAGTCAACGGGGGAAGCCGGATTCATTGAACAACTGAGTCGTTGATTTAACAACGCAGCAGTGATCCACTTAACCACTGTGGCAAGGAAGGTTGCAAAATGGGGCCAAACTCACTGAATACCTATCTCGCTTAGCAACAGAAATTTTGGGGCTCGATGGTGGCCGTAAGTCGAGGGCTACCTGTATAGTCCTGCTCATTGTAAAAGGTGGGTGATTCTGAACGTTGGACTAAACTGTCCTTAGATGAAGCAGGTGAATTTTGCATACCTGCTGTATTCACACCTGCTCTTTCTGTCAGCTTCAGGCAGGTCCTTTGAAAATAGCAATAGCACTTAGACTTATATACCGCTTTACAGTGCTTTACAGCCCTCTCTAAGCGGTTCACAGAGTCAGCATATGATGGAGGAAGCCCCCCAATTTCCAAAGCAGAGCGTCAGTTCAAGGTTGGCTTGATTTTTCAAGTCATATAATAGACTTGTTGGGGGGGTGGGGTTGGGGGACTGCAATGATGACGCCTCTCCTTCCAACACATGAGATATCCAGATACGCCCTTGCAAATTTTTACAAGAAGTTCAACGCTGGAGTCAACCTTTCAACTTTGGTGGTTGAAAGAATTCTGCTTCAAATTCCCACTTCTGTGCACAACAGTGAAGGGAAAAATGCTCCTGTATAGCAGTTGACCCCCACTCAAATAATTCTGAAGGTCGGTTTGTAACCCACTCTTGCCAAGAGCGAGAGCTGCTGGGTTTGGGGTGGTCTCGTTTTTTTGCAACCCTCCACTCATTCCAAAATGTCATTTGCAAAGAAAGAAAAAAAAATGCAGGCAGTCCTCGACTTACAACCATTTCTTTAGTGACCATTCAAAGTTACAACGGCACTGAAAAAAAGTGACGCACAACCGGTCCTTGTACTTAACAACCGTGGCAGCAGCCCCGTGGTCATGTGATCAGAATTTGAGTGCTTGGCAGCCAGCGTGTGATCATCATTTGCAACCTTCCCAGCTAGCTTCCGACAAACCAAGCCAATGAGGGAAGCCAGATTCGCTTAACAACCATGCGATTCACTTAACAACTTCAGTCATTTGTTTAACCAGGGCAAAAAAAAAAAAGGGCATAAAATCAGGTGTGATTCACTTAACAACCGCTTTGCTTAGCAATAGAAATTCTGGCCCCAGTTGTGGTTGTAAGTCGAAGATTTACCTGTAGGTTTTGTTCCTGTGTGTCTTTTGTATCTCTCACAAGAAGCGATTCCTCTAGTCCTGTGTGTATAAGAAATGCTCATCCATCCAAAGTTTTGTTAGGAATGGTGGTAGTTGGGGTAAAACGACAAATGTAACTTCTTAAAAAATGAATACATCCAAGCTTGGTTTTTTTAATATATATATATATCTTGGTGGCTAGCTAAGAACATTCCAGTACTTTGTCAGGCCAACCTGGAAGGCTGTCAAACTTGTGTTTTCTCCACCTGCTTCTCTTGGACTGTGGGCTCCACCATTGGGCTGGGGGTATAATTGAACGGGGTCACTCGAGCAGCCCGGCTTGGGGAGCTGTGCCTGCTGGAAGGGAAATTCCCAAGAGAGCTGACTGACCCTTCGTGAGTAAAGGAGATGGACGCGGTGGTGGCCTTCGCGAGAGCAAAGCCGTCTCCTTCGTAGCTGTCGGGTGGGATCTTGACGACCTTCTGGGTCTCCAGAGTAGGGGAGGTGCTGGAATTAGTCTTTGTGGTGGAGAAATCTTCTGTCTGCACGACCGCGTCACTTGTCTTTGGCTGGAGAACTCCAGGCATCTGATCGCTCTCTTCTTCCTGCCAAGCGCTAACCAGGGGCAACGCCGTCGAAGGAAGAGTGCTCTTCAGAATGTGGGGTATGTCCTCGTCACGGATCCTCTTCCAGGTCCCTTTCACCATTGCCGGCTGCTGTGGTGGATGCTGCTGCTGTGGTTGCAGCTGTGATTGCGGTGGCTGCTGCTGCTGTGGCTGTGGCTGTGGTGGTGGCTGCTGCTGCTGCTGTGGTTGTTGTTGTTGTTGTTGCCGCTGCCGCTGTTGATTTTCGGTGCTTTTCTCTGCAGGAGGAATCACCGGTAGTTTTGAGACCTCCTCGTTCTTCTTTCTCCCACTTGAGGGCTCAGGGCTGTCCGATGGAGTAGAAGTAGGGCTGGCGGCCCTCTTGATGATGTTGATTTGAGGAGAGGATGAGTAACGCTTGAAAGGCTCTGGAGGAACATTGTTGGGTTTGACGGGAACTCGGGAGGGGCTTTCTGAGCTTGTCCTGCGGGGCGGCCTTGGGGGGCCTCCTGCAGAGGGACTCTGGCTGGGAAGAGGCATCCGGGAGATGACAGGACGTTGGCTTGACCCAGTTGGCTTGTCCACTTTGAGATCATCGCATCTGGAAGAGCAGAGGAAAACGGTCGGCAGGCCAAGGCGGCCTCTCCGCGGCGAGGCACCCTGAGAGAGTGAGGACAAAGGCTCGGAAGATGAGACCTCAGAGCGTTGCCTCATGCGAAGACTGGGCGACTCCTTGATGAATGTCAGCTGCCGTAGGAAGCCCGACTGGTGGGAGTCACTGCTGAGGGATCTTGCTGAGGACATGCGCATCAAATTAAGGCGGTTGGCCTGGAGAATACCTTTCCCGTTGACCTTAGGCCTTAGCTCATTGCTGCTGTTTCCTCCTCGTTCCTCCAGCGTAGGCATGGTGTTCCTCATCGGAAGCGTCTTCTTAACGGGCTTCTGCATAAAAGGGATGCGGACAGGTGATTTCTGGGTCTTGTGTTGCTTAGACACAGGGGATTTCTGGACCGGTTTGGGGGCTGGGCCAACGGGTGTGGTGCTTCCACTGGTCTTTCCAGCTTCACGTGATGGCGTCTGTCTGCTGGGTTGCTGCGATGGGGATGTGAGTTTCTTTTGGTTGGGTTGGGATGGCGTGGACGTTCTGGAGGATCCGGACGACGGTGCTCTGTTCATCCTGGCAGGTGGGGTTGCGCTTCTTTTGGGCAACATCAATTCCACCATTTCTGAGATCTTCCCAGGCCGGTGGAGACTCCTTGATCTCGGTTGGTTGAGATTCAGAGTTTTCTCGGGAGTTTCCTGCTTAGTGGCCCCTCCTGTTTTCTTTGGGGTGGACTTGGAGCTCTGCATTGGGGATTCCTTGGCTGCATCAGGCATGTAGATCACTGTCCTGCCTCGGAAGACGACGGGTAGGTTGCTCAGTGGTTTCTGCTGGCCTACATGTTTCTCCGTCTTATTCCTGCTGCCAGCACCTCTTGTTTCATTCAGATTCTTGCCATCTTGGAAAGATTTGGGGAGGTTTTTCTTCTCCACGCCACCGGTGGGAACTTTCCTGCCCCGGGTCTTGTCTCTTCTGTCCAAACTCAGCTGTAAAGCAGAGCTTGCTGAAAGGCCAGACATAAAAGACAAAATGGAGTCAGATTCTGAGGATGTCTCCTTGCCAAAGGAAGACGTAGCTTGGTGCAGCCAAGTAACAATGGAGTTTGCTCCTTCCTGGATGGCTTTCCAGTCAACGCTATCCAGATCTGAACCTTTTTCAGAAGCGATTTCATCAGGAAACCCCTTGGGCTTCCATTCCTTGGCCTTGAGACCCTTCTGCTCCTTCTCAGCATTCCTCCTTTTGGCTGAATGGCGTCTCCTCTTGGGCCCACCCAAGCTGATGCCCTTCTGCAGATCATTGTCTGAATTGTAACTGAGGGAACTGGCAGAGCTGTCCCTCCCTTTGGACACGGCTGCTCTCGTCCCCTGCCGACGGTTCATGGTCAGTTGGCGGTTAGCTCTGATCTTGGACATCTGCATCCTTTCTCCAGTCCCATAGAGTTCGAGATCGCTCAGGGAACTTAGAGAGGAGCTGAGAGAGTAACACGGTGGAGTCTCATCTGCAATCAGGTTGCTCCGGAGATGGGGCGCCATTTTGTTTTTAGCATGAAGCTGCTGACTGGAACTTAGCTCAGGTTCTTTCTTAGCCCAGCATTCTTTCTTTTGACCTTTGCTGGCCAGGTTGGGCTTTCTCTTGGGTGAGTTCTTCATGTCTAACTCCACTAGGTCATCGGAGTCATTCTCATAGAAGCAGTAGACAGCCTCTTCGGTTGGTGTGGTGTGGCAGAAGGATGGGAAGGCTCCATCGCTGTCATGGCTGCTGTTCTCCCGAGGTTCCTCCTTCTTCTTGGAACGATTGCCCTCAGAACTTGCCCTTGAGCTACCTTGCCTCAAGAAAGTCAATTCTAGGTTTCTGAGGGGAATGTTTCCTCTCCTGGACTCAGCCGATTGGGCCCGGGTTGCACGGAGCGGACTGGTGTGATTCGATCCAGTGTTGTGCTTAGAGGAGGAGGCCATTTTGGTTGGTGTTGAATGGCTGGAGGTGATTCTTCCAATCCGGCAGCTGCTTTGTTCAAGTTGGCGGATCTCCCTCTTGAGCCCCACCATCGGAGCCCCCGTTACTTCCTTTCTTTTTCCAGAGCAATGCCGGGAATCTCCCTCATCTTTCATAGGGTACTGAAGGGTCTCATCACTCAAAGAAGCAGCACTGGAGAAGTTGACGGGGGTTCCTTCTGCTGAGTCAGTGAAGGAATCCTCATTGCCCAGGTAGTCCTTGTTGGGTCTGGTGACCGTGGCCCATCTGTGCTTGGGGATGCCCAAGTGGGAATTGGCAGGAACCAACATGTAGACTGGAACCTGCATTGACGTCTTTGACTGAGGGTTTAGGACTTGGCCTGGAAGGCCCGAGACAAGGGATGTCCTGATCTTCCGGAAACGGGATGGCATGGCCGAATTGATGCACTCCCTCAGAATTTCAATATCCTCATCAGAGGTCAACTCAAGGCACTCCAGTTTCCTTTGGCCCTCGATGGCCCTTTCGTCATCTCTCTTCTCATGCGTCATGAAGTTCAACCCACTCCTTTCTGGGAACGGTGGGATAAGTTTCAGCTCAACGTCCTTCTGGACATAATGCTCGTGGAGGGGCAATGCACTCAAGCTGGACGCACATGAAAAGTTCTCATTGGGTTTCTCCACCGTGAAGTAGACCATGGAGTCGAGGTCTTGGGGCATCTGGAAACGCTCCTTAAAATCCGTGATGTCCATAAATTTCTTGACATTGTTCTCCCACTGGATGTTGAACTGGCTGGCTTCCTTCTCTGGCTGGCTGTTGAGTTCAAACAGAGGTGTTTTGCTGCGGCTTGGAGGCATGGTTTGCCCAGGGCTATCCGGGAGCTCACTTGGACTGACCGTACCGCTAATCATCTCACTGCAGGGCTCACTCTGGATAGAGCTGGCAATGGATGGGCTCTCAAAACTGCCCAGGGAACTGACCGAACTGCAGCGACTCATCACCAAAGGAGTCTCCTGGATGTAGTTTTCAGATGAGCTGGAAGGGGTCAAGTCCTCATGGCGAGAAGGTGACGCTCCTCTAAGAAACATTTTCTCTTTATTAGGGAAGGGGATAGCAATGGGTTGTGAAGATGAGGTGAGGGGTTCCACCTCCTGCTTTGCCTTCTTTTCTTGATGGTTCTTTTGAGCTTCCTCCACTTCTTCTACCTCGATGATCTCTAGAGAGGAATCCGTGTCCATCTCGTTCTCACTGTGGCTCTGCCCATCTAGGACGTTGTCAGCGGAGGAAATAGAAGACAGGGAACTGCATCGGGAGAAGCAAATTGGCGTATCTTCCATCGAGTATTTCTGCAGCCGTTCTTGTTTCGCTGGTTCTGCTGTGGTCAGTTTCTCTGGAACCTTGTTAAGATTATCGGTGGTTTTCATGGATAAACTGGGATAGTAAGAGCTGGTTCCCAAGACCCCCATAGTCCCAGATGCTATGGCACTGTTCTCTATGAGGGGCACATGCTGATAGGATGGGGAGAGTTTGATTGTGTGGACTTTGGGATCAGGATCTAGCTGTCTGCCTCCCTCTTTCTTCTTACATTCAGTTTCCTTCTCAGCAACATCAGGGTCAGGTGGCAGCCTTGTTACCTTGGCTTTTTCAAGAAGTTTCTCTTTTTCTGGTTTCTCCAACATCACATTGGATTCTTGCTGTTTCTTCTCAGGCAGTTCCATCTTTTCTGGCCTATTCATCAAGATGTTCTTCAAATCAAGACGGCTGGGACGTTTCTGATACCGGTGTAGTTCATCTTTAAAGTCCAAGAAGGTTGTTCGAGTACATGGTCTCATGTGTTCCTTTGGGCAGTAGCCATCACTGGTGCTTCCGCTGTTGAGGCTATCATTGGACAAGCTGGTATAAGCGTTTTTCAGCCGCAAGAGAGTGTGAGCCCGGCTCAAACCTTCACGCTTCATAATCCCACTGGTGTCCGAGAGGCGGCATGGAGAGCAAGACTGGGCACGGGCCTCATGGACTTCATCCAGACCATATTGCCAGTCAAGGCAGTGGTCTTCAGAGCTGAGGCTGAAGCTGTCATCAGAGGAGGTATGGAGAGTGGTTATGTCTTCCACCAACTTATCTATCTTGGCCACAGTCGTAGTGATCTTGTTGGCCAATTTCTCAGCCACTACGGAGACGTCGTTGTCCTGGGACACGAGCAGCGGGGAGACCTTCTTGGCTTCTGTGGACTTCCCACTTTGATCTTTCTCCGGTTCTGGGCCTCTTCTTTGGGAAACCGTTCTTGGCAAAGTTTGACTTTGGAGGAAGGATGAATTTAGGAACATGGAGAGAACTGACGCATTTCCCGTCTCCGTACTGCTAGAGACGTTGGGCACTTCGTCGTCATCAAAACAACCTGAATCAGAAGCGTAGTCCTTGGCCAAGCTATCCATGTGCCGCATTGGTTTCTTGATGACGCTCTGCTTCTTCATCGTCTGCTTCTCCATGGTGTCGAAAGTTTCAGCCAAGTGCTGGGCATCCAATTCAGCCTCCAGGGCCTTCTGTTTTCGCATATACAGGGAGGGCATACAAGAACCTGGTGAGATGACCGTGACATCTTTATACTTGAGCGGCCGGTTGGCAAGGAGGTTGCGGAGGGCTGCGGTGCTGCCCATGGCGATCATCTTGTGCTTAGAGTGGACGAGATTCCGGAGCATGCTGACCGCCCCCAGGTCCCACAGCAGTTCTTGGTCTTTGGGGCTACGTGCAGAGAGGTTCCACAGGGTGCCACAGGCATTGCTGACGATGGTCAGGCTGTGTGATTTGAGGTGCTGGAGGAGAGTTTGAAGGCAGTTGTGATCCCTCAGAATTTGCCTAGGAAAGAGCAGATTGAGGGTAAGATAAAAACAGTGCAGATCCCAGAGGAAAACAAGGAAGGTCTAAGATCCAATCTAGGTCACCGGGACCAAAGGTTTTGTTTTCCGAGCTTCCGGATTCCTATTATTTACAGATTAACTGTGTTGGAAGGGACCTTGTAGGTCATCTAGTCCAACCCCCCGCCCAAGCAGACCCTACACCATGTCTGACAGATGGCAGTCCAGTCTCTTCTTGAAAGCTTCCAGTGATGAAGCCCCCACAACTTCTGAAAGCAACTTCTGTTCCACTGGTTGATTGTTCTCACTGTCAGAAAATTCCTCCTTATTTCCAGGTTGAATCTCTCCTTGATCAGTTTCCATCCATTATTCCTTGTCTGGCCTTCAGATGCTTTGGAAAATAGCTTGACCCCCTCCTCTCTGTGGCAGCCCCTCAAATATTGGAAGACTGCTATCATGTCTCCCCTGGTCCTTCTCTTCACTAGACTAGCCATGCCCAGTTCTTGTAACTGTTCATCGTATGTTTTAGCCTCCAGTCCCCTAATCATCCTGGCTGCTCTTCTCTGCACTCTTTCTAGACATCTTTTTTATAGTGTGGTAACCAAAACTGGATGTAGTACTCTAGGTGAGGTCTTACTAAGGCTTCTAGTTCCTTGAGGATGGGCTCCAGCTGGAGTCCGAAAGCTCGGAAGACAAAACCTCTGCTCCCGGTGACCGACCCAGATTGGATCCTGCAATATTATCCTGGGGCACCTGTATTCTCCTTCATTCGTAAGGTAGTAAAGGTAAAGGTTCCCCTCGCACATACGTGCTAGTCGTTCCTGACTCTAGGGGGCGGTGCTCATCTCCATTTCAAAGCCGAAGAGCCAGCGCTGTCCAAAGACGTCTCCGTGGTCATGTGGCCGGCATGACTAAACGCCAAAGGCGCACGGAGCACTGTTACCTTCCCACCAAAGTGGTCCCTATTTTTTCTACTTGCATTTTTAATGTGCTTTCGAACTGCTAGGTTGGCGGAAGCTGAGACAAGTAACGGGAGCTCACTCCATTACGCGGCGCTAGGGATTCGAACCACTGAACTGCCGACCTTCTGATCGACAAGCTCAGCATCTTAGCCGCTGAGCCACCCTTTTTCATGAGGTTAGGGTTAATTATAAGGAGGGGAGGAATTAGAGAGCTATTTTAGGAGCTCTGAATTCATAGTCTACTTTGTAATACCAATTGCTGGGAACAACAACACAAGTGGGGTTTTAGCTTTCATATCCAAGGTGTGGCTATCCAAAAGGAAAAACGGACCACGACGGGAAAAAAGATACAGGTAATCCTTGACTTAGAACCATTTGTTTGGCAACCAAAGTTACAATGGCAGTGTTCCCACAGTCAAGGGATCCAAATTTTGGGTGCTTGACAGCTGGCATGTATTTGTAACGGATGCAGCATCTTGGGGGTCATGTGGTTGCTATTTGTGATCTTCCCAGGAAGCTCCAGCAAGCAAAGTCAATAAGGGAAGTGGATTCACTTAACAACCACAGCAAAAAAAAAAAAGTAAAATTGAATGCGATTCACTTAATGATTGCATTGCTTAGTGATGGAATTATGGTCATAAATCAAGGACTACCTATATAGGGATTTTCAGGAGATTAAATGAAAATAACCCCACTCGTTTTCTGGCAGACTAGAGAAGGGGTCTCCAACCTTGGCAACTTTAAGACTTGTGGACTTCAACTCCCAGAATTCAACTGGGAGTTGAAGTCCACAAGTCTTAAAGTTGCCAAGGTTGGAGACCCTGGACTAGAGGACGTTGGGAAGCGGTCAGAGATGAGACTGGGGACCGCAACGGTTGATTTTGACTCTAGTGATGTACAGTGATACCTTGTTACTCATCTTTAATTGGTTCCGGGAGGCACGATGAGTACCAAAAACGATTAACACCAAACATTTTTCCCCATAAGGAATACAGATAGTCCTCGACTTATGACCACAATTGAGCCCGAAATTTTTGTTATTAAGTGAGACATTTGTTAAGTGAGTTTTGCTCCATTTTACAAGCTTTCTTGCCACAGTTGTTAAGTGAATCACTGCAGTTGATAAGTAAGTAACCTAACCTTACAATAAGTAAGTTGTTAAGTGAATCTGGCTACCCTGTTGACTTCGCTTGTCCAAAGGTCGCAAAATGACCCTGGGATGCTGCAATGGTCATAACTATGAACCAGTTGCTAAGCATCTGAATTTCGATCGAGTGAGCTGCAAAGGTCGTAAGTGTGAAAAACGGTCATAAGTCACTTTTTTCAGTGTCCTTGTAACTTTGAACGGTCAGTAAAGGAACTGTTGTAAGTCGAGAACTACCTGTAATGTAGTGAGTCACAAAGTAGCCATCACCGACAAGTTCTAGCTTGTTCTTTGAGTACCAAACAAACGGTGAGTACCAGGACAAAATTTTCACATCGAAGTGCGTTGAGTATCAAATTTGATGAGTTTCATGTTAGAATAGAATAACAGAGTTGGAAGGGACCTTGGAGGTCTTCTAGTCCAACCCCCTGCTTAGGCAAGAAACCCTACACCACTTCAGACAAGTGGTTATCCAACATCTTCTTAAAAACTTCCAGTGCTGGAGCACCCACAACTTCTGGAGGCAAGCTGTTCCACTGATTAATTGTTCTAACTGTCACG
>QLTV01009056.1:2502711-2521364 GCA_003457575.1 Thermophis baileyi
AAGCAGTATGCTCCATCACATATTTGGGTATACCAGGTGATTCAACAGAAAAAAACATATATATCCTTGTCCCTGGAACAAGCTGAATAGGGAGGAGATCCTGTGGCTCAGAGGTTAAAGCATTTGCCTAACAAGGCAAGCTGCCCAGGTTCGAATCCTATAAGGGGTATGGCTAGCTGATGAGAGCTAAATAGCTTGAAATCTATAGTAGTCTCCCTTTATTTATTTATCAGTAAAAATATGTCACACACACACACACACACACACACACAGAGAGAGAGAGAGAGAGAGAGAGAGATATGTATCTTCCTTTCCCGCCTGATTCAGTTTTTCTGTCTTGGATCCCATCGCACCTTGTTGACCACATCCCCAAAGGTGAGGTTGGTCAAGGCCATGCCTGTGTAGCGCCTGAGTGCCAGGTTGAGGGGGTCATTGGTCATCTTGTGCATCTCATAGTCCACCTGCAGCAGCTCAGCAATGGCCTGGAGTCCACCTGGGAAGGGAAACGGAGAAGAGAAAAACTGTGAGCGTTGAGCCGCCAACAGCAGTGCACAACCAAAGGTGCAAGATTCTCCCAATCACATTTATCAGGGTCAATGCACAGAAAAAGCAGTCAGATGATAGAACCACAGAAAATAAAGAACTACACAGATAGTTCTCAACTTACGACTACAATTGGGACCAGAATTTCCACTACTAAGCAGGAGAGTTGTTAAGTGAGCCATGTCCGATTTTACAATTGTTTTCCCCATTTGTTAAGTGAATCACTGCACTTGTTAAGTGAATCACATGTTCATTAAGCAAATCCTGCTTCCCCCATTGACTTTGCATCTAAAAAGCTGGCTCGGAAGGTCGCAAATGGCAGTGACGTGACCCGAGGACATTGCAACCATCGTAAATACATGCCAGTTGCCAAACACCCTGAGGAAGCTGCAAGATTTGTAAGTGTGAGGCCTGGACATAATTCCTTTTTTTTTCCAGTGCTATTATAACTTTGAATGGTCGCTTAATGAATGGCTATAAGTCAAGGACTACCTGTATGGGATTTTCCCAAGTCAATCTTGATTCCTGGGGACTAAATGGACAATTCCCTGTTTCCTTGGCATCATTTTTGCTATCAATATCGTTTTTTCTTGTTCTTGCCTTCTTTCTAGGGCAAGGAGACTGGCTGATCCAAAGTGACTTGGCTGACCTCATGCCTACAGGCGGTTCAAAACCTTAGCCACTGTCCCACACCCACTCTCAGCTGGGGAAGACTTCTGAAATTACGTGGTTTAGGCTTGGTGGCTCTCTGTGGCAGCCATTTTGAAAACCCCAATGCCTTCTCCAACAGCAACCAAAATTGTCGGTCACTATTGTTAAGAGTAGTCACAGTCTTTAAATAGGTGATTTTTAGGCAACTTTGACAGATTGCCTGGACTGCCACCTGTCAGAAATGGTGTAGGGTCTCCTGCTTGGGCGCGGGGGGTGGGGTGGGGGTTGGACTAGATGACCTATAAGGTCCCTTCCAACTCTGTTAATCTGTTATTTTGGAAACCTAAAGAACATCAGACCTATTTAAGTCAGACTTATTAAGGGAAAAAAGTCCATCCTGGATGATGATGGCAATGGCAAAACACAGGTAGTAAGTAAGTAAGTAAGTAAGGGGCGTGCATAAGCGCACCAACGTGCCTACCGTCCCTGTCCTAATGTCCCCATGTATTCGTAACCATCTCATGTATTCATAACCATGTTTATACATTTTATGTATTCACAATCATGTTTATACTTTTTCCTGTAATCTTATATATGCTTGACTAAATAAATAAATAAATAAATAAATAAATAAATAAATAAATAAATAAATAAATAAATAAATAAATGTAGTCCTTGACCTATGACTGGTTGCTTAGCAACCGTTTGACGTTACGGCAGATTCTGAAAAGCTACCTGTACAGCATTTACAACCGTTTGCAGCATCCCACAGTTATATCACCGCAACTTACAGGTTTTCTTTCTTTCTTTTTTTTTTGCCAGAAACCGGTGTTTACTTCTGGTTTCCAGCAAAAAAAAATGCCCATTGCAGGCATAAAATCAGGTCGGTCAAATGACGGCCTGCTTAATGCCTGGCATGACTTAGTACTATAATTCCAGGCTTAATTATGATCGTAAGTCAAGTACTACCTGTATGTGGTTGCCAAAAAAAACCCTACAGAAATGTGTCCGTGAACTCACCCGCATGTTTTGGATGAGACAGTACAGAAGATATGATCCTTGGAACGGGAACATCTGAATACCAACATGAAGGGTTTTGGAGTTCCCAGATACTCGCAACTGGCATCTTGGTAGCCCTGCCACTGGCAGTCCCTTTAAGTGGCCAAGCTTAAGCCATTGGACTTGCAAGGCCTTTGGATTTACTTAGGATAGGAGCCGGGGTGTGCAGTAGTTAGAATGCAGTACAGGTAATCCTCGACTTACAACAGTTCATTTAGTGACCGTTCCAAATTAGGACGGCATTGAAAAAAGTGACTTAAGACCATTTCTCATAGTTACAACTGTTGCAGCATCCCCATGACCACGTGGTCAAAATTCAGACACTTGGCAACTGACTTGTATTTATGACCATTGCAGTGTCCCGGGGTCATGTGATCACTTTACGTGACCTTCTTACAAGCAAAGTCAACGGGGAAGCCAGGTTCACTTAACAACCTTGTTACTAACTTAACAACTGCAGTGATTCGCTTAACAACTGAGGCAAGAAAAGATGTAAAATGGGGCAAAATTCACTTAACAACGGTCTCATTTAGCGGCAGAAATGTTGGGCTCAATTGTGGTCGTAAGTTGAGGACTACCTGGTATTGCAAGCTGACTCTGCTCATTGGAAGTGTTTAAGAAGAGATTGGATAACCATTTGTCTGAAATGGCAGGGGGTTGGACTAGAAGACCTCCAAGGTCCCTTCCAACTCTGTTATTCTATTCTATTCTATTGCCAGGAGTTCGATACTGACAGGCTCAAGGTTGTCTCAGCCTTCCATCCTTCCGAGAAATGAGGACCCCGATGGTGGGGGGAAATATGCTGACTCTGTAAACTGCTTAGAGAGGGCTGTAAAGCATTATGAAGCTGTATATAAATCTAAGTGCTATTGCTATTTCTCTGAGATGGCAGACTGCAGTGCTCCCACGTGTGTAACCTACCCAGTTCATTCATGGCACGGCGATATTCCTCATCGAACGAGAGCTTCATGATGGCACATGTAGCTTGGCAGATCTGGGGCTCGATCGGAACAGGAGCTGCAGAGAAGGCAGTGGAATGCGGTGAATGGAACAGAAACCCCAAACATAAAAGAGCGGAGGTGGTGCAGTGGTTAGAGTGCAGCACTGCAGGCTACTTCAGCTGACTGCTAGCTGCAGTTCAGCGGTTCAAATCTCACCGGCTCAAGGTTGACTCAGCCTTCCATCCTTCCGAGGTGGGTCAAATGAGGACCCAGATTGTTGGGGACAATATGCTGACTCTGTGAACCGCTTAGAGAGGGCTGTAAAGACACTATAAAGCGGTATATAAGTCTAAGTGCTATTGTTATTGCTATTAATTGCATCAACTTTGGATGCAATTCAGTGGATTCACATCCCTTGGTGGTTTATACCCCAAATGAACCCATTTAAAGTAGGATTTGGAGAACTGGGCACAAGTTCAAAAAGTTGCTGTTTAGATCAGCGGGCTATGAAGAGGAAAGGAATGAAAATGTTTAGAGAATGGAAAGAGAATACTGAGCAGGGAGACGATAGCTAAAAAGGAGAAGTAGAGAGACTCTTCTGAAATATTAATAAACTCTCCTACATGAAGAAGAACATTAACGGTTGCTTTGAAACCAGTAATTTTGAAATGAACTCATGAAAGCTGCAACGCAAAATACAGACATCTGGGAAAACATAACTTTAAAAACATGTTGGTAAGGCTCTCTTTAAATGTTTGGCTTCTCATCGGGAGAGGCTTGAATAAATGCTGTTCAAATATCCTTTAGCAAGCCTCTTAGCGAATCTAATAACTGAAAGCTGACACAGAAATATTCCACTTAAAGAAATACTTTTAAAGTCAACAGAACTTGAGTATCTGCTGTTGCGTAACCTCAAGTCAGTTTCTGTCTTTGGGTCTAATGTAATCATTGCATTGTTATGCTAATAAAGGGTGAGTGTGGCATTTATTTATTCAGTTCATTTCCTTTCTCTATCGGCCCTTCCAAAATAGCTCAGGGCAATTTCCATTAAAAGTTAGGTCGTTAAAAAACACTGAAGCAAAACAAAACAGACTAAAAATCAAAGTAAAGCTCATGCGGAAATTATTTTGAACAGCAAAGCATTTACATTTTTCAGGTTGATTGAGGGCCTGCAAAGGAAATAGATCTCTGGGCTCTATAAAAACTCTGGCCCCATCTCTAAGAAGATTGTGGACAAGTCATAGCTATGGACTTCTCTGGATAGTCTTCATGAGCAATAGAGAGCAGGTAAAACAGTCCCAAAGATGCTTTTTTCAGGAGCCAACTGGAATTTCTGGTTTTTCTTTGAAGATGTTTCACTTCTCATCCAAGAAGCTTCTTCAGCTCTGACAGGATGGTGAGGGACGGAAGGATTTATATTCCTTGCATACAGCTGGTCATTTGCATCCTTTTAGAGGGTCATTGAAGCACTTGGAGGTTTATCTGTGTCCTCAGGGTCACCCGAGTGGTGGTTCCTGTAGTCTGTAATTTTTTACAGACTTTTAGCTATACAATTTGGGATGAACACCCTTTGAATGGTGTGGGAGTAGGAATGGATTTCCAGAGAAAAATTGCAGACTACAGGAACCAGGAGCACCACTCAGGTGACCCTGAGGACACAGATAAACCTCCAAGTGCTTCAGGGACCCTCTAAAAGGATGCAAATGACCAGCTGTCTGCAAGGAATATAAATCCTTCCATTCCCCACTATCCTGTCAGAGCTGAAGAAGCTTCTTAGATGAGAAGCGAAACGTCTTCAAAAGAAAAAACAAGAAAGTCCAGTTGCCTCCTGAAAAAGCACCTTTGGGACAACCATGACCTGGATGACTGAGAATTTCTACAGACTTTCAGGTAAAGCAGTATTTCTCAAACTTGGCAACTTTCAGCCTTGTGGACTTCAACTCCCAGAATTCCATGCTGTGGAATTCTGAGAGTTGAAGTCCACATGTTGACTTGTCACGTCGGGGAAATGACCCTCTGCGCATGCGCAGAAGCCTCTGCGCATGCGCAGAGGGTTCTTTGCCAGCCGTGGCGACCAGAGGACAGGTTCGGGGGCGTGGACAGCAGGCCATCGCCGCCGGTTCGGCGAGCGGGTGAAAATTTCCACCACAGGTACGGGCGAACCGGTCCGAACCGGCAGCAACCTACCACTGCCCTGGACTAGATCAGGGGTCCCCAACCTCTGGTCCGTGGACCGGCACCCATCTGTAGTATGCCAGCAACCGGTCCACGCAAACAAGCGAAGCCCCATCCGTGGGATGCAGGCAGCAAGTGAAACCATGCCCCTTCCGGTCAATGGAAAAACCTCTCTCCATGGAACCAGTTCCTAGTGCCCAAAATGTTGGGGGCTGCTGGACTAGATGATCTTCGTGTTTCCTTCCAACTCTACGGTTCTATGAGTCTGTTACTTTCCAATCCCAGAGTGATTCAAGTGTGCTAATCCTTGCTGGTGTCAAACTAAGAAGTATTTCATCCTCCTTCATTTACGTAAGAGATTAACATTAATGGTGTTAACTAAGCCACTTCTGCACTACTTCCACAGTAAAATCAGCCGTCTTGGGCAAGCATCCAAGAAGCAGGCGGCAAGGCATGCCTTCGCAGCTTCAGGTATCCCCAAACGAAATTCTTTCAACCCTTCCTACAAACAAGAATGGCTGAAGACATTCCTTGGCTGCCTGCAGAAATACTACAAGCCAGGTTTGGCCAGCAAAGATCTCATTAAAAAGCTTTGTCATCAGAAGGTTGCTAAGCAGTAAATCTGAAAGAAAAAAAATAAAAGGAATATCTTATCCCAAGTTGTTGGGAGAGTCATTCTGTGGGATGGTGGGATGGATGGAGGAACTTGCTGTTCCTCAGAGAAAGAGTGGTATCCACGTTTCAACAATAGAAATGAAATTAATCTTGCAGCACAAGCTTGCTTTTGGAAGGAATGGATCAATGCAAGACGTGTGTGTAAATGTGTTTTGTTGGGCTGTGGGCCATGTTTTCTTTATTTGTTAAATTTATTTGTGGCCTATCTCACCAAGAGGCTATTCTGGGCAGCTTACAACAATAAAACAGAAAAAAAACCAACAGAAAATGTAAAAATAACAATAATGAAGGGATAAAACAATGAAGATAAACAATGGAAGAACAATACAGATAGACCTTGACTTACAAAAGTTCGTTTAGTGACTATTTGAAGTTACGATGGAACTGAAAAAAGGGACTTATGACCGGTTTTCACACTTACGACTGTTGCAGTCAATGTCGAAAGTCAATGGGGAAGCCAGATTCGCTTTACAACCTTGTTACTAACAACTGCAGTGATTCACTTAACAAGCAAGAAAGGTCGTAAAACAAGGCAAAATTCACTTAACAAATGTCTCACTTAGCAACAGAAATTTTGGGCACAATTATGGTTGTAAGTCAAGGACTACCAGCAATATGAAATTTAAAAGATGGATAGAAATACCGTGTTTACCCGAAAATAAGACCCTGTCTTATATTTTTTTGAACCCTGAAATAAGCGCTTGGCCTTATTGCCATGCACTCAAAAGCCCGATTGGGCTTATTATCAGGGGATGTCTTATTTTGGGGAAAACAGTGTAGCTAGTTTATATTATTATGGAAAAGTAAAAAGTTGAGGTTCGATGCGAATGCTTTACTCTACTGCAACAGAGAGAAAGTAGGTAGTCAATGCTTTTGTTTTTCTCTTCTTCCTCCTCTCCTCACTTTTCTTTCCCCTTTTCCTCCCCACTGTGTCCCATTATTAGCTTTCATATTTTTGTATTTTATTCTACAATATAGCAATAGCACTTAGACTTATATACCGCTTCATAGTGCTTTTACAGCCCTCTCTAAGCGGTTCACAGAGTCAGCATATTGCCCCCAACAATCTGGGTCCTCATTTTACCCACCTCGGAAGGATGGAAGGCTGAGTCAACCTTGAGCCGGTGAGATTTGAACCGCCGAACTGCAGCTAGCAGTCAGCTGAAGTAGCCTGCAGTACTGCACTCTAACCACTGCGCCACCTCGGCTCCCTAGCCGACAAAACATGTTTTAAAAAATGAAATTAAAAAAGATGGAAGGAAAAGGGGCATGGGAAACCTCTCGGAAGGGACCCTCCCTAGTTTCCTGGACTGTAAAGGTGAGGGAGAGAGAGGTCCTTCCAGACTTGCAAGGTTCTCTTAATATAACCTTACAATAAAGACAGAGATATTGGTGTTGGGTGAGCTTTTTCTTTAGACCAGGGGTGTCAAACTCGATTTCATTGAGGGCCGCGTCATGGTTGGGTTTGACCTCAGGGGGCTGGGGTGGGCGTGGCCAGGGTAGGCGTGGCCAGCTCAACGTCACTCGTGTCGGGAGCGCCTGTGGTGGCCCGAGCGCTCTGCCAGAGAAAACAGGCCCCCGAGCTCCGTTTTCGGCTGCGATGGCCTCCTGCAACCCTCTGCCAGAGAAAACGGAGCTCCGGAGGGCCGCCCGTGGCTCTCCAGAGCTCCGTTTTCACTGGCAGAGGCACCGCGGGATGGTCCTTCGCTGTTTCCAGGGTGGTCCCACAGGCCAGATCTAAGCACCCTGCAGGCTGTATCCGACCCCCGGGCCTTGAGTTTGACACCCCTGCTTTAGACTCTCTGGAAAGGCTGATAGGTAACCCCAATCCTCCCTCTACCTGCTCCCCCCTCGGGGATCTTGGCCCCTTCCTTCTGCATCCTGAGCCAGTCCCAGCAGGTCTCGGAGTACGAGCGGATCTGTTCCAGCACGTGTAGCACCCGCATCTCCTTCTTGGCCTGTCCTTCGTCGGGCTGAGAGAAGATGATGTTGTGGAGGGCAGCGTTGGCCCGCATGCGACAATCCTTCCCTGCGGCTCCGGGGCTGTCGGGGGCGCTCGGTTCCCGGTCTGAGTCATGGAGAATCTGGATGAGGAGAGGGAGGCACCCCGACTTGCGCATGGCCAGGCAGCTTTCCTGGGAACTGGACATGGCCAGCAGAGTGCGCGACATGTCCTCCTTGTCGCGGGTGGCCAACATGGAAAGCAGCCAGAAGACCACCTCCACCTGAGGACCAGAAGCAAGAAATGCCTTTTTATTCACACTTAGCACAGCAGTGATTTCTTTTATCTTGCGGGTCCTTTGTTTTTCTTCTGTACAGGAAGCCTTTCCACTGCTAAGCGAGACAGTTGTTAAGTGAGCTTTGCCCCCATTTTACGATCTTCCTTGCCACAGTTGTTAAGTGAATCACCGCAGTTGTTAAGTTAGTAACGCAGTTGTTAAGTGAATCTGGCTTCCCCGTTGACTTTCCTTGTCAGAAGGTCGCAAAGGGGGATCACGTGACCCCGGGGGACACCGCAACTGTCATAAATATGAGTCGGTTGCCAAGTGTCTGAATTTTGATCACATGATCAGGATGCTGCAACAGTCGTAAGTGTGAAAATCCATCATAAGTCCCTTTTTTTAATGCTGTTGTAACTTCGAGCAGTCACTAAACAAACTGTTGCATTTCATTCCACTTTACAGATAGTCTTCTACTTACCATAGTTCATTTAGTGACTATTCAAAGTTACGACGACACTGAAAAAAGTGACTTATGACTGTTTTCCACACTTGCGATGTGGCAGCATCCCCATAGTCATGTGATCAAAATTTGGATGCTTGGCAACATACTCATATTTATGACGGTTGCAGTGTCCTGGGGTCATGTGTTCACCTCTTGCGACCTTCTGACAAGCAAAGTCAATGGGGAAGCCAGATTCACTTAATAATCTGTTACCAACTTAACAACTGCAGTGATTCACTTAACAGCTGTGGCAAAAAAAAAGTCACAAAGTGGGGCAAAATTCACTTAACTGTCTCACTTAGCGACAGAAAATTTGGGCTCAATTGTGGTCGTAAGTCGAAGACTACCTGGTACAAATGTTTTGTGGTTGTTTTTTTTAAGAAGATTGGGAGCTGCACATTTTGATGCTGCCACTAGATGGCACTCACGTAAAAGCCCAGCACCTGAGATTTGAAACTATGATTTGCATCATGTAAAAAACACCAGCGAAACTTTGATTGTATGGTTGTGGCCATTATTTTGACTTTTGTTTTGACTCCTTCTTCGCAGACAACCCTGTTTAGGGTTTGTTTTCTTGCTTGGGAAGAGGGTGCCTTCAAGTCATTGTTGATTCCTGGTGACTGCCTGGACAAATCCCTGAAGTTTTTTCTTGGCAAATTTTTAGAAGTGATTTGCCATTGTCTTCTTTCTAGGGCTGAGAGAAAGTGGCTGGCAGAAGGTCACCCAGCTGCCTTTGTGCCCAAGGCAAAACTAGAACTCAGACTCACCCAGTTTTTAGCCTGGATGCCTTAACCATCTCAGATCCTCAGCTTATGACTGTAATTGAGCACAGAATTATGGTTGCAAGGTGTGGTGGTCATTAAGCAAATCACAATGTGGCTGTGCCTGATTTTACGACTTTTTTTGCTGTGGCCGTTAAGTGACTGTGGCAGTTATAGAGTGAATGTGGCAGTTGTAGGGTGAATGCACGGTTGTTAAGTGAATCCATTGCCTGCAATGGGAGGTGGGTTTTTTTGCTGTAAAATGTAAAATGCTGTAAAAATGGGCCAGTTGCTGAATGCCAAAAAGTGATCATGTGACCGTGGATGGGGGGGCAGCTGTCAGAACTTCAAATAGTTTTGGGGAGGTCCATGGTAGCTTTGAATGGTCACGAAGTGACCAGTCGTATGTCAAGGACTATATCTGTACACCAAATTGGCTGCCTTGTCAAAACACACTCACAAAAGGGAAACTTGACTCCGAAAAGTAGGATCGGGTTAGATTCCAGTAGCGAAACGGCACCGATCCTACCCTGTGGAACCACATCCCCATGGAGATCCAGATAATCCTGACCACGTTAACCTATCTAAGGCATTACAGGCGTGGTTGTTCTCCCAGGCGTTTGGGCCACAAAGTTAATTGATTTTTGGTTGATTCCTTTCCAAACTTTGGACTGTAAATGGGATGATTTTAAGTCCACACATCTACATTAGGTATGGATGTTTATTTACGCTGCGATTGTGTTGCGTTCAGCTCCTCTGTTGGCCTCCTATAGTCACCACAAGTGAGATGGGTGATTATATGAAAGAAATTAGAAATAAACAAAATCAATGAATCAATCAATAATAGTTTGCGTGGAGGCTGCACTGCATTTGGAACGAAGGAGAAACTTCCTAACAGTGAGGACGATTAACCAGTGGAACAGAAGTTGCCTTCAGACGTTGTGGGTGCTTCATCACTGGAAGTTTTAAAGAGGAGACTGGACAGCCACTTGTCTGAAATGGTAGGGTCTCCTGTTTGAGGAGGGGGTTGGACTAGAAGACCTCAAAGGTCCCTTCCAACTCTGCTATTCTGTATTCAAATCACGTGCATACCTTAAAACAATAAAAGGCTGTCTGCAGGTCATGGTTATGCATATGTCCATAAACACCATGTTCTTTTTGACCATAGAAACATACTAATGTACCTTACTGCTGCCCAGCTGACCCTTTGCTTCCTCTGAATGGGTTGCGATGTCGAGCCTCCCATCTCCTTCGGTGCTTGGCAGTTTTCTAGAGGGCTGGAAGATAAGAATTGGGAAACACACAGAAACGTTTAATAAAAATTGCATCTTTGCACCCCGCTGGAGTCTGCCTGCCAGGATCTGCAAAGCCCATTTTGGTGGACATGCAGACATGTCTTAATCTTGGTTTGGCAAATCCAGAGAGTTTTAGAATATTTCCTGGGTGGGTAATATACATAATATTCCTTCCTCCTCCTATTTTCCCCACAACAACAACCCTGTGGAGGTGAGTTAGGCTGAGAGAGAGTGATTGGCCTAAAGTCACCCAGCCGGCTTTCATGCCTAAGGCAGGACTAGAACTCCCAGCCTCCTGGTGATTGGCCCAAAGTCACCCAGCTGGCTTTCATATAGAATAGAATAGAATAACAGAGTTGGAAGGGACCTTGGAGGTCTTCTAGTCCAACCCCCTGCTTAGGCAGGAAACCCTACACCACTTCAGACAAATGGTTATCCAACATCTTCTTAAAAATTTCCAGTGTTGGAGCATTCACAACTTCTGGAGGCAAGCTGTTCCACTGATTAATTGTTCTAACTGTCAGGAAATTTCTCCTTAGTTCTAAGTTGCTTCTCTCCTTGATTAGTTTCCACCCATTGCTTCTTGTCCTGCCCTCAAGTGCTTTGGAGAATAGCTTGACTCCCTCTTCTTTGTGGCAGCCCCTGAGATATTGGAACACTGCTGTCATGTCTCCCCTAGTCCTTCTTTTCATTAAACTAGACATACCGAGTTCCTGCAACCGTTCTTCATATGTTTTAGCCTCCAGTCCCCTAATGATCTTTGTTGCTCTTCTCTGCACGCTTTCCAGAGTCTCAACATCTTTTTTACATCGTGGCGACCAAAACTGAATGCAGTATTCCAAGTGTGGCCTTACCAAGGCATTATGAAGTGGCATTAACACTTCACGTGATCTTGATTCTATCCCTCTGTTAATGCAGCCTAGAACTGTGTTGGCTTTTTTGACAGCTGCTGCACACTGCTGGTCTAAGGCAAGACTAGAATTCTCAGCCTCCTGGTGATTGGCCCAATCACCCAGCCAGCTTTTGTGTCTCAGGCGGGACTACAACTCACTTTCTCCTGGTGATTGACCCAAAGTCACCCATCTAGCTTTTGTGCCTCAGGCGGGATTAGAAGTCACGGTCACCCAGTTTCTAACTTGATGTCTTCACCACTACACTAAACCAGCTCTCTTATTTCCATTTAATATTTTATTGGGTTATAAGATAAGATACAAAATACAAAAGTAAATAGGAAAACAGGGGGGGGAAGAAGGGGGGGAAAGAGAAGTGAGGAAAGGTTGAGAAAAAGAAAGCGTTGACTTCCGACTCCCTCTGTTGCAGTAAAATAAAGCATTAACATCAAACCACAACGTTTTGTTTTTTCGTGATAATATAAACTAGCCATTTCTATAAAGTCCTATCAATCTAATCAGTAAAACCCCAAATCAAAGTTTCATTCTTTTCCACTTCAAGCAGAAAGTTCAGAAGCGGTCTCCATGTGGAAACGAAAGTACTTATATTCTTTTCTTTAATCAAAGTAGTCAATTTTGCCATTTCAGCCAACCAATTCTCTTAATATAATTAATTAATGATTTGGATGAATCAATGGAGGGCGTGCTTGTGGGTGGGTGGGTGTGTGTCAAAAAAGTTAAGACTCACCTGCTGTGAGTGAAGCCGTTTGTTGTTTTATGTCCATTGTGCATACAACTTGTTAGGACTCTGTCCAAATGGTTGGGTTGGTTAATATAAACAAGCCACAAATCAAAGTTTAAATGTATATATGCAATATGGCTTTAAATGCATTGGTGCATTCTGACTGGCAGTAACGACCATAAGAGGGAGCTAGAGAACATGGTTAGTTCTCTCTCTTTTGCTGATTCATTGCTGAATTGACTTCGTGTCTGAGAGGAAGCTCTGTGTGTAGCTAACTATCTGTTATAGTGTTAAAAGCTGAAATCTTTGTTTGCTGATTAAGACAAAGAAAGGCTGGTAAGAAGACTACTGTACTTCTGAATACTGACTGACTGTGTATGATTCGGACTGTTATTTGGACTGTGCTATCTCTTTAAGTAAATTACTTTTATACACTTTAACGTATCTGTTTATTGACTGAATCATTACTGATATCTACTGCAACATTACGGTTCAGTGTGCAAGCCTTCAGAAGCAGAGGTTACTCTGCACAATTCCTTAACACAACTTGTTTAAAAAAAGCAGTGGGGCTTTTAAACAGGCAGTGGAGGCCACTACTATCATGACTCTTTGGCCCATATACCCCAGCAGATGCCCAAAATACTTATCACAATGGCAGGTAGCCCAAAACTAGATATCCACAGCTATTATTTCTTAAATGCTAATGAGAAAAGAAACACCTCCATCTTAATAAGAGCCATTCGGTCAGGGAGCTAATTAATGAGGGAGATTGTGAGCTCCTCTACATGGGTGGCTTAATCAAGCTTGATTTGCTTGATGTTTGCATATGGATTCCTGAACTTAGCAGGGGTTGGACTAGATGGCCTCAGGAGACTCCTCTCTCTCTCTCCAGACTTCTGAAAGAGGGTCAAGTCATGCGTCACTCAGCCTGCAGCAGCTGATTCAGCCCTGCTGCATCTGTCCTTCTATTTTTGGAATAAGACTCTGAAGTTTCGAGCAGAGGACGGATTAAAAAATAAGAACGAAGTTGTCATTATCAGTGGCCTCCTACAACAAGGGGGTCTTGTTTATATTCCTGCGGGGGAGGGGGGGGACAGAGGCGTTTTGTCAAAAGACCACTCCTTAAATCCAGAGCTGAGCCTGTGAAGAGATTACAGGTAATCCTCAACTTACAACCATTCGTTTGGAGATCGTTTGAAGTTACAACGGCACTGAAAAAAGTTTTTCGCATTTACAACTGTGCGCCAGGGGTGGGTTCTGGATCCTTTTGCTGCCGGTTTGCTCAGGGTTGCGCCGTGCGCGTGCGCACGCTTTGCGCGCGCCCGCACGCCCGCAGCAATCAAAAAATAGCTTCTGCCCATGCGCAGAAGCAAAATCCAAGATGGCAGCACCCACGGAGACACCGACAGAACCGGCTCCGTGACATTATCACCGATATACTAACGGTTCTAAAGAACCGGTTAGAACCGGTAGGAACCCACCTCTGCTGTGCGCATCCCCATGGTTACGTGATCAAAATTCAGGCATTTGACAACTGGCATGTATTGATGTCGGTTGCAGTGTCATCTCATTTACCTTTTGCAACTTTCTGACAAGCAAAGTCAATGGGGAAGCCAGATTCACTTTACAACCGTGTTAACAGCTGTAGTGATTCACTTAACAACTGTGGCAAGAAAAATGGTAAAATGGGGCAAAACTCACTTATAACAACTATCTTCCTTAGCAATGGGAATTTTGGGGTGAACTTTGGTCACATGTCGAGGAGTACCTGCATAGCAAAAGTAATTCATGGTAAAGGGCCTAGTTACTTTAGTGATGGCCTGACTCCCATCCAGGTAGTCCTCGACCTACGGCTATAATAGAGCCTGCTCATTATGGTCATAAGTTGTGATGATCGTAAATTGGCTCATCCACCTGACCGACCTGATTTTACGATCTTTTTTGCGTTAAGCAAATTATGACTGTCATTAAGTGAATCCACAGTCATTAAGCGAATACTGTTGTCATCCATTGTTTGCTATGGGCCAGTTTTGCCGAAAACAAAAGTAAATGCTGGTTTGAGACAAAAATGTTGTAATGGGGTCAAGTGACCATGGGGGCACTGCAATCTTCTGTATATGCGGGATGGTTGCTGAGAAGAAATGCAGTCACATGACCGCAGGGTGGTTACTCAGCCGTCGGAAGTTTGGAACTGGGTCGTAAGTGCCCCTAGGGAGATTCATCGGAACTTTGGATGGTCACTAAGCAACCAGTCATAAGTCAAGGATTACCTGTAACGTTTCCCCAGCCAATTCAATCCTACAGGGTTGGTGCACTTGGGTTCCTTTGATTAAACAATGTTATCTGTTGGGATCCTTCTCGTAGACTTAGACATTGAATATTGTCACTTTGAATGTACACTAATCGGCATGCATTAAAATGACATTTCGTTGCCCACAGCTCTCAAAGGGTCACCACCTCCAATATACACTACATAACCATGACAGAACAAATAAATAAATAAATACAAAATTATGCATATACCCACATATATTATTATATGAGTGGTGGGATTCAAAATTTTTACTACCGGTTCTGTGGGTGTGGCTTGGTGGGAATGGCGTAGCTTGGTGGGCGTGGCTTGGTGGGCGTGGCAGGGGAAGGATACTGTAAAATCCCCATTCCCTCCCGATCAGCTGGGACTCAGGAGGCAGAGAATAGATGGGGGCGGGGCCAGTCAGAGGTGGTATTTACCGGTTCTCCGAACTACTCAAAATTTCCACTACCGGTTCTCCAGAACTGGTCAGAACCTGCTGAAACCCACCTCTGATATGACACGGAGAAATAACACAGTCTAGTTTGGATGTATACATGTACATGGCGAGGAAAACTAATCTTGCGAGTTTACCAGATGGATGGCCTAGGGAACAAAGCTGTTACAGAATCTGGTAGTCCTGCTATAGATACTTCAAAACCTCCTCCCAGAGGGGAGCAACAGAAATAGAGACCATTAAATGGGTGTGTGGGGTCTCTAACAATGCTTCGAGCTCTAAGCACATAGCGCTTACAAGCGGTATCCTGAATAACGGAAAGTGAGCTTCTTATAATCTTCTCGGCTGTCCTTACCACTCTCTGTATGGACTTTCTATCTGAGGCGCTGCTGCTACCAAACCAAACAGTGATGCGGTTTGTTAAAACGCTCTCGATTGTGCCTCTGTAAAAAGTGGCCAGGACAGAAGGAGAAAGATGTGTTCTCCTCATCCGACGCAGGAAATGCAGACGCTAGTTTGCACGCTTCACTAAGGTTGACGTGTGGAGAGACCAGTTCAGATTGTTAGTTATCTGCACCCCCAGATACTTAATACTGTTGACCATCTCTACAGCTGCATCGTTGATACTGAGTGTCTTGGGAGTTGGGCGGCATAGAAATGCAAATAAAAGTAAAGTAAAGTAAAAGTGTAGTATGACTATGCCGGCTCTTTCTAAAATCTCTGTGGTAGCTCTTGCCCTCTGGAATGAGATCCGGATGACCTCCACTCTGCTGTTGTTTAGAAGGGCCATGGAGACCTGGCCCTTCATCCCAGGCCATAGATGAGGGAGACCGAAATCCCTCACTTCATCGTTCTGAGCCACCCTGAGTCACTGAAATTTGGGTGACATATGTTTAATAAATTATATGTGCGTAATCTACAGTTAGGCTCACAAGCTAAAACCGGTAGAAACTTAAATCGTTCAAGACCCAACTAAGAACTATTAAGTAGCACCTAAGATTTAGATGCTTAGGTCAGCCAGATGTTTGGACTGGATTTGACACTTTTATCCACCCACTGAGTCCTTCCGAAGGATCAGAGATAGGCAGATGTTGATATTTTATATGGTGTTAAAGGTATTATCGCAGAATGTCAGCTGTTCCAAGCAAAGCTGCCTTTTGCAATTGACTGGCGGTGAATTTGTCAACGCCGACGGTGTTCAAGTGGTGCTCCAGATGTTATGGGATTGCACCCAAGGGGCCTGTTACTATCGGTACTAACTTTGCTTTCCTTTGCCAGAGTCGTTCTGCTTCTATTTGCAGGCCTTTGTATTTTCTGACCTTCTTTTTATTATTATTTGCAGGGGGTTCCATCCCATTCCAATTCAACTGTTCCCCCCCCCTCCCCTTCTTCATACAAATCTCACAGCAGGCGGAGGCCAATTTTGGACGCGAGCCAGATCATTCTCTAGCCGTTTGGCTCTCCCACCCCAGCAGTCTCAGATCCCAGCTGCCCAACCCTGGCATGGCCACCAACTGCTCTCCATCCTTCGGCTGGCCTATTTTTCATCTCCATGGCAACTGCCTCTTTGTCACTGTATAGGAAATGCACACAAAGCCCACACTCTCCATTGCCTCTGGGCCAAAGAAAGGAGGGAGGGAACAAATCTGGAATTGCCCTCTCATTATTTGACCCCATTCTCATGCAAGGCGACACCCCAACAGCCCTTCCAACCTGGCCTCCCTCCTTAATTCATCATTTTGTTTCGGATCTCTTCTCCACCCTCCCCTCCCCGCCTGACCCAACCTATTGGGTACACCCTTTGTAAAGTACAATAGTCCTCGACTTACGACCTCAACTAAACCCAAAATTTCCACTGCTAAGCAAGGCAATTGTTAAATTGTTGAGTTGCTTTTTTGCTACAGTTAACCAAATTACTGCAGTTGTTAAGTGAATCATGCGGTCATTAAGTGAATCTGGCTTCCCCCCATCGATTTTGCTTGTCGGAAGCCAGCTGGGAAGGTCACAAATGGTGATCACACGACCCCAGGATAATGCAACTGTCATAAATATGAGACAGTTGGCAAGCGCCCGAATTTTGATCACAAGACCTTGGGAATGCTGCAACGGTCATAAGTGTGAAAAACAGTCATAAGTCATTTTTTTCTGCTGTTGTTGTAAGTTTGAACGGTCATTAAACGAATGGTTGTAAGTCAAGGATTACCTGTGTTGTTCTGTGCAGGCTCCAGAAGGGACACTGAATAGCCAATGAGCGATCTAACCACAATCACACATGTCCACCTAATTCAGTGATGATGAACCTTTGACAAAGTGTCAGAGGTGACACATCACATTTTGGGTGACATGCCAGCAATCACCAACACCCGACAGGAACTATTTTCAAAAACATGTCCTGTCCTTGCATAGTTTTCTGAGACTGTGAAGGCTGCATGAGAATGGGGTATGCTCTCACACAACCTCTGGACAATTGATGTTTCTTTATATCATACATAGCACCACATATGATTGGACTGTATATTTTTAAAACCAACTGAATCTGTATAGAATTGTTTCTCTTCCATTGGCGGTGGAGAGTGTGACATGCAGTTAGCAGAATCAAGTTAGGCATTTTCCAAACTTCCGATACACTGAGCCCAAAAGGTTTTCTATCACTGATCTGATTCATACAGTGGACTAAGCTTTGACCTTGTCCAATTGTGGTTTTTTTCAATGAATCCAAACGACTTGCTGTAAACATTCTAAGTCATAAAGTATGACTTAGAGTTTGTAGAACATGCCAGGCCAAAATGTGGCTTATCAAAGTAAAATCATAATAATTTTATCCCGAGATAGATAAATAGGAGAGAGAGAGAGAGAGAGAGAGAGAGAGAGAGAGAGAGAGAGAGAGAGAGAGAGAGAGAGAGAGAGAGAGAGAGATAGATGAGAGACAGACAGACAGACAGACAGACGATAGATAGATAGATAGATAGATATGGATGATGGATAGATGACAGATTAGATAGCGAGAGAGAGAGATGACAGATAAGAAAAAGAGAGAGATGACAGATAGATGATAGATAGATGATAGATAGATAGATAGATAGATAGATAGATAGATAGATAGATAGATAGATAGATAGATAGATAGATAGATAGAGAAATGGATGATGGATAGATGACAGATTAGATAGCGAGAGAGAGAGACAGATGACAGATATAGATAGAAAGAGAGTGAGAGATGACAGCTAGATGACAGATTAGATATTCCATGGGCCAGATGTGTCACCCTCAGGCCACGCCCACCACAATTCCACGAATGGGAAAAACGTCACAAAACATCACGTGACGGCAACGTGACGCTGCGAGTTTGACACCCATGGATTAGATAGATAGATAGATAGATAGATAGATAGATAGATAGATAGATAGATAGATAGATAGATAGATAGATAGATAGATAGATAGATA
>QLTV01009056.1:2539527-2553310 GCA_003457575.1 Thermophis baileyi
AACTGGGGCTGAAGAACAGCCGGAGCCTGTTCCCGATGTGTGCATGCTCAGAGCTGTCAGGAGAGGGGAACAATTAAGGAACAGAGGTCGACTCGGGAGTAAAAGTACAAGGAGATGCTGAATGGCCCCTCCCCTCCCATATAAATAGGAGCGAAAGGGAAGTGGTGTTTTCAGGAGACAATTAGTTCATTATTCGTGTGAAGATTGGCTTATCTGAGAGACTCGTTGCCAAGTATTTCCTTGTACAGCATTGCGCCTGGAAGCTATCGGCCTGGCAACTATCCAAGGACTGATAAGGTCTGTGTTTGCAATTCACCCTTGAAAGACTGTTTGCCGGGACTTTGCTGGATGTGAATGCTAGGAATTCACATTAGCCAAATAAAAAGGTTTTTTTTCGGGACAAGGAGTCTGTTTCGTGATTTGGTGAAGTCTAGGTCAGAACAATTCAAAGTTACAATGGCACTGAAAAAAGTGACTTATGAACGTTTTTCACACTTATGACCATTGCAGCATCTCCATGGTCACATGATCAAAATTCAGATACTCGGCAACTGGTTCATATTTATGACGGTTGCAGGATCCTGCAGGGTCATGTAATCCGCTTTTGCAACCTTCTGACAAACAAAGTCAATGGGGCAGCCCGGGGTGGGTTCCAACTTACCTCACTGCCGGTTCGCTCCCTCCCGCGCCACGTGGGCGCGCACGCGCGCGCATGCGCAGTAACAAAAAATCCAGATTTTTAAAAAAAAACAAAACAAAAAACAAAGCCGAAAAAAAGATGGCGACCGCATGCACAGTGCTGGAAGTCGCCTTCTGGGCATGCTCAGAAGAAAAAAAATAATAAAAAAAATTCAAAAAAAAAGTTGAAAAAAATTCAAAAAAAATTCAAAAAAAAAAAGATGGCAGCCCCCACGGACCGGCACCGACCGATCCAGTTCAGTGATGTCATCGTGACATCACCAGCGGGCCGCTACCGGTTCGGGAGAACCGGTCCAAACCGGGAGGAACCCACCCCTGGGGCAGCCACAACCGTGTTACTAATTTAAAAATTGCAACGATTCACTTCACAACAGTGGCAAGAAAGGTCATACAATGGGGCAAAACTCACTTAACAAATGTTTGACCTAGCAACATAGATTTTGGACTCAACTGTGGTCATAAGTCGAGGACTCCTTGTAACCTAGAAAAGCAACATTTTCACAACTAGAAAAGAAAACCTAGATCAGTGTTGGAAAAGAGATGGTTTTCCACCTTCATATCAGAAGTCTCATTTTCTAGCTTGGAGAGATGGTTGGAGTTATCTTCCAACTCCTGACGAAGATGTGTGTTCTCTTTCTTCAGCGCCTCCACCTGCTTTACCAATTGGTCGTAGGACGCAATGGATCCAGACATCTTCAGCTCTTCCATTGCCTGGAGAAGGGAAGAAGATAGGAGACATCATACGATGAACGGCTACGGGAACTAGGCATGTTTAGCCTAATGAAGAGAAGAATCAGGGGAGACATGATGGCCATTCTCCAATACTTGGAAGGGCTTCCGCAAAGAAGAAGGGATTGACTTTTTCTCCAGGACCGGAAGCATTAGGTGGAATCTCTTCAAAGACCCATCCAACCAGGGGTGGGATTCAAACATTTTAGCAACCGGTTCTCTGCCCGGTTGCTGGGTGGGCGTGGCCTACTCAGCCTCCTGCACCATGGCGGGGGGACGGACGTTTTCACCCTCCCCAGGCTCCAGAAGCTTTCCTCAAGCCTCCGGAAGGGCGAAAACGTCCTCCCCTGGGCTCCGGAGGCCCTCCGGAGGCCGGAAACGGGCCCGTTTCTGGACTTCCGGAACTTCTGGGAGGCCCGTTTTTCACCCTCCCCAGGCTCCGGAGGCTTTCCTCGAGCCTCCGGGAGGGCGAAAACGTCCTCCCCAAGGCTCCGGAGGCCCTCCGGAGGCCAGAAACGGGCCCATTTCCAGACTTCCGGAACTTCCTGAACTTCCGGGAGACCTGTTTTTTGCCCTCCCAGAGCCTCCGCGCTGGCCCTGCACTTACCTGGCATCCAAAATGGGCCGCGTGGTGACTCCTGGGAGGGGCGGGGCAGGGTGGGAGGGACCAGCCAGTCCTTGCAACTACCGGTTTGGCGAACCAGATGTAAAATTAGCATCCGGTTCACCCGAACCGGTCTGAACCAGCTGAATCCCACCCCTGCATCCAACCTTGAAATAAAGAGGAATTTCCTGCCATTAATGACGATTAATTAGTGGGACAGCTTGCCTCCCAGAGTTATAGATTCTCCATCGCTGGAGCTTTTAAAGAAGGTTGGACAATCATTTATCCCGGATAGTATAAGGATTCCTGGCTAAGCAGGTGGTTGGATTAGAAGACCTCCAAGGTCCCTTCCAGCCCTATAACTCTATGATTATTTGGCTTCCCTTCACCAACATCTGTGAGAACTTTCTTCTATAGCTCAGGCTGGTTAAACAGATTAAAAATTAGGCAGGAAGGGTGATTCAAGTTAGTAAATATAACTTACAACCATTCATTTACAGGTAGTTCTCAACTTATGACCACCATTGAACCCAAAATTTCTGTTGCTAAGGGAAACATTTGTTAAGTGAGTTTGCCCCATTTTACGACCTTTCTTGCCACAGTTGTTAAGTGAATCACTGCAGTCGTTAAGCTAGTCAAGCTGTTGCTAAGCGAACCTGGCTTCCCCATTGACTTTGCTTGTCAGAAGCTCGCAAAAGGGGATCACGTGACACAAAAACCATCATAAATATGAATCAGTGGCCAAGCGTCCAAATTTTGACCACGTGACCACAGGGATGCTGCAATGGTCGTAGGTGTGAAAATTGGTCATAGGTCACTTTTTTCAGTGCCATTGTAACTTTGAACGGTCACTAACTGAACTGTTGTAAGTCGAGGACTACCTGTATAACAGTACTGAAAAAAGTGTGTTTTTTCATGGTCCACACACCTATAAGTGTCACAGCAACAAAATTCGGGCACTCGGCAACTGGCATGTGCTTACGATGGTGGTATAACATCCTGCCATCTAGTTTTTGACAAGCAAAGGCAATGGGGGAAGCCGGCTTTGCTTAACAACTGCACGATTCACTTAATGTTGTGGCCCGCTGGGGCAGAACACTTAACAACTGCAGTGATTTACTTAACCGTGGCAAAAAAAGATTGTAAAATCAGGCACGACTCACACAACTGCTTCGGTTAGCAACAGAAATTCTAGTTCCAACTGTGGTCATAAGTCAAGTACTGACTTAAATGGGCTTCTTTGATAACAGGGCATAGATGAACCCAACATGAAGAGAATTCCTCGGAAGAGACAAAATAGAAATTCTATGAATATATTCATGATCAGCCTGCCTGAAAACCATGAATTGTATTTAGATTACTTCTGGTTCTGCCCCGGTGGGAAAAATGTACTCTACAAATACTTAGAGCACACACCGTTTGGATTATGTTGCAACATTCCTGTTGTGGCCTGTCGGCCAGCGGCCCCTCCAGCAGCCAAATCAGAGGAGGAGGAGGAGGCGTAGGAGTCAGGATCAGCATCAAGGCAACCTGAGAGCTCCGAGGGGGAAGGTGGAATGGAGCTGGCAGAGAGAGAGAGAGAGAGGTGGAGCCTGGGCCATCCGTCAGCCCTCAGATGGAGAGTCAACAGCCCCCAGGTCTGGAGGTGGCTGATGAGGAAGAGGAGGAACAGCTGGGTCCAGTGCCTGATGCGCAGATGCGCAGAAGGCAGAGGAAAGGAGAGCAGTAGAAATCCGTGGGCCGATCCTTGGGATGGAAGAGCCACCGCTGCTAGCGAAGCCCCACCCTAGCTCTGGGGATAAACGGCAGGGGGCGGAAATGAATAGATGTGGCAGACAACTATTCATCTTCCGGTTGGACTTGTTAGCCTGCGTTAAGAGAGAAACTTTTTGCCGGGGCTGCTGGCGCTCCTAATAAAGGAATCTTTGAGTTAACTTCAGAGGGCTTGTCATGTTTGGGGAGCTGGGTCAGAACAATTCCTTTTCCAGAGAGTTCAGGTTGTTTCCAGACCTTGCATGTTGCCTTCATAACAACTAGGCGAAAAAGATTAAAGACAAAGGCAACTGATCATCGGGACTCAAATGTGAGTTTGCACAATCGTAATCTAATTACTGCACCACCTCCGTTCTTAATGTTCATAGTCCAAGTTGAGCATTTCTTTCGATGGCCAGACAAACATGATTACAGGTAGTCCTCGATTACAACCATTCATTTAGTGACTGAAGTTACAACGGCACTGAAAAAAGTGACTTATGACCGTTTTTCTCACTCTCCACCGTTGCAGCGTCCCTATGGTCGTGTGATCAAAATTCAGCTGCTTGGCAACTGGCATGTATTTAGGACAGTTGCAGTGTCCCAGGATCATGTGATCACCTTTTGCAACCTTCTGACAAGCAAAGTCAATATGGAAGCCAGGTTCACTTAATAACCCTGTTACTAACTTAACAACTGCAGTGATTCACCTAACAACTGTGGCAAGAAAGATTGTTAAATTGGGCAAAGCTCATGTAAGAACTGTCTTGCTTAGCAACAGAAATGTTGGCCTCAATTGTGGTCATATGTTGAGGACTACCTGTACTATGGGGTGGGAATTTTATTTAATTAGATAGCAGTCCTGTAAAACTGTTGTCAGGCCTGGGCATTTTTCAGTAATTGTACCCCATTCATGCCTAATCACTTTAAGATGGAAGATTGTTTTCAAACTGAGTTCAACTCAGTTTGAACTGAGCCGAGGTGGCGCAGTGGTTAGAGTGCAGTATTGCAGGCTACTTCAGCTGACTGCTAGCTGCAGTTCGGCAGTTCAAATCTCACCGGCTCAAGGTTGATTCAGCCTTCCATCCTTCCGAGGTGGGTAAAATGAGGACCCAGATTGTTGGGGGCAATATGCTGACTCTGTGAACCACTTAGAGAGGGCTGTAAAGCACTGTAAAGCAGTATATAAGTCTAAGTGCTATTGCTATTGCTAACTCCTTTAAGAATTTCGTGAACTGGTTCCTGGAAGACTCGTGGAAGTGGTTTGCCTCTGTCTTCTTCTGGGGTGTCTTTTCAAATTCCCAGAAGTTGATCCTGGCATTTCCTGATTGTCTCCCATCCAATTCTTAGCCAAAGCCAACCCTGTTTAGTTTCCAAGCTCAAACAGGCACAGATACCAGTTGAGTAAATGGAAACCAGATGATCACAAAAAGAATTAGATGTTTTCTTCTTCCACTTATGAGAACAGGTAGTTCTGTTCTAACAGTTCATTTAGTGACCATTTGAAGTTACAATGGCACTGAAAAAAAGTGACTTATGACCATTTTTCACATGATCATTGCAGTATCCCCTTGGTCATGTGATCAGAATTCAGATGCTTAGCAACTGGCATGTATTTAGGACGGTCGCAGTGTCCCGGGGCCACGTCAGGGGTGAAATGCTACTGGTACGGACTGGTTCGGGAGAACCGTTAGCGGACATGTGGCCTGGTTCGCCGAATCAGTAGTGACGGCTGGCTGGCCACGCCCCCGAACCGGTTCCCCGGTCGCCGCTCGCTCACTCACCCTGCCCCGCCCAGTCTCTGTTCTGCAGCTTTCCTGCCTGAAGCGCTGCGCCCTTGATTTGCCTGCCAGGTAAGCCTGCAAAGTCGCAGCCTACCTAACTGCCCCCGCCCTCCCCCCACTGTCCCAGCCTGCCTTCCCTACTCCATTCCCCGCGGCCGTAGCCCCGACATGCTTGCCTGCCTTCCACGCAGCCTTCCCGGTGACCCCGTGGCCAGCTTGTGAAGGCAGGCAAGCATGTCGGGGCCGGCCGGCCGCGGGAAGGGAGCTAGCAGCCTTCCCGGCGGTCCCCCATGCCCGCTTGCCTTCCGAGGTCAGCGTCCAGCCTGGCCTGGCCAGTGGGTGGGTGGGCGGCCCTTGGTGGAGAGGAAGCTGCTGCTGCTCTGGGGCTGAGAGGGGCGGTGGCCAGGCTAGCCAGTCGCCACGCTCTTTGCCCTCTTTTCAGGCCGAAAAGGTGCCGGATACTTTGGGGAGAGGGATCACTGCTGAGCGCGCTCTCTCCTGGCGCAACTTGCCGAGCGGATTCTTCCCCGCCCCTTTCCGTCTCCACCAAGGGCCGCCTGCTTCCGAAGTCTCCCCCCCACCTCAGCAGTCGCGCTCTCCCCCTTTTCGCACCCGAGCTTTCAAATCATATTCGTGGCTTCCGTGCTTTGGGTGGCTCCCTCCGTGGAGCCCCCGGGCAGCTAAAGTTCAGGTCGGGGCATAGATGGATCGGAAAGGGGCGGGAACGAATCCACTCGGCAAGTTGCGCCAGGAGAGTGTGCTCGGCAGCGATCCCTCTCCCCAAAGTGTCCGGCACCTTTTTGGCCTGAAAAGACGGCAAAGAGCATGGCAACTGGCTAGCCCGGCCGGCACCAACGTCGGGCGCTCAGTGCCGTGGACAACTGCCGTCTCCCTGTCCCATCACTGCTATCAGCTTGTTGCAACTGGAAGGTCCCTGCCAGTCGCTGATCGCCGAGCGCTGCCCAGGGAAGCTGCTGCTCTCCTCCTCCTCCCATCCTCCTCCTCCTCCTCCAGCCGACAAGCATTTTCCTTCCTTCGCTGAAGAGGAAGCCCTTTTGCTCACGCAGGGATGAAAATCAGCCGCAAAAGGAGGAATGGGGGTGCGGGTGGGGGGGAAGCGAGCACGAACGCCAAAAAACAAGCCAGAGATTTAAAGAAACTGCAGCTGCCGCTTTTTTTTTTTTTTTTTTTTTTTTTTTTGAATTTTTTTGCGATTTTTTTGTCATTGCGCATGCGCGCGCAGCCATGCGGCGCAGGTGGAAGCGAGCCGGCGGCGTGCTCACGCAGGGACTGAAAATCAGCCACAAAAAGAGGGGTGGGGGTGGGGGGGGGGAACGAGCACGAACGCCAAAAAACAAGCCAGAGATTTAAAGAGACCGCGGCTGCCGCTTTTTTTTTTTTTTTTTGAGGTTTAGAAAGCCAGTTTAGTGAGTTTCACCACATTTTACAAGTTGGCCACGCCCGCCCGGTCACATGATCACCAAGCCACGCCCACCAAGCCACGCCCACAGAACCGGTGGGGTAAATTTTTAGATTTCACCACTGGGTCACACGATCCCCTTTTGCGACCTTCTGACAAGCAAAGTCAATGGAGAAGCCAGGTTCACTTAACAACCGTGTTACTAACTTAACAACTGCAGTGATTCACTTAACAACTGAGGCAAGAAAGGTTGTAAAATGGGACAAAGCTCATTTAACAACTGTCTCTCTTAGCAACATAAATGTTGACGTCCATCATTGGAGGTTTTTGAGAAAAGATTGGACAGCCATTTGTCCAGAATCTCAAACTCCTGCTTAAGCAGGGGGGTCCGACTAGAAGATCTCCAAGGTCCCTTCCAACTCTGTCATTCTGTTACCAGGCAGCTGTGTGAAGTGGACCTTTGCTCTGATCTAGTCTAGCTCTTCCAGAGACAAGTAGAACTTTTATTGTTTTTTAAAATGATTTTTATTGTTTTTGTACTCTGGGAATTGTAAGCCAAACTGAATCAATTATTGAAATGAGTGGCTATAGAAATTGAATACATGAATAAATAAAAAATAAACACTTCCAGGCACCAGGGAAGTTGGCTTTCCAATTTTAATTACAGAACAGGAAAAAAGCTATATACTGATTACAGGAAGCACAGTTGCAAGACTAAGTTAACTCTGCTGCGATAAGTTTCTCTTAAGTTTTAAGGCAAGAGTGTCCAAACTTGGCAACTTTAAGACCAGTGGACTTCAACTCCCAGAATTCCCCAGCCAGCATGAAGTCTGCCGATCTTAAAGTTGCTAAATTCTGGGAGTTGAAGTCCACAAGTTTTAAAGTTGCTAAAGGTTGGACACCCCTGTTTTCAGGGGTGTCCCTTACCCTTCTGTAGTGGAATTTATTTATTACATTATTTCAATTTCAGGACCACCTAAGCTCAGAGCGATTCCCAGCAGATTACAGACTAAAAATTAAAAGAAAATTAAATAAATCAAGAGGGGAAAAAGCAGAGTCTAACAACAGGAACTAAAAGCCAAATAGCCAATAACCCATCAAAGAGGTTGGACATCCACTCTAGCCCAAGGACTGGGAGACAAACCAGATCTTGAACCATTCACAAAAATCAGAAGGGTGGGAGAAGAATGAATCTCCAGTGGATTGGATTTCATTCCAGAAGTCAGGCACAACAGAAAAAGCCCACTTCCTGAGCCCTAGAAGATGATACAGGTAGTCCTCGACTTACAACAGATCATTTAGTGACCATTCAAAGTTACAAGGGCACTGAAAAAAGTGATTTATGACATTTTTCATAGTTACAACTTTTGCAGCATTCCCATGATCATGTGATCAAAACTCAGAAGCTTTGCAATTGGTTCATATTTATGACCCTTGCTGTGTCCCAAGGTCATGGGATCCCCTTTTGCGACCTTCTGACAAGCAAAGTCAAGGGGGAAGCCAGAGTCACTTAACAACCGGATTACTAACTTATCAACTGCAGTGATTCACTTAACAACAGTGTCAAGAAAGGTTGTAAAATGGGGCAAACTCACTTAACAAATGTTTCACTTATCAACATAAATTTTGGGCTCAATTGTGGTCGTAAGTCGAGGACTACCTGTACTGCTTAATAGACAGTATCCAGAGCTCATTCTAGCTGACCTAATTGGAGAGATGGAAACATCTGTAGAGAGGTGGTCCATCAAATAACTAGGCCCTGTGCCACGCAGCGCTTTACAGGTGATAACCAGCACTGATGATGTTTCCTAGTTGGGTAGTGAAATGTCTGCAAGAAAACAACCAATTCAGAGACAACTCAGGACCCCGATAACCAGCACCATCTAACACTGATGATGTTACCTAGTTGGGTAATGAAATGTCTGCAAGAAAACAACCAAGCTCAGAGTGCACCATGGACCTCAATAACCAGCACCATCTAGCACTGATGATGTTACCTAGCTGGGTAATGAAACGTCTGCAAGAAAACAACCAAGCTCAGAAAGCATCAAGGACCCCACCGTCCAACCCTGAGCTACAGAGATTGGAACCAGCACCTTGAATGGCACCCTGAAGCCCAGTAGCAGCCAGTGCACTCACAAAAGCAAAAGGGACACACGCACACACCATGACACACCCATCACTAACTGTTCCTCGTATTCCGATTGGCTGTAGCTTCCGAATGGTCTTCGAGTGTAGCCCCATGTAGGGCTTATTACGGTAATCCAATCAAAAGGGCACAAAAGTGTGACCGGGTTGCGTCCCCCCCTTTCTTCAAAACATGCAGATGCGGCATCTCTGTTCTAAAATCAGGACAAAGTGCCACCTTGGACCAAAACCACCCCTTTTCATGTTTCCCCAATGAAATGGGAGTGAACGAGAACAGCGGCCGATTCATTCATTCACAGGTCAATCCTTACAATGCCTCTTGTCCCCTTTTGACCCAGAGTCATGGACTCGGCTCCCCCGAATCGGCTCAGAAACCCTCTGAAGACCAGAAATGCAGCTTCCCCTGCCAAACCCTGGGCAGATCCCAAGAGCAATAATAACAATACCATTCTTTCATTAGGGAAACCTTTCTACTGGACCATTGACTCGGAATGAATAAAACTCCTGTACCAAATGAGTTCTTTTCTTAAAAGGACCAAGGAATCTGAGCTGGGGGGGGGAAGGGAAGGGAAGGAAGCACTTATTTAGAAAACGGGCCATTGTTCCTTCTTCTGGAACCCTTTCTGATCTTCCCGGACCTTTATCGTCTTTTCTCCACTTCATTTCGGGCTTCACCATCCCACTCTTTTGTCTCTCCTTCCTCTTTCATCTCTTTGTCTGGCAGCAAACTCCTTCTCCAGTCCCCCCCACCCTTGAGAAATTGCACGGGAGGGGTGGGGGAGTTTCAAATGCATGGATTTTTCTCCTCTCTCCTGCTTTTGTCCTCCAGTCTAGTATGGTAGATCCCTTTGGATTCTCTCTGCTGGCTCTGGGTTTGGTGTTTTTTTTTTTTTGCACACCACCCCGCCCGATTACAAAGGGAAGATGCCGAACGAGCGGACTTACCCGTTTCTTAGCAAGCAAGCCAGCCGGATTCAACCTAGGTTAGGAGCTCTTCGATTATGCTCAGTTCACAAGAGATAACCTCCAGGTCCCCAAATTCTGCATCTGATCCCACCTACCTTTGATCTTCCTGACGCCGCCGTTCTCATGCTGCCTTATCCAGAAGATTGCTCCAGTGGCTTTTCAGAGTGGAGGCCTACACCTCTGCCCATCATTCAATATAGATATATAGATATATAAATGACCTATTCTTCTATTCGGTGTTTGAACGGTGATGGTTCAAAGGCGGGGAGGAAAAAACATTCCAATGCATCTGGGTTTCTCCTTTTCGGGGGTCCCCCGATTGCAAATGACAGGTCATGTGACTGGATAGATCGACGGCATAGCTTTGCACACGCACACACACACACACACACACACACACACACACGTGCGTGACACTGCATGTGCTGCTCCCCCTCCCTTTGCTAGCCGGGGATCTGACAGGAGAGCATCCCGTCTGGCTTTCTCTACTTAGGCAGCTGATTGGGTCCCACGCCTTCCATACCACGGGGCAACCCCGGCCTTCTGCAGTTGAGTCCTGGGAGAAGCCAGGGCTTCCTACTGAGAAAATAGGGGAAATGTAACCTGGATCAGGCCATTTTGCCTTCCAGGTGAATATAGGCACTCATAGAACATAGAATCATAGGGCTGGAAGGGACCTTGGAGGTCTTCTAGTCCAACCCCTTGCTCAAGGTATGAGACCAGAGGTGGGTTCCTCCCAGTTCGGACCGGTTCGCCCGAACCGGTAGCGACCCACTGGTGACGTCACAGTGACGTCATAGATCCGGTGCGGCCGGTGCCAGTCCGTGGGTGCCGCCATCTTTTTTTGGGACTTTACTTTTTTTTTTGGAATTTTTTTTTCCTTCTGCGCATGTGCAGAAGCCGAGTTGCCGGCACTGCGCATGCGCAGCCATCTTGTTTTCAGCTTTTTTTGGAAATTTTTTGGAATTTTCAGCACTGCGCATGTCCACGCGGAGAAGCCGAGGTTCTGGCACTGCGCATGCATCGCCATCTTGTTTTTGGCTTTTTTGGGGGGAATTTTTTTCAGATTTTTTGGCACTGCGCATACGCGGGAGGAAGTGAACCGGCAGCGAGGTAAGTTAGAACCCACCCCTGTATGAGACCTTATACCATCCTGGTCAAATTTTTGTCCTATTTTTGAAAACCTCCAGTGATGGAGCACCCACAACTTCTGGAGGCAAGCTGTTTCACTGATTAGTTGCTCTCACTGTCAGAACATATATTCAAATACTGTTACAGGTAGTCCTCAATTTACAACAGTTCGTTTAGTGACTGTTCGAAGTTACAAAGGCACTGAAAAAAAGTGATGACCATTTTCACACCTATGATTGTTGTAGTGTTCTCATGGTCATTTGATCAAAATTCAGATGCTTGGCAACTGACTCCCATTTATGATGGCTGCAGTGTCCCGGGGTCATGTGATCACCTTTTGGGACCTTCTGACAAGCAAAATTAATGGGGAAGCCAGAGTCACTTTAACAACTGTGTTACTAATTTAACAATTGTAACGATTCACTTAACCACTATGGCAAGAAAAGTCATAGAACGGGGCAAAATACCCTTAACAACTGTCTCGCTTAGCAACATAAATTTTGGACTCAATTGTTGTCGTAAGTGGAGGACTACCTGTATATTGAAGGGAAGCAGATAAATACCAAAATAATTAATACAGAATTGCCAGAAAACAAATCTAGATAGAGTTCTTGTTCATCTCAGGCTCAGCCTGGAAGCCCTTCTCATAACAGATGGGTAATGGAACAAAACAGTAGGGAATTAAAAAGCATTTTCATTACAAATAGTAGAAAGGAATTAGGTCGAAACATGGAGAGTGTAAAGTGCCAAGGAAATCAGGAAACTCGGGCAGTTCAAATGAATATAAAGATTTATTGGAAGCTTAAACTCTTTACAAGAACCTGAACTACTAACAGCTAAAAGCAAATTGGCAGTAGATAAGAGTCAATGGAATTCAAGGTGAGCTAGACTCCGCTCTCTTGTGGGTGGGAAGGAAGGAAGGAAGGAGAGAAGAAGGAAGGAAGGAAGGAAGGAAGGATTCACAGCCTAAGTATACTTAATCAAGCTCATAGCTGTGATACTGTATTATCAATGCACAGGTGCGCCTTGTGCATCAATTGCGGCCCTATTTGGATCAGGAGGCTCTGCTCACGGTCACTCATGCCCTTATCACCTCACGGCTTGACTATTGCAATGCGCTCTACATGGGGCTACCCTTGAAGAGTGTCCGGAGACTACAATTAGTCCAGAATGCAGCTGCGCGAGCAGTCGTGGGTGTGCCAAGGTACATCCACACGAGTTCCATCCTTCGTGAGCTGCACTGGCTGCCGATTGCGCTCCGGTCACAATTTAAGGTGTTGGTTGTTACCTTTAAAGCCCTACATGGCTTAGTTTATCTGCGTGACTGCCTTCTGCCACACTCCTCCCAACGACCAGTGAGGTCGCACAGGGCTGGCTTTCTTCAGGTCCCATCAGCCAGACAGTGTAGGCTGGCGGGCCCGCGGGGGAGGGCCTTCTCTGTAGCCGCTCCGACTCTGTGGAATCACCTTCCCCCCGAGATCCGTACTACCCCCACCTTACTGGCCTTCCGTAAAGCCGTTAAGACCTGGCTTTTCTGGCAGGCCTGGGGCCAATAACTGATGGATTGGCCCATGTATGTTTGTGTGAATGTTTTATTTTAATATTGATGTATTTTTAAATGGTTTTTTTTCCCTATTGTTGTCTTTTTTAGATATATATATACTGTGAGCCGCCCAGAGTCCTTCGGGAGTTGGGCGGCATACAAATTTTGCAAAAATAAATTAAATAAATACATAAATTAAATAAAGGGAAGGATTCATTTCTGACAGTATCCTTGGGCAGTGACAGCTCAAGGGTCCATGGCACTCTAGGCCACCACCTTGACTGATGGTGTCATCAACCAGCAATCAAGATTTGCATTTTTAGAAAGGTTTGGAAGGACGGGGCAGCGTGGGCACCCTTGAAGCTTTGATGCCCTAGGCTAGTGTCTATTCAGCCTTAGGGCAAAGCCGTCCTGTCCTTGGGAATCCCATTAAAGGAGCATGAATGTACCAACCCTCCCGGTTGGTTCGCCCCGAGCAAGAAGCCTTCAGTAGACTGCCTGGGAACCCAGACTTTCCCTCAAGCCAGCATTCCTAAGAGCCAGGAACAAACAATCCTCCAGTCCAGCTAAGCTTTTAAAAATATATACAGGGAGTCCTCGACTTGCGACCACAATAGAGCCCAAATTTTTTGTTGCTAAGCGAGACGGTTGTTAAGTGAGTTTTGCCCCATTTTACGACCTTTCTTGCCACCGTTGCTAGGCGAATCACTGGAGTCGTTAAGTTAGTAACATGGTTGTTAAATGAATCTGACTTCCTCATTGACTTTGCTTGTCAGGTCGCAAAAGGGGATCACATGACCCCAGGAGCCAGTTGGCAAGTGTCTGGATTTTGATCACATGACCACAGGGATGCTGCAATGGTCGTAAGAGTGAAAAACAGTCATAAGTCACTTTTTACAGAGCCATTGTAAGTGTGAACTGTCACTAAACCAGTGGTTCTCAACCTTTCTAATGGCACGACCCCCCCGCAACCCCCCCGCCGCCGCCACGTTTGATAGAGGGCCAGA
>QLTV01009056.1:2582381-2637040 GCA_003457575.1 Thermophis baileyi
TAAAGTCACTGTCCTACTGTCCTATTGTCCTCAACTCTCTGTATTCACTTTGATTATGTTTATGTTTATACCTATACCTGCTATCTTGTACATGTTTGACAAAAAAACAAACAAACAAATAAATAAATAAAATAACCGGATTCAGACCTTTGCATCACAGGCTGCTTTAAATCCCCCCTTTCCTCCCCCTCCTCACTCCTTTTCCTCCCTTTCCTGGTCTCACCTGCTCCTAACTGCTCCAAACTGGAATCTCCGCCCTGAGCTTTATTTATATCCAAATATACCCCAGAAGGAAAGCACTTCCTGTTCTTTCTTCTTGCTGCCCTTGACAAGAGGAATGATCTTGACAGGCACCCATTGGTTCAGGAGATCTGGATCATCATCCCCCCAAAATCTGACATCCATAGAGCAGATCTGGAGATTATACCTGTGCTAGGTGAGTGTGCTGGAATTGCAGTCTCGTATTGCATGGTTTGGGATTTGGTTGAAGCTTGCAGACTTATTTTTTTGCAGGGATCTGAAATCCACGTCAGTCCTGCCTTGGGGGTCCAGGAAGAGGAATAAAACCAAGAATCCTGGTGACAAAATTTGCCTAGAAGACTCCTCTCTTCTTACAAGACAAAACAGAAGCTCCATATCCTTTTCTCTCTCACCTACAAAGTTCAGGTTGAAAGTTCTCCTCCAATTTGCTTTTTTCTTAGAGCAGGGGTGTCCAACCTTGACAACTTTAAAAGCTGTGGACTTCAACTCCCAGAATTCCCAAGCCAGCACCTCTGAGGTTACCATGGCTGGCTGGAGAATTCTGGGAATTGAAGTCCACAAAGTCTTAAAGTTGCCAAATCCCTACCTTAGAGCAACAGCTGGTTTCGGCTTCTTGAAACTTAGGAAAAGAGTTAACTCTTGTTAAAATAGGGCAATGAAGCAAATTCCTTCTCTCAGTTAATACAATCCGCTCCAGCTTGCTTCTTGGAAGTTGTGATTAGTACTGTAGTTCCAAGCTTCTAGTCCTGCTGAAGGATTGTGCTCGAAATGAGGTCCTGGGATCTTGAAGTAAATTAAAACCAGGCATTGCCAACCCATTTTAGAGCATAACAAAGAAAAGAAATTCCCTCAATGTTATTTAGATCAGCCTCCTTCAGCCTGGAACCAGACTAATAGTTCAGAATCCAATCTAATTTAGGATTTGCTTACTTTAATTTGCTTAATTTAGGATTTGCATAGCTCTGAGGTTACCAGATTGAAAAACGTGGATTTAAATTATGGGATGGGATGGAAAATGACGTTGAAAACTTTTAATATCGTAATTGCAGCCCACTGTGTATTTAAATATATGATCTCCTTTGGAATAATATTTTTAGCAACTGTCCTTATAATTTGTCCTTTAAATGTGAATGTGACTGCCTCAATTCCAACTGTTAATCATAATTAATTAGCTGGAATTCTATCTCCCTCTTGGGTTGTTGTTCGCCACCCACTCCTAAAGAGCTTCCAGAAGTGTTCACAAAATTCACAAAATCCATGAAAGATATAAGAGTTGTTTTCACTCTAAGCCAGTGATGGCGAACCTTTTTCTTCTTGCGTGCCAAAAATGGGAGTGCGTGCGCGCTAGCACACAACCCCCCCGCGCACCGCACTGCGCATGCACGCATCCCCGTGCATGACCCCCCCCCCCATTGGGCCATTTTTCACCCTCAGGCTTCCCTGAAGCCTCCGGAGTGCGAAAAACAGCCCAACGGGCAAATCGGAAGTTCGGAAAAACAGACTTCCGGTTTGCCCGTTGGGCCGTTTTTCGTACTCCGGAGGCTTCAGGAGGCTTCCCTGAAGTCTAAGCCATGTGTCTGTGGAGATTCTCAGTCATCCAGGTCATGGTTGCCCCAAAGATACTTTTTTCAAGAGGCAACTGGACTTTTTGGTTACCAGAAAGTCCAGTTGCCTCTTGAAAAAAACATCTTTGGGGCACTCTAAGCCTGTGATGGCGAACCTATGGCACGCGTGTCACAGGTGGCACGTGGAGCCATATCTGAGGGCACGCAAAGCGTTGCCTTATGTCAGCGATTTTTGGCCTTCCAGAAGGCGGGGGGAAGGCCGTTTTCACCCTCCCCAGGCTTCAGGAAAGCCTCCGGAGCTTGTGGATGGCAAAAAACGGACCCAATGGGCCTACCGGAAAGAACTTCTGATAGGCCCGTTGGGCCATTTTTCGCCTTCCCCAGGCTTCAGGAGGCTTTCCTGAAGCCTGGGAAGGGCGAAAAACAGCCCAACGGGCCTACCAGAAGTTCGGAGGCTTCAGTGAGGCCTGCGTGCATATGCGGGGGGGGGAGCAGGTGGTGGTGGTTGTGCGTGCATGCGCGGTGGGGAGGGCATTGCATTTTGGCACCTGAGCAAAAACAGGTTCGCCATCACTGCTCTAAGCCATGATTTAGGTTGTCCAAGCCAACATTGTAAGATTAATTTATGGTTACTGTTTTCACTCTAAGCCATGATTTAGGTCATCCAAGCCAACATTGTAAGATTAATTTATGGTTACTGTTTCATAAAAACTCAGCTGGCTAATTTGATAAGCCATGGATAAGCATGTCAGGGAAGACCAAGACAGAAAGACATCTAAACAACTAAAGGTACATCTGTGTACAGGTAGCTCTCAATTGATGACCGCAATTAGAGCCAGGACTTTTGTTGCTGAGACAGCTGTTAAGTGAGTCACACCCTATTTTATGACCTTTTTTTCCCCACAGTTAGGTGAATCACTACGGGTGTTAAGCGAATCACGTGGTTGTTCAAGTGGATCCAGCTTCCCCCATTGACCTTCACTTGTGAGAAGCTGGCTGGGAAGGTTACAAATGGCAGTCACATGACCCCACTGGATGCTGCAATTGTGGTAAATGCGTGTTGGTTGTCAAGCATTGGAAATTTGATCACGTGACTGTGGGAACTCTGCAACGGTTGTAAGTGTGAGGACCAATGGCAAGTCACTTTTTTCAGCGCTGTCGTAACTTGGAATAGTCATTAAATGAATGATTGTAAGTCGAGGGCTACCTATATGTATCTATATGTATATGCATATGCATAATGCATAATGCATATACAGGTAGTCCTTGACTTACAACAGTTCGTTTAGTGATCGTTCAAAGTTACAACAGCATTGAAAAAAGTGGCTTGCGACCGTTTTTCACACTTACGACCATTGCAGTATCCCCATGGTCATGTGATCAAAATTCAGACGCTTGGCAACTAACTCATATTTATGACGGTTGCAGTGTCCTGGGGTCATGTGATCCCCTTTTGTGACTTCTGACAAGCAAAGTCAGTGGGAAAGATTCAGATTCACTTAACAACAGGGTTACTAACTTAACAACTGCCGTGATCCACTTAACTGTGGCAAGAAAGGTCGTAAAATGGGGCAAAACTCACTTAACAGATGTCTCACTTAGCAACAGAAATTTTGGGCTCAATTGTGGTCGTAAGTTGAGAATTACCTGTATTCTTTTATTTTTGTATTTTTTTTCTTTTTCTGTAATGTTGTTTCTTGATACCCTGATAATAAGCCCAATCGGGCTTTTGAGAGCATGGCAATAAAACCAAGCGCTTATTTCAGGGTTCAAAAAAATATAAGACAGGGTCTTATTTTCGGGGAAACACGATATATATTTACATATGTGTCTGTGTGTGCATGATATATAGCAACCCATCTCACATGAGTGAGTCTCAACAGCTTACAGGGTTAAAATACACAAACCCATCAGACAGAAGTCTTAGCTTCTTCTTACTTTTTGGCCATGTTGCCTTACCGGTGTGTTACAGATTTTTTTTTTTTATTACTTTTGCTGTGTTAACCAAATGCAGGATGGGGTTCATGGCTCAGCATTGGAATGGTGGTGAATGTTTTGGAAGAGGTTCACTTAAAATACAAAGTTAAGATGTTGCAACGTTAAAAGCCTTACAGGAGATTTATAATGTAATTATAAATCCAACAACTCTGAGTAAACAGATCTCTAAAGATCTTCCAGGAGCTCTGGAAATGAAGCAGTAGGAGGTTCACACAGACCACCCATCCTCAACGTTTCACTGTGCGAATCCGGTCAATTGTGGCTTATTCGGTGAACAATACCTTAGTGTGATGTTTGAATATAACTTTCTCCCTTGAGCCAAGCTTAACTCCTTGCTCATTACAAAAGGGCTCTCTGCTGTTCCCATGCCAACAGTGCAGAAGTGGTTTGCCATGGCCTTCTTCAAGAATGTTTTTCGATCTCTTGGCTACTCTACTCTTCTGCTGTTCCCCATCCACGGATTAACCAGGTCCAACTTGGCTTAACTTAGGGGGGATCAGCTATACATGGCCAGCTATTGTGGCGTGTTTATGCGCTTATGGCCTGAAACTCCCAAAGGTGCTTTTTCAAGAGGCAACTGGACTTCCTTCCTTGGTGTTTTTTTTTCTTTGAAAATAGTTATCATCCAAGAGCTTCTTCAGTTCATTCAACTGAAGAAGGTTTTTGGATGAGAAGCGAAATGTTTTCAAAGAAAAAAACCAAGGAAGTCCAGTTGCCTTTTGGAAAAGCATCTTAGAGACAACCATGACTTGGTTGATTGAGAATCTCCATAGACATCAAGTGGTTTGAAAGTGAATTGGATCAACTCAAGGACGTCTTGACACCATCCTAAGCTCCTGGCTAACTAACTTTGGGCCTGGAGTCTACCTTACTTTAAAAGGCAGCTGGGAGCAACTTTTATCTATTTATATGGCTGCCCAGCTTGCTCACCGTGACTCTGGGAGGCTTATAGACAGTGGTGGGATCCTGCCGGTTTAACAACTGGTTCGGTGATTGCGCACTTTGCTGTGCGTGCGTGCGCAGTTTTACAAAAACTTACCTTCTGCATTACTGCTGGGGAGAAACACAGCTGAGGCGCGGCAATCCGCTCTGCCGCGCGCCGCGTTACTGCTGGGGAGAAACACAGTAAAGCACAGGGGTGGGCGGGCCCACCTGATCGTCAGAGCAAACCGGTTCGCTCATCCGGTTCGCCCAAATCGGTCCGAACCGGTAGAATCCCACCCCTGCTTATAGAAATAAAACTCCAAAAACAAGACCCAATAAACCCCCATTGCCCTGGTGACCACCATCAAACCAACCACTTGATAGGCTTCATATCAAACTGGGGTTCCCAGGCCTGCTGATAAAACCAGGTCGTCAGGGCATTTAGGAAGAGTATCAAGGTTAGAGTCAACCTTATCTTTGTGGGAAGATGTTCCACTGGGAGGGAGCCACCCCAGAGAAGGCCTGTCAACCGTCCCGTTGGTAAATGCAGCAAAAGAAACTCCTGGGGCATAGTTTTAACCAAGAGTTATAACTTTACTGAAAATTCCACATAGGCACAGAAGTAGCAAAGCCAGTTCTAAAGTTTTCATGTGAAAACCAGCATAGTTAAAATCCCCATTTTCCTCTGGACTTCCCCATGGTTCATTGTCTACCAATCAATTGTATTCATTTTGTTTTGGGAACATTCTGAGCAGCTCAGAGTTTTCCCAGCGTTTGACTTTGGAGTGTTGGGACTGTCCCGGGTTGTGTTGGCTCACTTGACTCCCTCCCAAGCCTCCCTTGCATTCCAATACTTTCCTTCCCCCCCCTCCTCATTTCTGTTGTCTGGTTGCGAGCAGGGGTGTGTGGCGATTCAGCCATGACAAGGCCCTTCTTGGTCCTACTAGATCAGGGGTGTCAAACTCAAGGCCCAGGGGCCGGATCCGGCCCGCAGGGTGCTTAGATCTGGCCTGCGGAGCCACCCTGGAAACAGCGAAGGACCGACCCACGGTGCATCTGCCAGCGAAAACAGAGTTGGGGAGCGTTGCGGGTGGAGGGTTGCAGGAAACCATCACAACCTAAAACGAAGCTTAAGAGGACCGCAGGTGGCCCTCCTGAGCTCCGTTTTCGCTGGCAGAGAGTTTCAGGAGGCCGTCGCAGCCGAAAACGGAGCTCGGGAGTTCGTTTTCTCTGGCAGAGCGCTCGGGCCACCACAGGTGCCCCTGACATGAGTGACATGGAGCTGACCACGCCCACCCTGGCCACACCTCCCCCCCAAGGTCAAACACAATCCTGATGCGGCCCTCAATGAAATCGAGTTTGACACCCCTGTACTAGATGGTTCTCCATAGGGGAGGGGACCCATAACATATCTTCTTCCCTGCTCTGGTGGGCCAGAAAAGATGGCCCTCCAAATAACCTTGCCCCAGGCCATGTAGGGTTTTAAAGGCAGCTCCCTCAAGAGAAGTGGACATGTGCAAATCTAGACGTGCATGAAACCATGCAGGCCATTGGATTTTGAATCAATTGAAGCTACCGCATATTTTTCAAGAGCAGCCCCATATAGACCACAGTATAGCAGTCAAGATGGGAAGTGACTAGGGTGTAGGCTCGTGATGGCAAACCTATGGCATGCGTGCCAGAGGTGGCACACAGAGCCCTCTCTGTGGGCATGCGCGCCATCACCAGCTGCTCTTCTGGTTTCCGGCGCACCAGCTGGTCTTCACACATGCCGGAGCGCCCGAAACCCGAAGACCAGGTGGCCGGCGCGCGCATGTGCACCGGCCAGCTGGTCTTCAAGTTTCCGGGGCTCCGGCGCGTGTGTGTTCCGTTTGGGCACTCGGTGCCGAAAAGGTTCACCATCACTGGTGTAGGCGATTGTAAGCAGGGTGTAAGTGATCCACAACCCACAGTTGTGTATAGGCCCTCCTGGCCACGACTGCCACCTGCTCCTCAAGCGGCAATTGTGAGTCCAGGAGAACACCCCTCCCGCCCAGATTATGCACCAGGTCCATCTGTGGACCAATCTCTGAGTCCTAAAAGAAAAGAAGAATTAGGGGTGACATGATAGCAGTATATCAGTATTTGAGGGGTTGCCACAAAGAAGAAGGGGTCAACTTATTCTCCAAAGAACCAGAGGGCAGGACAAGGAATAATGGTTGGAAACTGATCAAGGAGAGAACCAACCTGGAATTAAGGCGAAACTTCCTAACAGTGAGGACAATTAACCAGTGGAACAGCTTGCCTCCAGAAATTGTGGGCGCGCCATCACTGGACGTTTTTAAAAAGAGACTGGACAGTCACTTGTCTGAGATTGTACAGGGTCTCCTGCTTGAGCAGGGGGCTGGACTAGAAGACCTCCAAGGTCCCTTCCAGCTCCAGTCTATTCAAGGGCATGATTTAATACAGGGCAGCTTCCAACAAACGTGAGCAGCTAGCATAACAATCACTGTATGCAATATTTTTCATTGCAGCCAAAAGCCACTCTCGCTCGACTCCATGGAGAAAGAAACGGCCACAACTCTGCTCAGTGGCACTGGTGGTCAAGCCCCACGGCTGTGCCGAGCCAGCCTAGCCAGTCTCACAGTTTTCCGTCTGGGATTCCTGATCTTAGGAGCCGCAACGGTTTGGCGGGACGAGTCGGCTGACCTGCGGTGCAATTCCACCCAGCGGGGCTGCCTCCTTGCTTGTTGGGATGAAGCCTTTCCCATCTCCCTTTACAACCTCTTCCTGTTGCAAGCGGCCAGCCTCCTCACCCATGGCTTGGCCTGCGTGTTCCTGTTTCCCTCCCCGGACGTCCAGGGCAAGGGCCTTGGGGGGCAGAGCCAGCCGTGGGGCAGTGGTCTGGAGCTCAGGTTGCATTTGGTCAACCTCTTGGCCAAGACTCTTCTGGAGGGCCTCTTCGTGATGACCTTCCACAGCCTCTACAGCCACTATCCAGAGACCCTCTATTTCCCCCCTTCTGTGTCCTGTCCTGAAGCCACACGGTGTACGATCCAGGCGGCCAGCTGGAAGGAGGCATTCAGCCTCTTCATAGCAGTGACATCCTGGGCTTCTATCGCAGTGGCCATCATTGCTTTGTGTCTTGCGATCAGGGAAATGCTCCAAACCGCTTTCTCGGCTTGCAAAATGTCCCCAATGGGAACGCCTCTTCTTAGTTCAGTGCGCTCGCCACCTTCCAAATGGGACTTTATGTGGAAGAGATCTTCTAACGGGGTTCCAGTTTAAGGGGTCTGGTTATTTGGAAGTCTTCATCGTCACCTCGGCGGCCTTGTCTGGAGATCAACTGCCGGTAGTCCTCAACTTACAACCAGGACTGGGACCAGAATTTGTTCTTTAGCAAAACGGTTAAGTGAGTCATGTTCCATTTTACAACTTTTTTTTTTGCCATGGTTGTTAAGTGAATCACGTGGTTGTTGAGCAAATCCAGCTTCCCCCCCATTGATTTTGCTTGTCGGAAGCCGGAAAGGATGAGCTCAGACAATGATCATGTGACCTCAGGATGCTGCTACCGTCATACTTGCAGGTTGTCAAGAGCTCGAAATCTGATTGTGTGACCGTGAGGGATGCTGCAGTGGTCACAAGTGCAGGTCTTAAATCACGTTTGTCAAGAGCCACCATAACTTGGAACGGTTGGTAAATGAATGGTTGTTAAGTCAAGAATTACCTGCACAGCTGCCTTGAAAGGAGAGATGGAGAACGTGTTGAAAGACAGGGACTATTGTGGTGCTCCATCCCCATCAAAGCGCCTGTGGGCTTATCTATGCAGGATTTGAAATGCAATCTGTCTAGATCAGGGGTCTTCAACCTTGGCAACTTTAAGACTTGTGGACTTCAACTCCCAGAATTCTCCAGCCAGCATAGCTGGCTGAAGAATTCTGGGCAACGAAGTCTACAAGTCTTAAAGTTGCCAAGTTTGAAGACCCCTGATCTAGATGACTTTTGTTAAAATCTATTGTGGGATTCTAACAGTGTCAATCGCAACCTATTTGCAATTGACATTTCTTACTGTTAATATAGCACCGTACGTTTATTTTAAAGTTTTTACTCACTTAATAAAACTTACCAAAGGCTTTGCCCCTAAAATAGACAGCTGGGTTCCTATAGAAAAAAATCACATCATGGCTTATTGTCTGTGGAGATTCACAATCATCCAGGTCCTGGTTGTCAGAAAGGTGCTTTTTCAAAAGGCAACTGGACTTTTTTTCCTTGAAGACGTTTTGCTTCTCATCCAAGAAGCTTCTTCAGTTCTGCACCCTGCCAGAAATTTGCATTACAGGTAGTCCTTGAATTGCAACCATTCGTTTAGTGACCATTCAAAATTACAATGGCACCGGAAAAAAATTCTCAAACTGGTCCTCACATTTAAAACTGTTTCAGCACACACACACCCAAGTCATATGATCAAAATTCAGGGACTTGGCAACCAGCATGGATTTAGGGTAGTTGCAGCGTCCCAGGGTCATGTGATCACCATGTTAACCTTCCTAGCCAGCTTTCAGTAAGCAAAGTCAATGGGGGAAACCGGGTTTTAATGGCTGCATGATTCACTTAACAATTGCAGTGATTTGCTTAACTACAGAAAAGGTTGTTAAAATTGGGCGCAACTCAAATTTAACCCTTGTTACATCTAAGTCCTGCTTAGGAAAGGAAATTCTGGTCCCACTTGTCAAGGATGAATCTGTTGTCAATGCAACCAAGTCCAGGAGGAATTCAGTTCAGTTTATACAAACTTTATGACTGGTTGCAACTTTCGTCACATGACTTGATTTATGCAGTTTTCTGGCTCAAATGCCCATGGGAATACATGGATTCACTTAACGCCACCAAAAAATGGTAAAACCGGGGCCAGTCAGGTGGGCACTTCAGCCTACAACTGTCATGACGTACGACAGAAATGCCAGGCTCCCTCACAGTTGTAAGTCAAGGGCTATCTATAGGCCTGAGCTTTGCAAGCACAAGCCCACAACCCCAAATGTAAGTATGGCCGAACAGTTATAGAGCACTCGTCCCAAAGGTGCTTTTTCAGGAGGCAACTGGACTCCCCCACCCTTTGAAGACGTTTCTTAAAAAATAAAAAAACCAAGAAAGTCCCGTCGCCTCCTGAAAAAGCACCTTTGGGACAACCAGGACCTGGATGACTGAGAATCTCTACAGACATATAGAGCACTCCTTCTTATGAAGCTGCTACCGAGTAGACAAACAGGCAGCTTCCTCTGTTTGTAGAAAAGAAAATAAAGTCTTATTTCACTATACTCCTTCCCCCCCAATGGAGAAAAAAAATCATGTTATATTATGGTTCTAGTCCTCTTTACTACTACAAGACGAACTGAAAATCCTACAAACTCAAAATCATGACGGAAGTGAATCGGGGCCTTCCTATCCAAAGAGGAGACCAGCCAACTGTTTGGGAAATGCTTTTATTTACACATAAAAATACCCTTCCCCAAAACTCTTCTTATTTCAGAGGAATGAACCGAGATGAGTGGGTGGCCCCGATTCCAGGTCGACCATGTTTCACCGGCTTGTATGTGATGGAAAATTCTCCCAAATAGTGGCCAATCATTTCAGGCTGAAAGAGGAAAATAAAAATAAATAAATAACATTTGTCTCCATGAAAAATGGAATGGAATGGAATAGAATATGGAATAGAATTCTTTATTGGCCAAGTGTGATTGGACACACAAAGAATTTGTCTTTGGTGCATATGCTGTGTACATAAAAAAAAAAAAAAAGACAAGATACATTCATCAAGAATCATAAGGTACAACACTTAATGATAGTCATAGGGTATAAATAAGCAATCAAATCATACTAGGAAACAATCCATTAAACAGTAATTTAATGGAAAGGAATGGAAAGGTGAGTCTTTCAGGAAGTAAGTTGGAGAAAAGTAGTTTTATAAATTAGGCAGTGAATAGGCAGGGACACAAAAGGAATGTCAAAGCACATTTTTCTGTTAATGCAAAAAAAAAAAAAAAAAAAAAAAAAAAGCACATTTTTCAGAAAAAAAAAAAAAAAAAAAAAAAAAGCTCCAAAGCTAAAGTACAGGTCAGGGGTCCCAAACTTGGCAACTTTAAGACTTGTGGACTTCAACTCCCAGAGTTCCTCAGCCAGCTATGCTGGCTGGAGAATTCTGGGAGTTGAAGTCCACAAGTCTTAAAGTTGCCAAGTTTGAAGACCTCTTGGTACAGGTAGTCCTCAATTTATATTCTTTTAGTGACCGTTCAACGGACCGTTCAGTATGGAAAAAAGTGAATTATGACCAGTTTTCACTCTTACGACCATTGCAGCATCCCTGTGGTCACATGACCAAAATTTAGATGCTTGTCAACTGGCATGTATTTATGATGGTTGCAGTGTCCAGGAGTCATGTGATCCCCTTCTGCGACCTTCTGACAAGCAAAGTCAATGGGGAAGCCAGATTCACTTAACAAATGTGTTACTAACAAGTGCAGTGATTCACTTAATAACTCTAGCAAGAAAGGTTGCAAAATGGGGCGAAACTCAACTTTTTCGCTTAGTAACAGAAATTTTGAGTTCAATTGTGGTAAGTGGAGGACTACCTGTATATAAAGAGAGAAACTCCCTCACAATATTCCACAAGATTTATTGTCTAAAGAGGTTTTGCAACACAGGATGGATTTGGAGGGGAGTTAAGTCATTCAAATAGAACAAACTCTGAATTTTTTTTAATTTGCTGTTATGATCCAGTGGATACATTTCAAAAGTTGTAATAATGACACCAAACTTGTTAAATCTTGATGTACTTGCTATTCTTGTTTAGAGATAGTGGGATTGTAAGACAGTCAGCTGATGTCTGAAGCAACCTATGCTGAATAAAATAAATTGATTAAATCAGGCATTGTCTTTCCAGGATTTGGTGCAGCTGCCAGATTATTTCAAACAGAATTTTGCTTCAACGTAGCTTCTCCCTTTCCTTGCTCATATAAAGTTTCAAGGTCTAAACTGGGGGAGGGGGGGGGGCCAATTCTGGCAACTTTTAAGACCTGTGGATTTCAACTCCCAGAATTCCCCAGCCAGAATTTTGGGAGTTGAAATCCACAGGACTTAAAAGTTGCCAGAATTGGACACCTGTGGTCGAATCCCAGCCACAACTGATGTCCCGCTTCCAACAGGGGTAAAGGAATTGCGTTCTTTTATCAACTGTTTGTCTTGCCTGCAGAAACATGGCTCATTTGGGGAGGTCTAAAATGGATCCCTTCCTCCCCTCGCAGCCTGATTCCTCACCTTTATCTCCACTTGGTTGAAGGTCTTTCCGTTGTACACGCCCACCATGCTGCCCACCATCTCCGGAAGAATGATCATGTCACGCAAGTGGGTTTTCACCACTTCTGGCTTTTCCATGGGAGGAGCGTCCTTCTTGGCCTTGCGGAGACGTTTGAGCAGCGAGTGCTGTTTGCGGCGCAGGCCACGATTCAGCCTCCGGCGCTGGCGGGCGCTATACAACTGCATCAGCTGCTCACTGGAAAGGAGGAGAGAGGCCCTGTCAGGTCAAAAGTGATGCCTGCCATCCAACATGAATTAAGCTCAAGGGACGCTGCGGGATAGCGAAAAGGGTTTCCAATTGGAAATTGGGTGGATCTTGGAATGAGAGCCAAATCCTAGAAGGGGGGAGAGGGATCTGTAGGAGTAGAGCAGGCACAGCTGGGGATGGAGTGAAACATGTCATCAGCTTAGAGTCCTTACATTGCCACGAGCAGCCCAAGTCCAGCACTCCCGTTGAATTCCCTTGACCCTTATCTAGTGCCAATTCAGATTTGAACTTTAGCTGATCAGATTTATTGGCTTGAGCAATAAATCTTTCGCATTGCAACTTAACATATGGTCCTGATCTTTTGTGTGTCAACCCTGAAGCTGACCTGACCTAAACCATCTTGGAACTTCAGGGTTGCCACATTGGAGCTGAGGGATAGGGAGGGGGGATAGTTGGGACTCTGTAGCCAAAACAAAATACTTTCTCTTGGGAATCAAGGACATTTACACAACTGGTCGGAGGAAGGAGGGGTGATGCCACCAGGCAACCAGATGGAGCTGTGATTGGACCATGTGACTGTTTTAGGAAAGTGAAAAAACTTTTACTTTTAATTAGGCGAAAACCGCGGGAACCCTCAGAGTCGGTTTTCACCAGATATGTGCTAATACGATATTTCCAATAAAGTCATCCTTTGAGGAATCCACCTGCCTCGGAGTTTTGCTTGCTATGGATCTATTACTTGGAACCTTGACATTGTGCCTGACAGGATCAGTGTCAACACCTCCAACTCTTACAAGAAAAGTAGAACAACTCATCCCAAATTGTCCGTGAGACTTAAAAAAATAACGCTATCAATAATGCAATGAGCATCATTCTCTCCAATCAAGCCACTCCAATCAACTTCCAATTCAAGATTTTCAAGAAATGCTTTTTATCCAGATTGTGCTCCAGAGTTCTACTTCTAGAACAGGTCTCTCTTTTAAAGCCCCTCGCTAAACAGGTTCAGACTGAATCTTCATCATTATGCTGGCTGCCAAATCTGAAGTAAAGGAGCAGAGGCGGTTAAATGGGAGAAGAGAGATCTTACTAAGACATGTCAAGGAGCTGGTCCAGGTCAACACCTCGGTAGGTGAACTTCCTGAAGGTTCGCTTCTTCTTCTGTTCCACTTCCGCCTGTTGCAGAAAGAGAAACACACATAATTGCATCCTGAGGTACAGAGAAGCGTAAAGTAAACTGGACCCCTATGCACTGCTTTGTTTTTAACTCCAACCTATTATGTATCTGGTCAAAGATCCCTTATGATTTAATATATTCAGTCAAGTGCAATTTATTCAAACTAGAACTTTATTCAAAGTAAGAAATTGTGGCTAATCACACTATGTGGGACTGGAGGTTAAAACATATGAAGAATGGTTGCAGGAATTGGATATGTCTAATGAAAAGGACTGGGGTGACACGATAGCAATGTTCCAATATTTGAGGGGCTGCCACAAAGAAGAGGGAGTCAAGCTATTCCCCAAAGCACCTGAGGGTAGGACAAGAAGCAATGGGTGGAAAGTAATCAAGGAGAGAAGCAACCTGGAATTAAGGAGGAATTTCCTAACAGAACAATTAATCAGTGGAACAACTTGCCTCCAGAAGTTGTGGGTGCTTCATTACTGGAAATTTTTAAGAAAAGATTGGGCATTCTTGTCTGAAATGGTATAAGGTTTCCTGCTTGAGCAGGGGGCTGGACCAGACCACCAAGGTCCCTCCCAATTGTTATTCTCTTATTCTGTGAGCCTATTATCAGGCCATCAGCTTTCCCTGCTACATCTCACTACCAATATGTCTACAGATAGCCGATTTACAACCATTTGTTTAACTATTTGTTATGAGAGTGCTGAAAAAAGTGATTTATGACTGGTCCTCACACATACAACTGCCCCAGCATCCCTCTGGTCACATGAACAAAATGTGGACACTTGGCAATTAGCATGTATTTTCACTGATTGCAGCATTCTGTGTTAACATGATCATCCAGTTCTCGGGGGAGGGGGGGGCTTTTTCAACAAACAAAAGTCAATGGGGGAAACTGCATTTGCTTACAGACTGCATGATCTACTTAACGACTGTGGCAATAAAAATCAGGCATGACTCACTTGATGTCCTATCGCTTAGCAATGCAAGTTCTGGTCCTTAACTGTATTCATAATTCTATATTCCTCACCTCTGTCATCCTCTGCTATTCCTCAACTAAAGACCCACTTTCTTGCCTATCTATATAATCAACTTCCAGATTATTTTATTAGTTATTATGCCTGGTCCAACTCCTGTGCTCAGATTAGCAATGGCAAAGCCATTCCCATTCAATTTCGATTGTTAAGTTTTATTGTTATGACTGCAGATTGTAACACCACAAAACATAAAAAGAACACTTTTTTCTCAAACCGTTCATGCCTAACATAAATATCTTATTTATTTAAAGTTTATTAATCTCTCCAATCAAAGCTGAAAAGATCTCTGTGGCACATGATTCTCATTTATTGTAAATTCAGATCAAAAACAAATTAAACAATGCCACATAGACACAGAATAAACCAGTAAGGGGGGAAAGGGGGGGGGGAAGAAAAAGATACCTACACTAAGTGGACCCAAAATTAAAACACTATTCCTCATCAGAGGGAGCAGTCATAACATTGTGGCCTCTGGGGCTGATAGAAAAGTTATTTTAACAGACTTCCTACAAGCCAGGAAGGGAAGGCCATTCTGATATCTATTTAGTATAAAACCTACTTGTAAGCCATCTAGTCTCACTCTGCAGTTAAGACAGCATACAATTTGACAAATAAAGAATATTGTAATATTCTAGAAAGAGTGCAAAGAACAACAAAAAAATTATGGAGCTAAAACATATGATGAACAGTTGCAAGAACTGGGTATGTTTAGTCTAATGAAGGGAAGGACTAGGGGTGACATGATAACAGTCTTCCAATATTTGAAGGGCTGTCATAGAGAAGAGAGGTTCAAAGCACTTGAGGGCAGGACAAGAAGTAATGGGTGGAAGATTATCCAAGAGAGATCCAACCTACAACTAAGGAGAAATTTCCTGTCAGTGAGAACAATTAATTAGTGGAACGGCCTGCCACCAGAAGTTGTAGGTGCTCCATCTCTGGAGGTTTTTAAGAGACTGTCTGGAACGGTATAGAGTCCCCTGCTTGAGCAGGGGGTTGGACTAGAAGACCTCCAAGGTCCCTTCCAACTCTGGTATTCTGTAGGGGATGTAGAAAGTGCAATTGAGAAGTTTCCCGAAGTTGGTGGTCCTTGAGAGGGAGCATGAAATGGGCCCCTCCTAATATGTGTGTGTGTGTCCACACATGTGCAAATGTTATTGGGATGAGGAGATCCTACAGGCATTCAGGTCCTGAGCCATGAATAGAATAGGAATAGAATAGGATATAGAATAGAATAGAATAAGAGAGTTGGAAGGGACCTTGGAGGTCTTCCATTCCAACCCCCTGCTTAGGCAGGATACCCTATACCAGTGTTTCTCAACCTTGGCAAATTGAAGATGCATGGACTTCAACTCCCAGAATTCCACAGCCAACACGGATGGCTGGGGAATTCTGGGAGTTGAAGTCCACATATCTTCAAGTTGCCAAGGTTGAGAAACACTGCCCTATACCATTTCAGACAAATGGTTATCCAATCTCTTCTTTAAAACTTCCAGTGTTTGGAGCATTCACAACTTCTGGAGGCTACAACACTGGAAGTTTTTAACAAGGGATTGGACGACCATTTGTCTGAAATGAAATTTACAACCATTATCCTTCTGCCCACCACAGCAGGCCATGCTCTCCCATCACTCCAATGGATTCACATTCTGGCTACACTTCCCCTCCTCCCCCTCAAAAAAACACGAACGCAATTCCGCCCCCCCCCCGGCCCCAATCTCCCTTTTCCACAAATGCTTGCGCGTTTTAGAACCCATTATTCCCAATCGGGAAGGAAATCCACAGAATACGGGGGAACACACTCAACACGCAGAGGGCCACAACGTGTGATGGAGACACAAAAAGGAAGAAATTTAGAAGGCGAGGCAGGAACCCCCCCCCTTGCTATAACTGCCCCCCCCAACTTCTCTACGGGCCGTCAGCAAGCTGCGAATTCAAGTACTAAAATGGTATTAAAAGGCTCAAGGAATCCAAACCAAACCACGTGCATTGTAAGCCTTTGTTTATTCATTGCAACCTCCACCTTCCTTTTCTGGCTTTGGGAAACTCTGATAATGCTCAGAGGCACTGCTTTTTTTTACGCCTTTTCCAGATCTCTCTAGCTATACTGTTCTGAGGCTTTTATGACAGCCCCTCTCCCAAACGGTGGTTCTGGCAGGATATGCTAGTCCTGGGCCCACATAATGCTCGCCAGCCATTCCTCCGGCTTTGGCTAATCTCTCTTCCATTTTCTCCCGATTTTCCCTTCCTTCCCGTCCCGTCCCTTCTCATCTCCTTCTCCCATCCCTTTTTCACGACTAAAGCGATCCAAAGGGCCGCCGTTCCTCTCTCTACAGTCGGATGGATGCAGATTTCAAAGCCCGAGCGAAACCTTCACCAAATAATACGCACCATCTTAGCCGCGGTCTTCTTCGAGAAAAGGCCGAACTCTCGCGCGACCCAGCTCTTGATATCGCGAGAACCAACAGTTCCGGTCGCACGAGAATGACGACTTTCCCAGCTTCTTTTTCCCCCCCTCCCGTGCGATCACTTCCGCCCACAGTTGGGAAAGGACGTGATGCGCATGCGGAACTTCAGAAAAGAAGTTTAGGTAGAGTTATTATTGGGCGGTATATTGTGCTTTTTTTTTTTTTTTACCATTTCGATTCCTCCATAAGACAATATTATCTTAATGGAAAATAAAGCATGGCGAATGGGAATGTTTGTTATTGACCATTTGTATAATTTCAAGACACCGGAATGCTAATTATAGAAAAGATTTAGGACGGTTTTACAAAATCTCTTGGAATGAGATTTTTAAGACGCTACTACCGGGATTTTTAAAACAACTTGGAAGCTGGATTCAGCTGTAGTCTTTTTGAGCTCCAGATGATAGAAACCAACTAGGATTTTTGCATTCATGCAAGGGTGGCAAATTTATTTATATATTTATTTGTATGCTTTTATACAGCTGTCTAGCTCAGGGGTCTCCAACCTTGGCAACTTTAAGACTTGTGGACTTCAACTCCCAGAGTTCCTCAGTCAGCAAAGCTGGCTGAGGAACTCTGGGAGTTGAAGTCCACAAGTCTTAAAGTTGCCAAGGTTGGAGACTCCTGGTCTAGCTGACACAAGATTAAAAGAAGCAACCACCTACTGTAATGTTCCCCCAGAATTCATCTACCCCTGGGAAAATAGCCAGATCTTCAAAGCCTTGGAAAAGGTTCACAAGTTGGAGTTTATAGGAAGACCTTTAGCTGGGTATTTGCTCAAACTTGGCAACTTCGAAGATGTGTGGATTTCAGCTCCCAGAATTCCCCAGCCAGCATATTGAGAACACTAGTTTAAATTGCACCATTGCCTGGCTGATACACATTATTCTTTCTCTGACTAATTCAAAAGTATGGTTTTAAAAAATAATATATGATCTCACCTTTAATACATATAATCTATTACCGTATGTAACAAATCTGTGAGGTGGGTTGGGGAGAGATGTGACTGGCCGAGTTACGCAGCCTTTTTTTCATGTCTTTTATGCTGCAAATCACTTCTGTTATCTTCAATACATAAGGTTTACCTACTGGATGTATATGGCTGATTACAAGCTTAAAGCATATGGGGAGGGCAGTCTCCTTTGATATCCCCCCCCTATACAGGCAGCATATGAGGATAGCTAGTCATAGACCTACTTATTTTCAATAGCTTCCTTGGTGCATCTCTTATGCCCTTGGTACATACATTATCACAATAGATCCTTGAGAATTAAGGAAGCCTTAGACACCTGTTGCTTCCCGACTGTAAAATCCCACTGGATCAGATCAAAATAACTTTGCCCTATATCATTTGCAATAATCCCCAGGGGCATTTCATCCGCTAGAAACTGATCTCTGCATCTATATGCCATGAACTAGGAGTAAAGTGTGTAGCAGTGTGCAGTGTGTACATCAGTGTGCAGCAGCTGCCAAAAAAGCCAACAGTTCTAGGCTACATAAACAGAGGGATAAGATCATGTGAAGTGTTAATACCCAAGAGTCCCTTGGGAGTTGGGCGGCATACAAATTTAATAAATAATAATAATACCACTTTATAATGCCTTGGTAAGGCCACACTTGGAATACTGCATTCAGTTTTGGTCGTCACGATGTAAAAAGGATGTTGAGACTCTAGAAAGAGTGCAGAGAAGAGCAACAAAGATGATTAGGGGATTGGAGGCTAAAACATATAAAGAACGGTTGCTGGAATTGGGTATGTCTAGTTTAATGAAAAGAAGGACTAGGGGAGACATGATAGCAGTGTTCCAATATCTCAGGGGCTGCCACAAAGAAGAGGGAGTCAAGCTATTCTCCAAAGCACCTGAGGGTAGGACAAGAAGCAATGGGTGGAAACAAATCAAGGAGAGAAGCAACCTAGAACTAAGGAGAAACTTCCTGACAGTTAGAACAATTAATCAGTGGAACAGCTTGCCTCCAGAAGTTGTGAATGCTCCAACACTGGAAGTTTTTAAGATGTTGGATAACCATTTGTCTGAAGTGGTGTAGGGTTTCCTGTCTAAGCAGGGGGTTGGACTAGAAGACCTCCAAGGTCCCTTCCAACTGTTATTCTATTCTATTCTAAAAAAAATGGCAGAAAAATACAGATCATCTGTGTTTTTTCACACAGGTTTGATTGGACAGATCATAGCAATCTTGCAAAATGTTTATGGTACCTCCAGATTCAGAGGTAGAAAATGATTTTTAGGCAAATAGACGCTTGGAACTAATCAGGTTTCTTCTTGCTTTCCTGTGTAAGACATATAGAATGACCATAGAATAACAAGGTTGGAAGGGACCTCTAAGGTCTCCTAGTCCAACCCCCTGCTCAAGGCAGGAGACCTTGTATCATCCCTGTCAAATGGTTGTCCAATCTGTTTGAAAACCTTGAGGATCTGGGATTAGACAGACCTTTAGTGTGAAAAAGAAACATCTGTTTACAATTCAGCAGGATGTCCAGTTGCTTTAAGTGGCAGCAACTAGATGAGTAGACCGTAAACCCACTTTTAATCTGAGTGGGTGGTATTTGATCTGATGATGGAGGACACTGTGGTTCATCCATTGCCACACTTGGATCACTTTCTAGTCCACATAAAACTTGGGACTGTGGTTGATCTCCACAGGGGGTGGCCATGGGAAAATGATTTGTCAGAGGTGTATCCACCTGGATTTCAGTGGGCACTTTTGGGATTTTCTCAGCAATCTAGTAGACAATTCTGCCAAGTATCTGGTCAGACTCTGGAAGAAAGGCAACCAAAGCTCTTGGCAAGATTGTCCATCAGTGACTTCTCTGAGGGGTTATAGTAGACTTAGCACTGATGATGTTACCTAGTTTGGGTAATGAAACGTCTTCAAGAAAACCACCAAGCTCAGAGAACATCAAGGACTCATGTCAACCCTTAGCTACAAATATTCTCCTTTGTTAGTAACTTCTCTCTTCACCAATCCTTGGTTTACCAAGGAGCTCCAGGAAATCCAGCAATTGATGGAGAACTAACTGAGAGGAGTTAGAAAGGAACTTGACCAAATGTGGATAGCTCATGACTGAACCTATACCATGGCAATAAGAGTGTAAGAGTAGCAAGAATCAAGATTTCTTCACCTTGATTGCTTCAGATTATGTCCCAGAAACCTAGTTTAGAGCTGCCCGCTCTCTTTTGGAAAAGGATCAGCAGGAACATCGTTCTGTTGACTTCGAGCTGATGGTGTCCTTCAAATTTGCCTAAGGCAGGATCTGAAGAGATGACCCACCCAACATCTCACAATAGGGTCCATTTTGGAAGTACGGAAGAGCCTGAGAACTACCACTTTTGGGTTCTTAGCATTTAATTCCATCATTCATGGTGTTCTTCTGGGCCGCTTTTGAAGGTTCAGAATAGAGACCCAGACCCTGTGCTATAGCAGTTTCACTTCCTGAAACGGAAGTTCCCCTTGATGGGTGGAAGTGGAAAAAACCACCAGATATTTGCTTCTTTACAGAGTACTGCATAGTTTCTTCTCCCTAGTTTTTCAGCATCTGCATAAAGCCAGTGTGACTGTTGATTTAGGATGTGGTCTTGGGTGTATTGCTGACACCCATATATCTCCACCCTATTTTGAGGTACAGATGCAATGAAAGTTCTATCAATGCACTGGATTGGGAAGAAGTAGCTGAATTCATTCTCTGTCCTGGTTGTGACACTGAATAGGGTGGCACTCTCCCTGGAGGAATACAGGTGGTCCTCAACCTATGACCATAATTGAGCCCAAATTTTCAGTTGTTAAACAAGACAGTTGTTAAGTGAGTTTTGACCCATTTTATGACCTTTCTTGCCACAGTTGTTAAGTTAGTAAACATGGTCCTTAAGTGAATCTGGCTTCCCCATTGACTTTGTCAGAAGGTGACAAAGGGGGATCATATGATAACAGTCATAAATATGAGTCAGTTGCCATCTGAATTTTAATCATGTGACCATGGGGATGCTGTAATGATCGTGTGAAAATGGTCATAAGTCATTTTTTTCAGTGCCGTTGTAACTTTGAAGAGTCACTAAACGAGCTGTTTTAAGTTGAGGGCTACTGGTGCATTGTGACTTGGAAGTTCTATTTTCACAGGTATTGGTAGGTGGGCAGGTGGAGCTCTTCCTGGAATGGGACACCTGGGCAAAAGTAACCCACACCTTCAGTGCACTCTTCTGGGGTAGTATTATTATTCAGAAACTGCCAACAGAGCAAAATGCAGCTGCTCACTTGCTGGAGGGTAAAAAAAAAAATAACACTAGTTGTGTGAGCTGCACTGACTGCCAATAGGTTTTAACAATACAATTCAATGTGATTTTTAACATAGGGGTGGGCCTTTATAGCTTGACTCCCTAGGTGGCAGGAGACAAGATTTTCTATCATCCTCCCATCCTTTTGGAAAAGCTGAGGTTCAGATGATGCTCTCCTTCCTAGTGGTTAGTAGATGGTTAAGATAAGGCTGTTTCAGAGATTTCTAAATCTATAATAACAGCTACTTTGGACTAAGGAGACTAGATAAGGTTGGTGGCTTTGTCCCTTTGGAGTAATTGATATTTTGACAATGTAAATTTGCTGGAAGTTCTTAGAATTGGACAATATACAAATAATAAATAACCCGTTAAGTCTGCAAAGATAGACATGAGTGCATCTACCTGCAGATCCTATTGATAAATTTAGAATTTTCTCCCTTACAGCAAATCATTTTAGCACGCAACACAAGCCAATTATGTCCTGGTGATTGACATGCTATTCCGAGCACTTTCACATTTATGGCAGAAGTGGCTGTATTTTGAAAAAGTTGGCGGATTTAAAAGTTGCCACGTGGCCTCAAGCCTGAAGGACATTTGGGATATCGGAAATAGCCTTTTTTTATATATACCAGGTCCCTCTAGTTGTGTTTTGTTCATTGTGTGCAGCACTGAGCAGGAATCATTTCGGGCAAGTAGCTGACAGGCACGTGAGCTTCAATGAATCATACAGCACAAACCTATCCAGTGGCAGAAGAGAGAAATATGAAAATGGCTCTTGACCACCAATACAATCCCCAAAAGTAACTTGCAGCTTAGAAGGTCCTATGAGAAATTCAAGTATTATTTTTTTTGTAAAAAAAGAAAAAAGTGGAGACAAGTTTGCATTTCTAATCCAAATGTACTTTTCTTTATTCAAACCAGGGGTAATCGCTGGTTAGTGCAAAATGCACCCCCATTTTTTTTAATTTTTTTTTGCCTGAGGGAAATCTACATCTTCGCAAGGCTTCCATTAACCCCCTTAAAGAAATTCATATCCCTAAATAATTTTTTTTAAGAACATGAAGCCTAAATTGAAATGCTGTGCTTCAAGAAGTGATACGGTGACCCCTTTCAAACAACTCTGCTCCTGGACTTTTTAATCAGATCCAAAACCAGTAACAAAATGACAAACGGACATACTTAAAATTCCTTTCCTATTTCCACTTCCCACTTTTTTTTTTTTTTTTAATTTATTCCCCATTTATTTACCAACTTCCCACTTTTTTTTTTTTTTTTAAATAACTCCCCATTTCTGGACCAACCACACATTAACAAAAGGAGGTTCAAAACTTGACCCTCTAAGCAGTGCTAATGGAAACCCTGTTTTTTTTTTCTTTTAAATTAAAAAATAAGCCTGCATACATAGTAGAAAATTTCTCTTAAAAATCTCACAATCTGTAAATGTATATATTTTTCTTCTTCTTTGAACATAAAAGTTTACAATATATGGTAAAACAAAGGCTCAGGAAAAAAAATAAATTTTCAACAAAAATAAAGAAACCTGAAGATTTTTTTTTTAATTAAAGCTGAAGACATTTTTAAAACCCTGTAGTTTGAACCAGTGACACTCTTTATTTTGTGCTGATGGGTTAAAGAAAAGAATTTTGTTTAAAAAAAAATGCAGTCCAAACACCACTGAGAACTCTGTTTTCAAAAGCTGCCTCCTCTTCCTCCCCCAACACCCCTCCAAAAGATGTTACATTTGTGGTCCCTCCCCTCCCCCTCTGGTAAAGTAGGTGATTGTCACAAGTTCGTAAGACTGGGCTTCCTGGGTCTCAGCTGATACCAGATATCCTGCTCTGGACAGAACTCCCTGATTTCTAGGTGGGCACGCTAGCGTCGGTAGGGGTGAAAACCTTGAACGTTATGGTTCTGTCCACGGCCAAAACCACTGCCCCCTGCGGGCGGCCCACTTGAGGGTGGTACTGAAGGGCCTCCATAGGAGGGGGGCTGTTGGCTGGGGTCGGCAAAGCCTTGTCCAAAGCCACTCAAGTCTTGTCCATATCCTGGAAGGAAGGGAGAAAATAAAAGGAGAGGGTTGATGAAAAGTCAAAAGATGGAATCCTATCAACAGTCAGCAACTGAACTCCAGAGAAACCAGAATAATAAACTCTAGGCCAAAGGAAGGAAACACCGGGGTGATCTCCAGATTATACAGGTAGTCCTCAACTTACGACCACAACCGAGCCCAAAATTTATGCTGCTGAGTGAGAAATTTGTTAAGTGAATCACTGCAGTTGTTAAATTAGTAACCCAGTTGTTAAGGGAATCGGGTTTGCCCACTGACTTAGCTTGTCAGAAGGTTGCAAAAGGGGATCACATGACCCAGGGACACTGCAACCGTCATAAGTGTGAGTTAGTTGTCAAGCATCCAAATGTAAATCACGTGACCACGGGGATGCTGCAAGTGTCATAAGTCTGAAAAATGGTTAGGAGTCACTTTTTTCAGTGCCAAATGTCTATGGAGATTCTCAGTCCTCCAGGTCATGGTTGTCCCAAAGGTGTTTTTTCAAGAGGCAACTGGACTTTCTGGTTTTTCTTTGAAGACGTTTCGCTTCTCATCCAAGAAGCTTCTTCAGCTCTGATTTTTTTCTTTTTTTTTTCAGTGCCGTTGTAACTTCAAAAGGTCACTAAGTGAATTGTTGTAAGTCGAGGACTACCTGTGGTTCCCATCAACTCTAACCACCAGTCATACTAGCAGGGTTGGGTGATGCTGCTATTGCAGAACACCCTTCTCCAGTTTTATTTACAGGTAGTCCTCGACTTATGATCACAACTGAACCCAACAGTTCTGTTGCTAACTGAGACGGTTAAGTGTTTTTACAGCCTTTCTTGCCACAATTGTTAAGTGAATCATTTGTGAAGTTAGTAACATGGTTGTTAAATGAATCTGGCTTCTCTGTTGACTTAGTCAGAAGATCGCAAAAGGTGATCACATAACCCCAGGACACGGCAACCATCACAATTATCAGCCCAAGGTCCGAACTTTGATCATGTGACAGTGGGGATATTGCAATGGTCGTTAAGTGTGAAAAATGGTCATAAATAACTATTGTCAGTGCTGTTGTAATTTCGAACAGTCAATAAATGAATGGTTGTAAGCCGAGGATTACCTGTATACAATTGATATGGCCACTCATCTCATTATAGAGACTCTGGGTGACTAACCACATAAAATATACGTAAGACATTTAAAAAGCCCAGCATATATTTAACTATCACTAAAGTAAGACACTAATCTATAATAATTCAAAATGATTAACTCACAACCCCCAATCCTTCCACTCCTGTACACCCAGGAACAAAGGTGCGTTTTCAACGCTTTCTAAAAAGTTGGCAGGGTTAGGGCCAATCCAATCTTGAGATGGGTATACTCTTCCTGATAAATATCATTGGTTGATTAGTTAATAGTACTCTGCAGTTCTGGGTCTGTGGATCGGTCAGTTCTTTAGTATTGAAGAGTAGGGAAAATGGGATGGAAAAAGGAACCCTTTCCCACCAATTTTATGCTTTCCACAGCCAAGTTACTTCTTTGTCACGTCTAGGTATCTGCCTAGTCTTATTGGCAAGGTAGTTTGTTAAGAGGAACAAAACCAGCAAATCACCCAAGACGTTGGAGCAGATGCAGCTTGATTTAATTTGCAAATAGACTTCTCGACAAAACCGTTCTGACTTAATCTGCAGACTTACTAACAGAAATAGGAATTGGGCTGCTTGTTTCTTTACTGTAAGCAGGTCTTTTTCCTGAAAATCCCACCTAACTTAAAAAATCATAAAAGAGAAGAAATTGAGGAGCAAGGAGAGCTGAGAATTCCAATATAGGGAGCTGCATTATATCAAGTCTGAACAGTGGTCCATCCAGCCCCCTCTGGTCTACTCTTGCTGGCACTGGGATTCGGTCTTTGGAATTTCAGGAATGTTTTCCCCCTCATCTCCTTTCCGATGCTGCTCAACAGGTGGTCTCAGGGGCTGATCCCGAGGACCTTCTGGATGTGGGCATGAATACTAACTTATGCTCCTACTCTTACCAACTCCAGCTATTAGCATCCTGCTTTCACAATTGCTCAGACTGCACAGATTGTCAATTGCACAGATTTTTTTTTTCAGTGCCTTCCCTTGTACACTAATCTATAGATAGGAATCTCCCATAAATAGGAACATCGATTTCCTTGTTTGCTGAAGGGGAGGAATGTGTTTTTGTACAATTTTACCTTTCTAATACTACAGCACACGGACTGTTTATGTGCAAACTTGCACTAACTGAGCCTACTGGAATAACATTTTCAGATTTCGCTTTTTGCTTTCTTTCAAATATTCCTTCCTGAAGAGGACTCCTTGGAACTTGAAATCTGTCATTTGCCTTCTTAAGAAAATTCAGAGAAAGGCGGCATGGAAGAGGAGGCAGATATCTTGAAATAAACAGAGCGTCACTGCAGCTCCTTCTCTAAACTGTATCAAATCCTCTTTGATCATCAAAGAGGTAGAAATATAGGCTACAGGAGTCTGGTGTAGTTCTATATTTGCAGTGTGTTCCTTCTTTTAATGCAATTAGCGTTCAAACCTACCAAATAACTCTCAAAAACTTTCACTTAACTGTATCTGAATGTATTCAGAAGTGCTGCACTAGTGCTATCCTTTTGCATCATTTTAACAAAAAACAAAAACAAAAAACCCCCCATCTTAGATCTCTCTCCCTCATTCAAATAAATTGGGTGTTTTCATTAACTGAAATTTATATGCGGTTCACTTCTCCTGTCACACATTACGTGTAGTCCTTGACTTACAACCATAATGTAGCCTGCTAATCACGATCATATGTCGGGACAGTCATAAACTGGATCACCCAGGTGACTGATTTGATTGTGTGACCTTTTTTCCCCCCAGTGGTTGCGGTTGTTAAGTAAACAAACGGTTTGCTATGGGCCAGGATTTGCTGAAAACCAGTAAATGCCTTTCTTGCAGAAACACTGTAAAAACAAGTAATGTGGCCACGGGATGCAGCAAATGGCCATAAATGCAGGCCAGCTGACAAGTGCCGGACACAAGGTCATGTGACTGCCACACCCCAGTTGTCATAACTGGGTTGTGAGTACCCCGGGGAGGTTGTTGTAACTTCCAATGATCGCTAAGCAACCAGTCGTAAGTCGAGGACTACTTGTATGATCTTCTTCAAGCTTGGCCAGCAGTTCCCTTCAGAAACGTTAAGACTGCAGCCTGCAAAGTTTTCAGTCAGCTTGGTTCCCAGGTGGGAGAGACCTGTTTAACCAAAGGTACCAAGAATTAAAACTGGGAAGGGGGAGAGAAAGAAGAGGATCTAAAATCCACCCTCTTCTTTAAGGCACTGGCAATTCACTAATGGTAGACGAATAGACTGAAGTATCCCTGATATTTAATTTAAGATCGAAGATGTGTCTACTTCTAGAAAAATCTCATTTTTCTGTGTATGGTTGCCAATGGAAAAAGGTATCTAGAATTTCGTTCAAATAGTTAACCTGAGACTTCTCTCTCTCTCCCCCCCCCCTTTCTGGGTGCCTTTAAGTTAGTTTTTGATTCCTGGTGACTGCCTGAACAAATCCCTGAACAAGTTTTCGGGGCAAGGTTTGGGGGAAGTGTTTTTTTCCTTGCTTTTTTTTTCCTCCTAAGGCTGAGAGAGAGGATCAACCAAGGTCACCCAGCTGTCGCTATGCCTAACGTAGGATTTAGAACTCATGGTCTCTTGAGTTCTAACCTGATCCCTTTACTACTGCACCAAACGGGCTCTGTAACGTGAAACTTGTGTTACTGAAATTGCAAGGGGGTAAGAAAAGATTAAAGTTTAACCTTTTAAATTCAGTTTAAATTAAAAGTTTTAATTTGTCAGAATGTTAAAAACACCTCTTTTTAGGTTTTTGAAAAACAACTTCTGATAATTACAGGTAGTCCTTGACTTACAACCACAATGGAGCCCAAAATTTATGTTGCTAAGTGAGACATTTGTTAAGTGAATTTTACTTTTCTTGCCACAGTTGTTAAATTAGTAACACAGTTGTTAAAATGAATCTGGCTTCCCCACTGACTTTGCTTGTCAGAAGGTCGCAAAAGGGGATCACATGACCCCAGGACATTGCAACTGTCATAAATGTGAGTCACTTGTCAAGCATCCAAATGCAAATCATGTGACCATGGAGATACTGCAACAATTGTAAGTGTGAAAAATTGTCATTAATCATGTTTTTCAGTGCCGTTGTAATTTCCAACGGTAACTAAGTGAACTGTTGTAAGTCGAACACTACCTGTATTACTTCTCCCTCTTCTGCTATTTTTTTTTATTATCTTCAGCATGTTTTTGGCTCAATCAACTTTGCAAATTTCGTACTAAACCCTCCCCCCCAACCTAATTTGTTGAGACCCATAACTCCACGTCACATACAGCTTCTCCACTGAACTTTTATCAGAGGATTTCATTCATTTAATTCCCTTGCACATTAAATTGGACTTGTCGCATTTATTCTAAGAAAAAAATCTGGACTGTGCCCCAAAGTGAAGGTGAGATTATCACAGGTCATATAAAAAGCAAATAATTATTTTAAATAACCTTTTTTCCCTTGCAACCAAGTTAAGTGTGGGAAGAACGAGTCTCCTTCCACACACAAACACACCCAGATTTGTAAATCTGTAATCCAACTCATTATCATCAATACATTTTTTCTAAAATTGAGGTGTTCTCTTCTATTTCACCTAACCCCCCCCAAGAAAAAATCCTCTTTAGCCAATTTTAAGAAATGTACATAACAAGAACAGAAGGTTACCACACCTACACCCCAGGGAGCAGATGTGCACAACGGTGTTTGTGTGAAACACAGCAAATTTTTTTGGTATTAAATAAGTAATTCAGCAAACTATTTGTGTATGGTAGCAAAACAAGCTTGGGTGAGATGAATGACTCCTTGAAAGGATTTTTCAGTGGGAAGAATGCCTTACCCTCTCCATACATTGAAAGAGATTGCACCCCTGCAATGAAAAAAAAAAGGTTACTTGTCTCCCACCACCCTCTTCCCCACAAGAGATTACAAGTAAGAGGATTTGGTGTAAATAGGCTCCACCTACCTACGGTAATTCACTTCTCAGCCTGACCATAAGTGTGAAAACAAAGTATTGGCCCGAAGCCTGAAGGTTCTTGAGAATAGGTACCCAGCCCTGGTAAAAAATGGAAACCAGGGTGACTAAACCCCCAAGAGAGCCCTGCACAAAAGCTACAATTCTCTTGGAAAGGCGGCAAGGACGACTTACCCATATTGCAAACTTTAGGATCACTTTTGCATTTGAGATTGGTGCTGAAGAGTCTGGACTAGTGCCAGAGTCTTTTTATTTTTATTTTTTTAGCCATAACTATAGACCCCACTACTGCAAGTATCTTAGAAACAGCTATGTATTTTGAAATGGTAACATGCAAAACAGAAAACAAAAAACCCACCCTTTGGTTATCTTGCTTAAGTATTTGTGTAGACATATACATGAAAAAAGAACTTATTTAGTCTTAAATGCATAATTTTTGCTGAGCTATTAAGTTCGGTAGGGATCTTGTCAAGTTCTGGATACATATATTTCACAGAATACTTTGCTATACTGCGATCTATACATTTTTTTGTTAGAGGAGGTATACCGGAGTTATATTAAAGAATATAACAAGTTTCATCATCTCCCTATATTTTTCCCTATCCTTCATTTTCTCAGGTTCCTCTCTTGAAAAATTAGTGATTTAATCGGATGATAGACTTTATGCAAAACTCATGTCAAAATATTAAGAAAATATTCCACATAATTATAAAAGGTGTGTGTGTGTTAATATGAGCTTGTTAGAATATGACAAATATCTATCTGTTCCCTTAATCTGACTTTTTAAATTCTGTCCTCTTAAATTTAATTCTGGCAAGGATGACCTAAGGATTGTGTAACATAGCATGAGATATTAAGTGTGCTTATCATAACAATTCAGTTAGCTCTGGCAAAAGGCCATCTGCCCCTCAACAATATTCCTTGAGTGTAACTCAGTGGCTCCCAACCTTTCTGGCTCCATGGACCGCTGGTGCTGAGAGGGGTTTTTTTCACACGTGCAACCTAGATCCTGCGCATGCACGAATGAAGCTTTGTGCACTCGCCCGCCACTTGTGCGGACCGGTTCACAAGAACCTGAGGACTGATACAGGTCCACAGAGGGTTAAGGACCCCTGATATAACTGAAAAACACTTAAATTTCCTTAATATAAGAATCTGTCCAGTGGGATATTTAAATAGTGTACATTTGTACTGCTTTCATTTGTCTGACATAAAAAAAAGATGTCAAAACATGAATTCCACATGCGCCATCCATTATGTGCAGACAATTTCAATAAGGCACTTCTAGGCAATGCTCAAACGAAGGTTTCCTGATGGGAGATGGAAGACACTTTCATTCATCTTTTCTTTATTCATTCATTCCATTCATTCATTCTTTGCCTCCCTCTGCTCAAGTCAAAAGATTTCTAAGCCATTTGATAAAAGAAAAAATCTCTTTAAATAGCGCAAGTACCACTCTTAACTTAAATAGCTGTCTTTAAAATTAGAACAAAAGATGGAGATATTAACAAAGAATATAAACATCCAAAAGCAAATTGAATTGATGGGGAAATGGTTTTAAGATGGAGAAAAAAATTGAAAAACTGGCTATCACTATGACTAATATGAATTGCATGTTATATCAGAATTATGTTACCACATGGAGTGAAATTAAGGAGGACATGTTAAGGTGGGAGAAATCACAATTGTCATTGGAATGAATATTTTGCTAAGGATGATTATTTTTGTTTCAAACAATGTATATTCTGACATCTGAGGTACCATTTAAACAAAGGCAGAAATATATTTCTAAGTTTGTATGGCAAGAGGAAAGAAATGGGTTAAACATGAAATACTTCAAGATGCAAAGGAACAAGGAGGACTGGGATTGCCCGATTCGAAATTGTATTTCGCAGCCTGCAACTTAGTTTGGGTGAAAGAGTGGGTTTTGCTGAGAAATAAAAGTATTTTAGAATTGGAAAAGCATAATCAGAGGTTTGGATGATATGGTTTTCTATGTTACACTAAAGGTAAGGGAGATTTTAAGAATCCTAATATTAGAAATGCCATATTGAGGAATATGGAACATAATATTCGGGAAGAATGCATGGGGAAGAAAAAAAGAAGAGTCACAATCATTGCAGGAGTTTTCTTGATTTCCCCCAGAAACCTAAAAATGGGGAGCAGCACATCTGTCAACTGTGTCATCAAGGCAAAGAAAGAAAAATTGTGGATCATCAAGAAAATGACTCTGGAGGATATGCATGTGTAAGACTGTAGCAGGGGGGGAAAAGGGAATTGCAATCAGGGCCGGATTAGTTCAATTGTAACTAGCTGATCTATGAAGATCCAGTGATGAGTATTTCACATCCAGCTAATAAAAGCTTTACAGATAGTCCTCGAATTACAACTATTTGTTCAGCGACTGTTTGAAATTACAATGGCGCTGAAGGAATGGTTGTTATAACTGGACCTCCGCATTTCAGTCATCCAAGCACTGCTGCACTAACATGGTTATGATCTAGGCACCTGGCAACCAGCTTGCATTTATGATCAGCTGTAATGTCCCACGATCACATGATCACCATTTGCGACCCCCCCCCCACCAGCCAGATGGGGTAAGTCTCCACCACACATCCACCCTTCCTCAGCCCTTCTGCGTTTGTGCCTGGGATATGGTACTGCATTTGCACCTGGTACCTGAACACCCTCCCTGAGGGGTCTATGACAACTCGTCACGGAACAACTTGCCTCTGACAACTTGCGAAGGGACAAGAATTACACTAATATCAATAAATGATGGAATGGAATCATTAAAGGATGCAAAAGGAGGGACAAAATGAAACATAAATGAGAAAAATTAAAATAATTTTCTAAATTATTTTAAATAATTAAATTGAATTATTAAATTGTCCTTTGAGTTGTCATGTGGTGAGTTGGCCATGGTGAGTTGGCCGAGGCGAGTTGTCCCACTCTGCTCCCCACGTTTTGCTGCACCTCCTTCCCACTTCCATGCACCCTCACCGTACCTCACATCCCTGTGCACCCTCATTGCACTTCCTTTATCATCCCGACACTCTTCTCAACTCAGCAGCATCTACTTACCTGCCTACCAGCCTGCTTGCAAGCCACCTGGGACTTGCCAATTCCTGCTGGCTTCTCCGTGGACTTGGTTGAGAGAAACCATCAGGAAGCTGCCTCACCTAACAAATGTGGGATTCAGTTAATGATGGCAACCGGGACTGCAGGGATTGCTGTTGCTAAGTGATTGCCTTTGATGACTGCATTGCTTAGCGACAGAAATTCTGGTCCCAAATGCTGTCGTAAATCGAGGACTATATGTATCTTGCTTCTAACATAGCCTTAGACTTTATTATAAAATAATTTCTGCTAGATGGGAGAATTTTTTTTTCATAAATAGATGGAATCCCTGCAATCCCAGAAGGAAGTCAGCCTGGATCTAAGAAGGCAAGGGAAGAATCTTTATGGAATATCTGCTAAAATATTAGGACTTATTAGAATTAGTTATTAATTAAAAAGCAGCACTAAGTTTACTAAACAAGAATAACTCCGAACAGTGGTGACACTGTACTATTTAATTCAAAATGTAACATCTGTAACTTCATCCAGTTTTGAACGTTGAAAATTGCAAGTATCTTCCTGAAAGGATTGTGTATTCATGTACATACAATTTTTTGCAACTAACATTTCCATAAAGAAATATACACTTATGCATTGTACAACTTACTTTTCCAAATCCAATTTTTTTCAGATGATTTTTAAGTACCCTTTAATTCAAGAAATATGGAACTTGTTACTTGTGATAAATTCACTTTCACCTAGATTCAAAACTACTGCCAGTGCCCCTGTGGAGGGGGTGGGACTAGAAAACCTCCAAGATCCCAGATTATACAGTTTAACAGAGTTGGAAGGGACCTTGTAGGTCATCTAGTCCAACCTACTGCCCAAGCAGACCCTACACCATTTCTGACATCCCTTTCAACTCTGCTTTTCTGCCACCCCCATGCCAAACCATTATTCCTCAAGGCAGCAACAATAGCTACAACTTTAAATGGCAAATGACTACCTTCTACTAGTCCCTTCCCATGAATGGGAAACATATTCACAGGACATGATTATCCTGTCTGGATCCCAGGGATCAATTACTTTGACAAATGATGATCCTAAGTTTCTAAAGCTGGCAAACTTTTAAAATGTGAAATTGACACCACAGTGACAAAGGGTATAGGGAGATCCTTTGTCAACATTACTCACATACAGCCCCCTAATTCTATTTCCCAACAATATTATTACAAACAAAATGAAAGGTAGCAGAAAGGAAGACAAGTAGCAGGGAAAAGCTGGGGCCCGGAGCAAGGGCCACAGCTCTTGGAACTGTCACTTACCAAACTGGCTATAGGAGAAATCTGGTTGGGCAGCTGGAGGCTTGTTCATGTCCTGAGTTGGCTGAGATGGTGGTGGAGGTGGAGGGAAAGCGAGTGGTGTTGCCCCAGGGGTGGCAGGTGGTGGAGGAACACCGGGAGGAGCAAACTGGTCAGGTGGAGGAGGTGGGGCACCATACCCAAAACCTAAAGGGAGGAACAGAAACCAGGTAAGCTTTTACAGTACAATTCACGTCCAAGTTCCCCAGCCGTGGTGGCGCAATGGTTAGAGTGCAGTACTGCAGGCTACTTCTGCTGCCTGCTGGCTGCCTGTAATTTGGCAATTCGAATCTCACCAGGCTCAAGGTTGACTCAGCCTTCCATCCTTTTGAGGTTGGTAAAGTGAGGACCCAGATTGCTGGAGGCAATATGCTGACTCTGTAAAACCGCTTAGAGAGGGCTATAAAGCATTATGAAGCAGTATATAAGTCTAAGTGCTATTGCTATTTTACTGACTTGAACCAAGGCTAGGGAAACAAAAGGAAATGCCATCTGGCAAGGATTTTTCAAAGACACCCCTCAAATTAAAACCAAGGATTTTTTTTCCTTTTAACGACTCTGTAATCCCTTGCATCAGGGTGGAGTCAGGGCGACTGAATGGAGCTGAGCGTTTACTGGCCGGATGCCCTTCCTGACGCCTATATGGAGTTCACGGCAAATATTTTCTTTTTGCACCTAGAGAGAAATATCTGCCGCTGCCTAGGATTGACCTCACAGCCTCCTGATTGTAAGGTGACAGCTCCACCTCTAGGCTACAACACCGCTCATCAAATTAAAATCAAGGAATAAAGCTAGGAAAATAATGTTCAATAAGAATTTGCAGCGAGTGGACACCAGCGTCAGTCCAAAACATGAAGTCTTCGGCTCAAGTTCAAGCTTGGTTTTAATAGCATACTCTCAACCTATCCTACCTCACAGGTGGGGGTGTGCCAGATATGTACCATGAGCTATTTCATAAAAGCTGGGATTAAAAATGTTACACACAATTAGAGCTGGAAGGAGTACTTACTGAAGGGAGGAGGGGTGCCATATCCCTGTGCGAAACCCTGCGGGGGTGGGAATCCTCCTGGAGGTGTCGAAACAATGTACGAGGTAAAAGGCGGCGGTGGAGGTGGCGCTCCTCTACCTGGTGGAGGGGGACCATACCCACCTGGAGCCAGTAAGAAGTGTGTTGAGAAAATCAAAGGTACTTAACAGATGAGCCAACCCCAAGAAAAAGGGTGTTCCCAATCTATTGCACTAGGCATCATATTTCTCCAAAACATGGGGGCGCTAAAGTCAAGAGGAATTGTGGAATTAGGCATTTAAGCTATTGAGACTGTGGAAAGAATCCAATTTAAATCATTCTCTGATGTGAATGACTAGCTTCTGTGTGAATATTTCTTTCTCCCTCTTTTAGGAATTGGTTCTATAGCACTTGTATCTAGTAGATTTTAGTATTTAAAATGGTCTCTCTCCAACTTCCATTTCTTACATTCAAACTGAAGAAACCAGACACTCAAATTTTTGGTGTTTTTCAATACTGAAGAAGACAGAATGATCTATTGTGGGGAGAAATCTCTTCTGGCTTTTTGGTACTCAGGAGTTCAATGGGCAGCAGCCATTCTCACAAAGTACCATATTTTTTGCTCCATAAGACACACTCCCACCCCCCACCCCCCAAAATTGGGTGGAAATGTCTGTGCATCTTATGAAGCCGGTCCTTTGGTGAATAGCAGGCGGGCCGCAGCGGCGGGGTCTTTTTACAGTGCTGAACTCCGCCTCTTCTGTCTTTGTCATTGCCCACCTCTGTGGTCCTCTCAGGCTCTACCTCCTGCCCTCACTACACTGCTGCTCCATATTCACAGTGAGACGGTGCTGCATATTCATATATTTTTTTCTTGTTTTCCTCCTCTAAACCTAGGTGCGCCTTATAGTGCAAAAAATACGGTATTTCATAAGGACCTCAGTTCTCTTCTCTAGCTTTAATCACAGTTGATTAAGCTCCGATTACATGCACTTCAGCTCTTTGAAAATAGATCATAGGTCACTCTGTGACTCACCTATTATATATTTTTCATCCTACACATTTGAGGATAGTGCAACTGATGCCCCAAAGGTAACAGTAGGAAAAAACCTGTAGTGTGGTAAAAGATTGTTCCAGTGACTTCCGGAACATTCCATTGCCAGACCACCAAATGGTCCGCCACACCCCTTTAAAATATATTTTTTTAAAGCAACCTTAGATAAAGTACAAGAATGCCCCCATTTTTAAAAACTGCCATAGATACAATTCTATTTGCTTTGAAAATGGAGGGAAATATCTGAAGGTCAAATCCAACTTCAGGTTGGCAGCAAGGCTTGCCAGAACAAAAGTGATTCTTAATTATTATTCAATTCTTAATTATTTTATCCCACTTATATACCATCAAGCTCATATGAACTGGTCTGTTATATTAAGATTAAAAATACAAAAATCAGTTAAGCCTAAACTCAGCAATAAACATAAGTAACAGTAACAGTAAGAGCAGCCCATCCATAATGTGTCAAGAAAAATCATACACCAAATGGCCCGTTAAGCAATATTTATTTATCTTGCCTTTATTATTTTTATAAATAACTCAAGGTGGCAAACATACTTAATGCTCCTTCCTCCTCTTATTTTGCCCACAACCACCACCCTGTGAGGTGTGTTGGGCTGAGTGATTGGCCCAAAGTCACCCAGCTAGCTTTCATGCCTAAAATGGGACTAGAACTCACAGTCTCTTGGTTTCTAGCCTGGTGTCTTAACCACTAGACCAAACTGGCTCTCGTGGTCTTGATGCCTTGTGAAATAGCTACAGGAAGGGTGCAAGGTGTAGCTCCAGAAGCAGCCTGATCCAAAGCTTGGGGGTTGCTACAGAGGAGTATCAATATAATCTTGGTATTAGATCCCCCTGATTTGATGCAGGGAGGGGGCCCTAAGCCTTCCCATCCCACATGCACACCTGGGTTAGGGCAGATTCCACTTCACCCACCAGGTATCTAGCAGCCACGCCATGCGGGGCCTTGTAGCCATGCAGCACTTTTTGTACCAGAAATGTAGTGGTAACCAAGGGAGCAACTGGAGCAGAGGAATTCTATTACAGTAGGACTCGCACCTGCTAGTATCCTGGCCATTGAATTTTGTACCAATTGCAGTTTCCAGGTCATTTTCAAAGGTAGCCCCATGTAGAGCGCATTCCAGTAATCTAATTATGTGGAGATGAATTACAGCCTACACATGGAGAATCTGTAACTGGAGATTTTATTTCTAAGTACAAAATATATAAATGCACAAACCCTGTGCATAAGGAAACTGGGGTAAGATTAATATCTATTGTCCTGCTTCTTTCTCCATACATGGAACAACTTCTATGCAGGGCTACTGTGATGTTATCGGGTTTAAGCTATTTTTCACATGGCCGTACTAAACTCTACCTTCTGTTTTGGTATTAGAAGAATGGCCTCTTTGTGCACAAACACACCATGTGGGGGAAAAAAGGACTAGGCCACTAGGAAAGGGTGATTCCCGGTCTCCTCCAGATCTTCCCAGTATCTGACAAATGATTAAATGTACACACATACATACACGCTCACACAAGCTGATTATCTATGGCACGGGTGTCAAACTCACCGCATCACGTTGCCATCACGTGACATTTTGCAACGTTTTCCCCATTCGCGGAGCTGGGGTGGGCATGGCCTGCGCGTGACGCATCCAGCCCGCGGGCCGTCAGTTTGACACCCCTGATCTATGGGAAGTTCTAAGGTACAATTACTGTCTCCCATCTCAAGAAACCTATGAATTCTTGTTCAAAGGGCCCGAATGCTTCAAAACAACAGATGCAAAAAGATCTTTGTAGAACAAAGGCAAAAAATGCACACAGAATAAGATTTTGCTAAAAATCTGAACCTGCATAATTACAATTTCAATACTGAATATGCACATTTTTAAAATTCTCAGAACATACTTACCAAGTGCTTGTCCAGCTGGTACCCACATACCTAAGGCAGATGGAAGAGAAGAAGTAGGAAAAGACGCACGACACACACACAAAACAAAAACAAGTTACCACAACTGTTTCATCAATTCATTGTCAGTGTTATGCATTTATCATTCTGCAAAGTTTAACGTTATCTATTGAGAAAATTACTAATATTACACACAATTACTCTGAAGATGTTTGGATATCAAAATAGGGAAAATGTTACAGGGAATTCAAGATGCAGCCCTAATGGAGATGCCCAAAACTAATAAATCCACAATGGAGTAATGAAACTGGATTTGGATAAAAATGGGATTTAATCTTCCTTGTTACAAAATTGAAGGAGAGAGACTCTTTTTTTTAGAGCTTATGTCCGTTTTCAGAAAGCAAGAACGAATTTTCTTGGAACAAATGAGAAGGCAGAGCTTGGTATTGTCTCACATCAGCTGCATAAGGTTTCCAATACAGATAGTTCTCGACATGGGAGCCTGCCCGCTACAGTTGTATGTTGTGATGGTCATAAAACAGGCCAGTCACATGACCAACCCAACTGTATAACATTTTATGCAACGGTCATTAAGCAAACCAATGGTTAAGCAAACTGGTTTTCAGCAAAACTGTCACAAATGTGACCTTAGGTTGCTGCAAATGTAAATGTGGCTGTGTGGTTGGGTGTCTGAAGTTCAGTCATGTGACCCTGGAGGGGGCCAAACTGTCAGAACTTCAGATCCAGGTTGTAAGTTCGCTTTTTCAGGTCTGTTGTAAATTCAAATGGTTGGTAAGTGACTGGTTGCAAATCAAGGACTTTCTATACTCAATGGATAAGGAATTTGTACTGCCCATCAAGATCACAGAAGTCTCGCATTATAGCATGATCAGGTGGTACAAGAAACCACATAATCCTGCATCTGACAGGAACGTAAGGCCTGATCCTGATTTGAGTGAAGCCACAAATGGGCCTGTGTCAAGGCAGACTGAAATCATCCAGGATCGCAAAACCTGAATGGAAAACTGGTACCTTGAGGTCCGTATCCTTGTTGCCAGGTAGGTGGGGGCTGTCCTGCCCAGCCATTGGCAGCACTTGGCATGATCCGGCTTCCCCACTGGCTGGTGCCTGTTGGCCCTGGAGTCTGGCTCTTGCTATCCCGAGGTTCGGCTCGCTTCACCTCCACCTAAACAAAGAGGACAAATGCTCAGCCCTAGGAGGCAGAAAGACAGCTTGCCCCCCTTTACTCATCACACACACCCTTATCTTTACACTTAAAAACTTTATCTTAGCATGTTATGACTTATTGCTAAGTACTTAAAAATATTGCAAGCTTATATTTTAAGGCTGCTAATTTAATCAATGTTTCTCAGGTACAACGGATAACGGAGTAAACCATCTTGGAAGTCTTAACTTCATACGGTGCTAGGATAAAATATGCCTATTCGTGATTTCTCTTCTGTTTTCTTCCTCATTTTAAAGCAGCAGTACCATCTCCTCAGTGGGTTTTCACTCTCCGTATGTAAATCTTGATACCAAGATAGGCCAAAATGGTTGTTATAAACAAGGGTGAAGAGAACATTATGGAGGAGGTACTAAGGCTTTAGCCAGTCCTTGGGGCGGGATTGTTCTGGACAATGTTGAAAAAAGACGTTAAATTGATAGCTAAGATCTATCGCAATTAAATTGCTCCTTCAGTTTTGTTCATACCTGAGAAACACACGTTGTATTCATGTTGTCTGTTGGTTTCAAATCCTTTTTATCTTAAAGATTTTTTAAAATTATTATTATTTAAAAGTCTAATGGAAGATAGAGACTTACCTTCCCCAGGCTAACGCTTAAAGAACCTCAATTAACTCAAACAATGTCAGAAGGAATGGATGTGATAAGAGAACCTTACATTACATCTAACAAAAAAAGTAAACAAACATGCAGGTAATAAAAAATGGACAGTTGAGTCAATAAGAAGCAAAACCTTCATACTGTGTTCAGTCATGGAAAAACATTCTTTGCAAAGGGAGGAAAGACCAAAAAGGGCACCGCTGTACGGTGGGGCTTTAAAAATGAGCCTGGCCTATGTAAAATAAAATGACCTCCCTGCTGAATGCAAACGTCCTGAAGAATTGTCTGGGGTTAATCCAAATACACTCAGCAAAGCTAACTGCAAGATTTAATGGGAGGGATTCAGCTCTGCATCACCGAGTAAACCTGAAAACAGAGTCCAGGTTCTCTCTAGCTACATTTCAAGCATTTTTACTTTCAGAGTTTACTTAAATGGGCACAGGACCTTCCTTAAAACTAAGTGGGCCTTATTGTGGGAGACAATCAAGAATCCTTCACCTTCTCTTGTGAATTAACCTGGCATGTGAATGGCAGAATTAAAATAAAACCACATCTAGTATTCTAGGCTGCGCTTCTATGCTGTGCAAATCAATTTCTGCCTTCAAATGTCCTGGAATCTTCTCAAGGTTTAATATTCTAAAACCAATTTGGTTACCGTCTGTATAAGAGGGTGGAGCAGGATGTTGGCTTTCACAATGAGTTTTCAGATCACAGAGAGTACAGGAAGTCTTCAACTTACAACAGTTCATTTAGTGACTGAATTTAGTGAAATTACAACGGCACTGGAAAAAAGTGACTTATCACCATTCTTTACATTTACAACCGTTGCAGCATCCCCATAGTCTGTGATCAAAATTCGGACGCTTAGCAACTAACTCATATTTAAGATGGTTGCAGCATCCCGGGGTCATGTGATCAACATTTGCGACCCTCTGACAAGCAAAGTCAGCGGGGAAGCCAGTTTCACTTGGAACAATCGTTATTACTACTTTAGCAGTTGCATTGATTCACTTAACAACTGTGGCAAGCAAGGTTGTAAAATGGGGCAAAATTCATTTAACGGTCTCACTTAGCAACAGAAATGCTGGGCTCAATTATGATCGTTAAGTCAAGGACTACCTGTAGATGGCTTATTGTTTTAAATATTTTCCCTAAGATTTAGGACATTTGAACTCCTGCAGTTTTCCCAATAATGTTTCAAGACTGTGGAAAAATAGGGTGGGATTTCTCAAGATGTCAGCAATTTGCATTTCACTAGCCAACAAAACCCTTGGCATCTGAACTTTGTTTTGCTCTCCTTTAGCATGCATTCTTAACTATGCTTTAGTCTGGTCCACTTGAGATTTTGTCTCCAGTTTGTGAGGATGCTTCTTCAGGAGGGACCGTGAAGGATGCTCCTTTTGAAACTGGTCCAGGAGGCCCTGGAGGTTTGCCTGAACTGCTCTGACACTTGGAAGAGTTGCTCTCCTGGCTTCACCGGACCAGTGTTAGCAGCTCCTGGATTGACTTAGCACCAAACTGAAGATGTGGCAGTTCCAGTTCTTGGTTAGAAATAAACTTCACTCATTGTTTAAATGACATCAATTGCTCATGCATTAATAAGGATATCCTAGAATACCCTTCCAGGGTCCAGGAAAATTTAATGGGTTTTTCACAAGAAATAATTTAAACTTGAATTTTTTTTTTATCGAACAGTTGTAAAAATATAAACCAGAATGCACCAAGAGCATAGGATACCCTGTTTTTCAATAAGCAAATATTTTTGGAAAAATTATTCCAGTTGAAGGCTTTGCTGTTTTGGCGACACAATCCAGCAAAGTGGCAAGACTTTCATATATTTATCGCTACAACCTATACGCTGCTGTTTCATTTCTGGAGACTTTGAGCAGCTTATAATTTATGTTTGGTATAAGAGCCTTCGATGTTCCCTTTTCAGCAGACTTTTCCTACAAAGGTCAAAGCTGCACTCTGTAGTTCTTAGTTACTCTTCCTCTGGCTTGGTTCCTAAAACGAAGCCATGCTCAAAGGCGAGTTCCTTAAATCAGAGAAAGAAGGCAGAAACCTTTTCACCCGTAAAACCTCTTTAGAAGTGCTGACAACACAGTATGAAGATAACAACAATCAAAAGGTCACTTAACTGTATTGTGGTTAAAAAGTACTATTAAAAGAATATGTGGATTCATTTCAAAGTCTCACAGTAAGTGACCCATTTTTTTTTTATTTCAACCATTCCTTCAGGATGCTCTGTCAATTGGTTGCTTACGTTTAGTTCCCTTCCTGCCCCCCACCTCCAAATCCCTCCACCCTGAGTTTGAAGGTGAAACAAAGAACACACATCTGAAGGAATAGTAATGGGAAGCTGAGCCTTTGGCAACATAGAGATTTCACTGCCGTTTCAAACAGAAAATAAAGGTTAACTTCCTTCCATTCCCTTTTTGTATTCTGTACTTTCAAGGTACGAAATACGTGTGAACAATAATGACGGTACAACTTAGAATTTAGACAAGCAAAAGCAATGGTCTTCAACATATTAGGACTTCAAAACTAGTGCAATCTGTAACTAAATAAAGTGGTCTTAATTATTAAAGTCAAGGTTTTCAGAGACATACTGTAGCTCTTCTCCATGTTGGTTTATTTGAAATGTTTCATACTTCAAACAGACAAATCATGTCTGTTTTTCAGTATTTCCTATTCTGTACTTGGGGATGAAGAATATCTCATTCCAAGCATTGCATGGTATGAGGGGGTCCTTGGTGCTCTCTGAGTTTGGTTGTTTTCTTGCAGACATTTCATTGCTCAAACTAGGTAACATCATCAGTGCTAGTGACCAGCACTGATGATGTTACCTAGCTGGGTAATGAAATGTCTGCAAGAAAACAACCAAGCTCAGAGAGTAATAAGAACCCCTTATTTCAACCCTGAGCTACAAATATTCTCCTTGATTGGCATTGCATGGTGTGATGAGCAAACTGGGTCAGATCAAATGAGGTAATTCCAATCCAATAAGCCATTCTGCTGCCTATTTGGCTTCTGTTCTCTCTCACGCACATCTACATACGATGTGGTTTTATCAACCCCGAAAGTCTCTTGCGAAGGTGCAAGAGAGAAATGAGTGAGCAGATAGAATGTTTCTTTTTCTGACTCATAAACCTTGGTTTATTGGACTAAGTTCATGATGCCTGAACTCAAATATTAGCTTTTATGGAAGTTGGTCTGCCATGATTCTTCTCAAAACAAAACAGTCCAAAGGAATCTATAGGCAGCTGTAGCATACATTTTTTTAAAAATCCCAAATGAACTAACTTATAAAATGTGTTTCTGAATGTGGTTTTACCCACTCAAATTGTTATTTTTTTTTAACCCCCCTCTACTCTACAACCCAGTTTCTACTCGCCAGCCAAACTGCTAGTTGCCTCAAGACTCAGCTTTGTCTTAAGGTAAAATAAAACTACAACTACACACTTTTTTGCCCATGATGTCGTGAAAATGCATGTTGACAGCCTGGTCCACTGATTGTTCGTCCTCGAAAGTAATAAATCCAAAACCTAGCCAACGACGAAGAGTGAATCAAGGTAGCAGGGTGTTGTGACACAAAACAGGATGATGAACAGTATTAGGGGCGGACCAAGGGTTCAAACAAGGGCTTCAGGTGGACTTGGGCTGTGGGGAGCTCAGTGCTAGTTTGCAATTACCGGACCATCTTGGATCAGGGGAATAAAGTGGTTAGCTCGGCACTCCATGCAAAATTAACTGATGGAGAAAACATGGCTCAGTGCCCACAGATACACCATTTTTTGCCCTACTAAAAAATGCTGGAAAAAAATCCGACTTAGTTCTGTGCACACCTGCATCAAGTTACCGTGGCCAAGTCAATTCATAACCTCCATTACATGATATTCGTAAATTTGTTTGTTTAAATGCCATTTGGCAAATTTAGAAAAGCAACTGAGCAATAGCACAAAGTGACAAAGAGAGAATAGTAGTGGACAAAACACTTTGGGGCAGGTTGTTCTCTCCCTCCTCCCCGAAACCCGAGATTTCCCCCTTGGTTTCATTTTGCTTTGCAGCTAGTGCTGACAGCAGCCATTTATTGCTCTAAAGCGTTCAACAGAAAAACAGATACAGTCTCTGTAACAGTTAGTGCCTCTCTAAGCTTATCCAACGTAGTTGGGTAAACTCATAGAGCCTTATTGTAGAGATTTATACTTAATAAAGACACAAAGATACAGGCCAAGATCGGTTGCAGCAGGTCAAAATTCTGCTGTCAGCAACAAGAGCAAGAAACAAATTAAGAAATAAATGGGAGTTGAGGAGGTGGAGGAGGCAACTTTTAAAGCATCTCCTGCAGGCAAGTGTTTGCATTATGACCAAACGGGAGTTGAACCAGTGACGTGCGAGCCTTTAAAGTACAAGGAACCTTTTTAAAAGCCAAAATATGAGTCTGGGAGATATTTTTAAAAAAAAACTGCAAAAAGGGGCATGTCTGCCTCCCAATGATAACACAATATAAAACTTTAAATATTGATTTTAGAGGAAAATATAGAATAGTGTGTTGTTTTCCTTGCTTGTGGTTAGGAGAAAAGAAAAAGGCTGTGGAACCAAATGATGAGAAACCAGGACTGCAGCATTAGAAGAGAAGACACAGCAACACCTAAAGAATTTGAGCCAGACTTGATGACTAATGTGTTTATGGGATGGCCAAAGTAGAGATGGTACTTGGGTGCTTTGGGCAGAGATGTCATCATACACAAGTCTGTGAAGCGAAGGGGGAAAAAATCTCGAGAACCAAAGAGTAAATAGAGGCTGGATGAACAAATGGTTCATATTCAGAGCAAGGCAGAGAAGTGCTCCTTGAAAACACCTTTAGAAACTTGGAAAGAATATTGATGAAATAATCTGAAGAACTCTTATAAGAGATGATAAGATTTTGAACCTGATTATGAAGATTTAGATAAATTAAGAGAGGTAGAATTGGACTCAGACCAACAGCAAAATGGGTTTAAAAAAAAGGACACTGAGAACATATTTGCCTTAATTTCTTTCTTACAGGTTTTTGTTGTTTCTTCATAACAAAAAGCCTAGGGGGAAAGAGAAAAAAGAACGAAGGCATTTTTTCTTACATCCTAAAACAATCTCTTCCCAAGATTAGAGTCTAAGAAGCTTATAGCATCCTTCAAATTGTTGTAAGACCCAAATAGGCAAGTGTCGTGCCAACCAGATGTTTTGGTTGGTAAGAACCTAAATGTTTGACCACAACTTGCCATCTTGGTAACAGCATAGGGGAATTCTACCTGGAGGTACTAGGTTGCCTATCTCTGCCATAAATAGCCAGGTACCTCAATGGAGAGATCTTCTCAGCCTCTTTTCAATTAGATCCAACTATCAATGATAACCCCTGAGGCAAGGAAAGTCCATCTGGTTCCTCAACGGCCGAGATGAGATGGAGATGATATGTCCAGTCAATGGATGCGGGTTCTTTGAATACCAAGAACCAAGTTACACATTTTTCTGGGAGAGTAGAGATTAAAAAGAGAGACTGGAATTCTGCAAGCTACAGCCTGTAACACCAACTCCAAGTTGATATAATTCAAAGGAGATTAGGCTCTTTAGCTTGGTTGACAGTTGTGCATAGGCATAATTAAATTTCTTTTAACTATATGCAATTCTCACACTGATTTAAAAAAAATCTTCAGTTTGCTGGGCAAATTATCTATGTTCTCCCTAACGACACAATTAACCTGGCTATTTTTTCAGCTTAATTATTCAGATTTTGTAAACAAAATCTCATGTAAAGACATGATTAAATGCCAGGTTCATAAAGATGATTTATGAGGGGTGACACTACTGTATTCCAAGTCTAGAGAGCCATTCTTATTTCGAGATGACTTTGTTGTTTCAAGGATTAGCTGTTCACCAACTGATCTTACAACCAGACTTAGTGCAACCCAATTGGAAAGGTTATTAGTCTTGGGGGGAAATTGTGTTTAACCATTACAGCTCAGATTTAAAACCACTGGCTGATTTCTCTATGAACAAAGCATAATTAAAAGCAAGAGGACGTGTAAGATTCAGACAACTGTTGGAAAAAATAATACAAAAAACATAGGATGTTTAAAAAGTAGGCCTAAGTGTTTTACTTGGGAATAAGGAAGTTGTCCTAGCAATCTTATAGGCAGCCTTTGCAGGTTATCATAGTGCCAAATATATTCATTTTTACTGGCTTGCTGTCTGATTTTGCCGATCAAACCTATTCAAAGGGGAAGAGGCATAAGACCGTAATGGGAACAGTGAGTACAGGTAAAAGCAGGTACTGTAAGCCACGAGCTCAAAGGAGATTGCTTGTGCCTGGAATGTAAGATTCAATTACTGAATTGTAGATGAACATTGAAGAACTAGCTGAACATTGAACACAGTGAGCCAAGGCAGCATTTTAGAGGCCCTTCAGCAATCCTCAAGAGGCACCCTGGTTACAATATGGTGCCCGCAGGGAGAGCTGAAGTCAAGAAGATCAATTTCCTCCACAGGTCGGAGTCTTTCGGAGGGGGGAGCACATTTGACAGCACAGACTTGCAGGTCAGAAAAGGGAAAGAGCTGAAGATTAGACAGAAAGTGTTTTATAAAGGACTTTATAGGTGAGTTAAACGTGTTTTTGTGATAGTATGTGGGCAAGTCAAAGAGTTTCAGGGCCATCCATCATAAATGTCTTAGGTTTACATTTTATTTACTGAGAACATGGGGTGGACTGATGCAAAATATAACAAGATCGTTTGCTCATGTGTCTTGCTTCCGGGGGGGGGGTTTGCAATGAGAGAACAAAATGGTGGACCGGGTAGGCAGAATTCTTATAGTTGATTTCTTCTACTAGCTTAAGCATATAAGTACACACAGAGATAGGTACATAAAGATGCTGCTCTTTGCTATGTCAGTGAATTTTTCTGTTGAAATAGTGCAAAGCTGTCGCAAAACAAATTAGAGCAACTGCCCCTCGTAGCTCCTCCCACACCACATAGTAAAAACTTTATTTACACTCCATTAAAGACAAAGCCCGGTCCCTCCTCCATTTGTGGAAATGGCCTGTACCTCTGTGATAATCTACCACCTAGAGAGAAGAAATCTAAAGAGATATTAATCACAAATCAGTTTACAGAGAGAGAGAGAAAGAGAGGGAAAGAAAGATCTTAATGTTTACTGTACTTTTACTATGAAACACTTATATATGTCACTAAAGATGTGTCTAAATTAAAGATAAAACTAATACTTAACAGCTTAATAAATATGAAGTGAAGAATTTATATATATATATATATATATCTATATATATTTCTTTAAATAACAAAAACAAGAAGGAGAAGTGGAAAGTCCAGATGGCAAACTATTTTCCAGCATGTTTCACATGCTATCGTGTGGTTGAAATGCAACTCACACTGATGATGTTTTAAAAGTATTGCTTCTTAAAAAAAAATTACTGAAAGGTGACTGGTGCAATGAACAGCTGGAGAACACAATGGCCACTTTCTGCTGAGACAAAAAATGAATTATGTAAGTGGCTCAGGTTTGCCAAACTAAGGGAGTTGCTTTCTCCAACATACAAGTGGAATTGCAAAATTAAAAGTGCCACATTGACTCCCATCCACAGAATGTTTCAAGCAACAAATGGCTTTTGGCTCCAAATTTCAGCTGTAGCCACTTAAAAGAAAGAAAATGTGAGAAATGTAGCAAGCATTAACATCTGTTCCAGTCTGGCACCTCACAAGGATTCCTGTCCTAAAACCAAAAATAGGCCCTTGGTTCTTAATGGTGCCCACATTTAAAGGTGGAAAAATCAAAGGTATCCAGTTACTCCCTTCTCATGGCTTTGAGTTATTTGAAAGGAGCAGATCAATGCAGGTGCCATGCCTTTGTTAAGGAAAACACCTTTTCAGAGTGGTATAAGTGAACAACATGGCAATGTAGTATCTGACTTCTAAAACAATAACACTAGATGAAATAGCATGAAAAGCCTCTGTGAAAGTCTGCTCAGTGAAATAAATTCCTGAGGCAGCTTACAAAAGACATATATACATATATGAGCACATGTGTCCATACATATATATGTGGATGTTGTGTAAGTTTGCCATCTGACATAGGAAGAGGATAAAGAAATTTCAAAGGTTAACTAGATTCTTCTTTACCTCGGGGTCGCTGTTTCTCTGCATCATAGATCATTACCACTTCGGTAACCTGAAAAAAAGATAAAAAGGAAATTCTACTAATGATTTTATCAGACGAAACTTAAGACGAACCTGATTTTATCAGCTGAAACTTTATCAGCAGGATGAAGTGAAATATAAAAATATAATTGAACTTTTCCTGTGGGATCCTTGGTGCTCTCTGAGTTTTGTTTCCTTGCAGACGTTTCATGACCAAACTAGGTGACATCATCGGCGCGGCACGGCACTGCACTGCACTAGCACTGATGATGTCACCTAATTTGGTCACGAAATGTCTGCAGGAAAACAACCAAGCTCTGAGGTCACCAAGAACCCCACAGTTCAACCCTAAGCTACAAATATAATCTTCTATCAGGAACTTTTGCTATGTGGCTAACTGTGGATAAACGTCCACAGATCAGGCTCCTTTCTTCAAATGGGGCTTTGATATGGAGGAACATTTCATGGCTTGCTGCCTTACGTATTAACAAAATACAATAATGGTTCCTGCAGATTGCCCAGCCTGGCTACTTTGGTTGTCCCTTACCAAGTGTGAGAAAAGAACCTTGGTTTCAGAGGAACTCCTGCCAATATGAATCAAAGCCACAAATACATAGCAGGAATGTATTGTGGGTATATTAAGGAGACTTTGGTGAAATCCACAGTCTTCCCATTGCTGCTTCCAAACATAGTATACTAGCACTGGAGCTGCCATCATAATTTCCTCCCCAAAGGAAGAAAATCGAAAGGAAACAAACTTCTTCCAGCGTATGTCTTAGAGCAGTGGTTCTCAACCTTTCTAATGCCGCGACACCCCCCGCCGCCGCCACCCCCTCCCCGCGTGGGATGAGTTGACAAAGGGGGCGTGGCACCAGGGGCGAAATGCTCCGGGTTCGGGCTTGCCTGCCGGTCGCCGGACAGCTGATAGCATCGGAAGCGGGAGACTTCGCCCGGATGCCGCCATTTGGGTTCTTTTACCCTCTGCGCATGCGCAAAGCATTCTGCGCATGCGCAGAGGGTAGAAGAACCCAAATGGCGGCGTCCGGGCTACCAGCTGTCCAGCGACCCGCAGGCACGGCTGAACCGGGACCTTTTCACCCCTGCAGTGACGGTGGCACCAAAATGGCGGGCTAACGCGCGCGGCGACCCCTGTGAAATGGTCGTTCGACCCCCAAAGGGGTCGCGACCCACAGGTTGAGAACCGCTGTCTTAGAGACTGTGGCCATTCCCCTTCTATTTGAATCTTCTCACTTTAACAGTAGGAGTATACTGCCATTACTATTATTACTGGTACTGAATAATTATGAATAATCAGTAATTTAAATACCAACAGGACAAGGCAAGGCCCCTCTTGAGAATCCGGTACATAATCTACTACTCTGAGCCCTTTGAAAGCATTCAACAGATGTGGCCATGGTTAATTGTGCTGAAGCAGCAGAAAAACATCTTATTAAAAAAGGAAGAAAAGCAGGTAGCTCTGGGGAATGAGGACTGATGCCTTAACCAGATGAAAAAAACAAGGAACACTGAGTACAGTATACTTTACAATATGTCTTTGTAATTATTTTAAACAGGTAATTCAACTCCCTAAGGTGACAGAGCCTGTTAGCCTAAGTAGCTGTCATGCAATAACTATCCTTACTCACCTTTGATTTGCTTATGTATTCAAGAGGCAATTTAGAGACTGCTACAGTGTGATGGAGAGCAGGAAAAAATACAGAGCTCCCGATTAGACTTTCTTCTACCTCGAGACAGCATGCTTCCCTCAACTTTCAACCCCATTTCCCAAGCAGCCCTCTTTCTTTCACACCCTATAAAAGAAGCTGAACAATGTGTGGAAGAGCCATCGCTCAGTCCCAACTTTATACTTGAGTTTATATGTGATTCTTTAAAATCAGAAAAGGGTTAGGGTTACTGTAAAGACGAGATGGATATTTTCCCCCTATTTAGAAAGAAAACAAAGAGCTTCAGTAAAAAAAAAAAAAGAATACATATCAATCTAAGATAAAAGAAGTCAGTCAACTCTTCACTGCATCTCAACTAGTATCTGCTACAGCAAGAGGCCCTCTCACATATAGAGGCTCTTTTGTTGAGCACCAAGAAGCTACTTTTCATGAGGGGAGGCTGAAGCTATGCGGCTGGAAGAACAGCAGCGCAAAAGATCATTGGAAAGAAGGGAACATATTGATCATTCAAGGGCTTTTAAGGAACGTTTGTCCTAAAAGCTGCAAATTTCTCCCTAGGGAGGCCTTTTAGACCCAAAGGACAATTACATAATGAAAAGGAATAGGCAGGGTGAGGTTTCAGTGTTAATCTGAAGACTGTTTAGTTGCCTTGGTTCAAATTACCAAATGGAAATCCTTCTATTGTGAATTAATTCCCTTTTGGGGCCTACCCAATTATGCCTTGACAACTGTCCTCTCCCAAAAGGAAAGTCAAGTTTCTGATTCAGCTGGGCAAAATAGTCAGTTAAAAACACCCCTTGATTCCCTTTACTTGTACCTGGCCTTTTCTGTGAGTTCAAGGCAATTTACCTCAGGTCTACCCTAATTTTACATCTAGTACCAATTACTGTACTTTGTGTGAAGCAGGTTAGGCAGAGAAAGAAAATGAATGGACTGAAGTTATTCAAGAAGTTCCACAATCAAGTACATAATCTAGGTCTCTCCAAGCTCAGCATCCTAACCACTATACTAAACTGGCTGTTTGTCTATGATGATTCTCAGTCATCCAGGTCATGGTTGTCCCAAAGGAGCTTTTTCAAAAGGCAACTGGATTTTTTTCCATTTTTCCTTGAAGACGTTTTATTTCTCATTCAAGAAGCTTTTTCAGTAATGACAGTTCTGACTTCTTTAGTCAGAACTGAAGAAGCTTCTTGGATGAGAAGTGAAATGTCTTCAAGGAAAACAAAGAAAGTCCAGTTGCCTTTTGAAAAAACACTTTTGGTACACTGGCTGTTTTATTTTGCTTGAAAGCTGTTAGATGTATCACATAAAGCTTAGCAAGATAACTCAATTCATATCTGCCCGGTTTCTCTAAAATGCATTCATAAGCTTAACGCTTCTTAAAAGTAGTTAAGCTTACTACAAATAAAAATAAGTATGGTTCCAGGCTGGCAAAATGTAAATGGTCCTTTTGCCATATCAACTATTTTAAAGATACAGCTACACGAGGCAGCTGTTATTACCACATTACACTAATCCTCTTCCTTATGTGCTGGTTCACTATTTATTTTCAAGAAAGTTATCCAATAAACCTACATTGCTAATTTCTTTCACACTGCCCTTTTAAAAATGTACCAGTAACACTGTTTAGCAAGAGTTTAGGAATAGTTCTGCAATTTAGACACACAAAAATCTTACAAATAAAATGATAAATTGCATTTGTCTATGTAATGAAGTACTTTTACTTACCTATTTTGGGAAGTGGAGAAAGAAAACTAAAGGATAGGGGTGAGCAGAGGAGGAAAGTAATATAACCCAATGCAAGGTGTGTGAATATTTAATGAAAACTGAACAATCTTGCCAAAGAGGCAATGAAAAAGTTGTTTGGGGTAAGAGACAGAGTTGGTATTTTGTTAGTCAGTCCTCCTTATGCAAAAAGACCAGACACCCTGAGTATTAACACCACACCCAGGACCAAGAATAACTACCGTATTATAATACAATACAATAGGCTACATCTCCTTATATTCATATTATAAATTTCCCAATTTGCGATCTTTCAAATATGCTGACATTAAAACATTCGTCACCCTAAACACTAGGGCATTAGGAGCCAAACTTGGCTAAATGTAAAAATCCAATCCAATCAAAACAAAACAAACAAAAAACCCCAAATGTACCTGCAAATGATCCAAGACAACAACTGCAAATTTTATCAATTTTTATCCATTTTATTGTTGTCTAAGCAGAAAGTTGCCAAGTCCTTACTAAAGGCTTCAGGTTGTTACTTAAGATACTGTTCATCCATTAACTCTCCCCTCAACAAAACATTATTTCTGCAGCAAAACCACTGTTGAAATCATATGAACTAAACATGTAACAAAGCTTTCTAATGTTGCAAAATTCTATTGCCAAATTACCGTATTTTTTGCACTATAAGATGCACTCCCCCCCCCAAAAAAGTGGGTGGAAATGTCTGTGCATCTTATAGAGCGAATATTGCGCCAATCGCCGGGAAACACTGGAGCCTTCGCTGACAAGCAGCTGATCGACAGTTGGATCGGCCTCCCAGAATACCGCCGATCAGCTGTTCTAGGCAGTGGGGATCGCCGCCACCAATCACTGCCGTTTGCCGCCGCCGCGCAGTGATCGGCGGCAATCCCCGCTGACTAGAAAAGCTGATCGGCGGCATTCCAGGCCGATCCAACCGTCGATCAGCTGCTCGGCAGCGAAGGCTTCAGCGTTCCCCAGTGGCGGCGACAGCTCAGCTCAGTTGACCGGTGGTGGGCGCAATGGAGCGGAGCCCTGACGAGCCACGTGCTGGGGCTGCGATAACATGCTGAAGCTGACCAGGTTGTTTGCTGTTTGCTGCAAGGACGCTAGCCATATGAATACTGGATGGATGCTAGGAGCAGAGGCAGATTTTTTTTTTTCTTGTTTTCCTCCCCAAAAGCTAGGTGTGTCATATGAATACTGGATGGATGCTAGGAGGCAGAGGCAGATTTTTTTTTCTTATTTTCCTCCTCTAAAGCTAATGTGCGTCTTATGGTCCGGTGCGTCTTATAGTGCGAAAAATACGGTACAGGGTGTCCAGTTAATAAAAATGCCAGAAGAGATTAAAAGCACAAGCTCAGAAACTCTCATACAGAATACCGTATTTTTCGGACTATAAGACACACCAGTGTATAAGACACACCAGGATTTCGAAGAGGTAAGTAAGAAAAAAAAGTTTTTGTCCTCCCCGGCCCCCAGGAGCACTCTGCAGGCCTCCAAAACCCTCTGCGTGCCCCGTTTTTGCGAAAAACGGGGCACGCAGAGGGTTTGGGAGGCCTGCAGAGTGCTTCTGGGGGCTGGGGGAAGGCAAAAATGCCATTTTTGCAAAAAAATGGTCCATTTTTTGCAAAAACAGGTACGTTTTTGCCTTCCCCCAGCTCCCAGAAGCACTCTGCAGGCCTCCCAAACCCTCTGCGTGGCCCCTTTTGCAAAAATGGGCCCGTTTTTCACTCGTTTTCGCAAAAAACGGGGCACACAGAGTGTTTGGGAGGCCTGCAGAGTGCTCCTGGGGGCTAGGGGAAGGCAAAAATGCCCCCATTTTTGCAAAAAACGGCTTGTTTTTTGCCCGTTTTTGACAAAAACGGGGGCATTTTTGCCTTCTCCCAGCCCCCAAGAGCACTCTGCAGGCCTCCCAAACCCTCTGTGCACCCCATTTTTGCGAAAAACGGGCCCATTTTTCGCAAAAAAGGGATGCGGGGGCGGGGCTTCGGGAGGCCAAAAATGGCTATATTCGTGTATAAGACGCACCAACATTTCCACCCTCTTTTAGGGGGGAAAAAGGTGTGTCTTATACTCCGAAAAATACGGTAAGTTAGAAAGAAGGGCTTTTGTAAACGTAAGAAATATCATTTTTTAAAAAATGAACATCAACCACCCACAATCTTATTTAACTTATTTATCCCACATCAAATGAAAAAAGTAATATTTTAAAGAGTTAGAAGGTGAAGGACAACACCCCTTTATGAAATAATGTATTCCATCACAATAACTCACCACTCCGAACTTCTTGAAGTATTCCCTGAGCTCCGTTTCGCCACAGTTGTGAGGGATCCCACCAACAAAAATTTTATGGGACTTGCTATCACTCCTGGATCCTTTCTACCAACAGAAAAGGGAGAGTTGTACTGAAACGAGGATTTCTCTATTAAAAAAAAGTTATTTATTTCCTGACATGTGGAAGTTGGCAAGAATATTTCATCTCATGCTGGTGGAGATGACGGTTCTAAAATGTTTAAAATAAATTGATTGATTGATTGATCGATTGACTGATTATATATATATATATATATGTATGTATGTATGTATGTATGTATGTATGTATGTATGTATGTTATATTTTTACATATAGATAGATAGATAGATAGATAGATAGATAGATAGATAGATAGATAGATAGATAGATAGATAGATAGATAGATAGATAGATAGATATGTAAAGTGTTACCTTTTACCCGCAAGGCATTTGAACTGAAATTAACCACATGTAATACATAGAACAAAAAAGACAGAAGGAAAGAACTCAGCTATAATAGCTTATGCAGAAGAAAGCAGAGTCACAGAAAAAATTAGGAAAAGGCTGAGGAAAAGAAAGGGCAAAGCAGGGATTCATAGGGCAAGAGGACTTCGGTGCTGTAAAAACAACGGCAACACAACTGGGAGAAAAAAGAAGGATGAAACCAATGATTTGAAGGAGAACAAAGAAGCATTAAGGGAGGCAAGAAGTATGATTCAGAATCGCTTTGAACTTTGAGGTGGGTGGCAAATAAATTAAATAAATAAATAAAAATTATTCAAGTTGGAGAACATTTAGATAAACACCTACAGTTCACTTACCCTGCCTTACCTAACTGAGTTATCCTCTCTGCCTTCACAACTCTTCATGATATGGACCCAACCTAACTGAAAAGTAAATTCTCCTATAGAACCTCTTGGTCCTCTGAGGATATCATTGACTTTAGAAAACTAATTTTTGCAAACTAGTATCAGTGGCAAATTCTATTATGGATTGGTGGGTCAAAGGGAAGCCCAATAGGTTATATAACCTAAAAGCAGCAGGCAGGAAGTTAAGAAATTTTTATTCAAGAATTTTTTTTTGGTCAATGCATTTCCTGGTTTGTAATATTCATTTATTTTTACTGGAATCAACCACTGTAACAGTTGTAACCAATAGTAACTGCTGATCCAACTGTATTTTTCTATGACTTTTCTACTTTTGTTTTGAGAAACGGTTTAGAATAATATCTGGAGATTTCATGCCTACCTAATATTAAACCTCGCACAGTAGAATGAGAACATGTATCACACCAAATGCAGTTGAAATTACAGATCTCGTTTTTTAGAATCTGCTGGGAGCCCTGTGAGTTACTTTTCAGCAAAATGTGACATCTCATCAGCTAAGTTTACTCCTGAAAACTCCATTTATTTTTAGTTGGCACATCTGCATTTGATAGCCTGCTTACAACAAAGCCTCTTGATCTTGGGAGACAAACCCACCACATTTCAATGAAGACACCAAGAAGAGGAAGAATATGAATATGAAGCAACGTGAAGACACTTCCTTACCCATCCTTCCTTTGGTCGTGTTCTCTCAGGCTGCATTCCTCGAGGGGTACAGGGTTTGGGATCAATCTGTCAAATGAGGGCAAAAGTGAAGAGGGCTTACTGGTACCAGCATTTGAGAAAATAAGATAGCATATTAATTCCTGCCACCTCACTTTCAAGATGGTGGAATCAAATTACATATTAAGACGCTCGTATGATGACATACAGTTGCAAGAAAAAGTATGTGAACCCCTTGGGATTATGTGAAGTTTTGCATGAATTGGTCATAAAATGTGCTCTGAACGTCATCTAAGTCACAACAATAGAAAAACACAGTCTGCTTAAAATAATACTACACAAACATTAGATGTTGCCATGGTTTAATTGAACATAACATGTAAACATTCACAGTGCAGGGAGGAAAAAGTATGTGAGCCCCTAGCCTAATGACTTCTCCAAGAGCTAATTGGAGCCAGGAGTGAGCCAACCTTGACTCCAATCAGTGTGATGATATTGGATGTGTGGCTGACAGCTGTCCTGCCCTTTAAAAACACACACCTGGTTTGGGTTTACTGGTTTCAAGAAGCAC
>QLTV01009056.1:2643872-2680992 GCA_003457575.1 Thermophis baileyi
TTTTAAAGGGCAGGACAGCTGTCAGCAACACATCCAATATCATCACACTGATTGGAGTCAAGGTTGGCTCACTCCTGGCTCCAATTAGCTCTTGGAGAAGTCATTAGGCTAGGGGCTCACATACTTTTTCCTCCCTGCACTGTGAATGTTTACATGTTATGTTCAATTAAACCATGGCAACATCTAATGTTTGTGTAGTATTATTTTAAGCAGACTGTGTTTTTCTATTGTTGTGACTTAGATGACGTTCAGAGCACATTTTATGACCAATTCATGCAAAACTTCACATAATCCCAAGGGGTTCACATACTTTTTCTTGCAACTGTATGTCCTCCTAAAGGCAGTCCTCTCTCAGAGGCTGCCACAGAGATCTGTGGCAACGAATGTGTAGAAGGCCCAGTCCTTCTAGCCAGCCCTAACAGACCACCTTGCCCTAACTGGTCACTAAGGTCCATTGGAGACCAGGCCCTAGCAGTCATCACTTGGTGTTCCACCTGGTGCCCCTGTTGCAAAGAGGTCTCGGGGGAGTGGTGCACCACTGGATTGTCGGCCACGTTGTGAGCAGGGTGACTACACCCTTTAGATCCCTTCTTTGCTCTAGCAAACTCCTTATCCAAGGCCTTCTGTCACTGTTGTGCAGCCCTCTCCTCCGCTCTGGAGGATTTTTTATGGGCTCTAGCCTTAGCCTTGATCTTTGCTGCTGCTGCAAGGCTGGCAGACCTAGGCTTGACTGGGGCTCTATCAGTCCTGTCTGAAGCCTGAGGAGACCACGCTTCCTCCAACAGAAGGCCAGAGCCTGCACCACTATCCTCCATTTTGTCGCTGCAGGCCTGAAGTAAGGGCAGACGCGCTCGAAAGCTCTGCTGCCGGCTCAGCGTCGTTACTAGCTCCTATATAATGTCCTGAAGATCGGGAAGGAGCAGAGGCCCCACCACAGCCGCAGTCACCTCGGGCCTCGATCCCAAAGAGCTTTTAACGAAATAGGATCACAAAGCAAGGTGGAAAATACCCAGGCTTGCCAACGCACGCTGGCCTCACTGCTGTGCTCCAGGCAGTCTTAAGCGATATCGCAGCTGCTGCGGCGATTGGAGAGCAATGGAGTGTGGCCAAATGAACGACCAGTGACTCCCTCTCCTGCTCAGCTCGGTGGGGGGGGAGCCAGAAGCTGGATGGCCAGGATTCCCGAGCCGCTAGATGATTAAAGGCAGTCTGATGCGATAGTGCTGCTGTCGCGGCTCCCTGGCAGGGGGAGTATGACCGTAGCAGTCAGGGACTCCAGGCCCCTCTCCGAGAATGCGGTATGAACAAGGGCCTATTTGCTAGAAATGGCCGCCGAGAAGCGCTTGGAGCCGCTCTGGAATGGCGCCAAAATGTCTGACCCCTCCAAGCTGCAATCCGCCCACGCGGAGAGCCAAGGGGTGACGCCAAATTGCTGCCTTCCCACAGCCGCGTCTCATGATGCAGAGCTCGGCTGTGCAACTACTCACAGTCCTCGGATTGCGTCTGCTTGAAAGGGCCTCTGCGAGCCGTTCAAGAAATGGTGCCAAAATGGCTGAACCTCCAAGCTTCAATCCGCCGACGCGGAGAGCCAAGGGGTTGCGCCAAAGAGCTGTTCGGGAAGGAGGGCTTGGCTGTACTTGCGCCGATGGAGGAGCAGGTGTTAATGCTGGAGGCGGAGAACGCCGAAGCAGGCCGCCGCCCGAACTCAAAGCTGCCGCCGCAGAGCTCCCACCAAACAGCTGACAGGTCTCAATAACGAATCGGCGATGCAGGGCTCGGCAAAGCTTGCTCCGATGGCCGAGCAGCCACCAATGCCTGAGGCGGCGATCGCCCAAGTGGGCTGTCGCCCAAACTCAAAGCCGCCGCCGCCCTGCAGCTCCCCACCAAACAGCTGACCAGTTCCGATAAGGTTGTAGATCGTTCACTTTTTTGAAACCAGGGATGTTTTAGTAAAGCAGTCCAAATTCAAAACTCTTTCTCCTCAGCAGCTCTCTGGAGCTAAAACAGGAGCGTCCACAGAGCTGGGACTGAGTTGAAGAACTGGGGACCGTTACCAGGGAGGCGTGTCCTCAGAATTTCAACTCAGTCAATAGAGCTATGGGACTAGAGCAACCCATCCTGGACTCTCCCGTCGATACTATGGAGAATTGTTAAATTAGTCTTGCCCCATTTTATGACCTTTCTTGCCTCAGCTGTTAAGTGAATCACTGCAATTGTTAAATTAATAACACGGTTGTTAAATGAATCCGGCTTCCCCATTGACTTTTCTTGTTAGAAGGTCGCAAAAGGCGATTAAACGACCTGGGGACGCTGCAACTGTCATAAATAAGAGTCAGTTGCCAAGCATCTGAATTTTGATCACATGACCATGGGGATGCTGCAATGGTTGTGTGAATGGTCATAAGTCACTTTTTTCAGTACCACTGTAACTTTAAATGGTCACTAAATGAATTGTTGATAGCAGCTGATTAAAGCTGCTAAAGGAAGACATGGGCCCTACTGACCAAGTTCACAAAAACTTTACAATGGGAATGTCTGTGGAGATTCTCAGTCATCCAGTCATGGTTGTCCCAGAGGTGCTTTTTCAAAAGGCAACTGGACTTTGTTTTTCCTTGAAAACATTTTGCTTCTCATCCAAGAAACTTCTTCAGTTCTGAACTGAAGAAGCTTCTTGGATGAGAAGCAAACATCTTCAAGGAAAAACAAAGAAAGTCCAGTTGCCTTTTGAAAAAGCACCTCCGGGATTTACAATGGGAAGGTAAGGACAGCAAGCCCAATCCTGTTCACTGTTGAAATCCAAACTATGAAATGGCAGGCAGATAGTTTCTAGCCTCTGCTTCAACATGTCCTGTAAAATAAGCTCACCACCACCCTTAGTAACCTTGGTGTTGGTTCCATACTCAAACCATAAAAACAATCTTTCCATCTGTTTTCTTGCAATTTATGACCATTACAGGTAATCCTTGACTTACAAAAGTTCACTTAGCAACCATTCAAACTTACAATGGCACTGAAAACAGTGACCTATGACTATTTTTCACACTTACAACTGTTGCAGCATATCCATGGTCATGTGATCAAAATTCAGGCACCAAGCAACTGGCATGTATTTATGACGGTTGCAGTCTCACGGGGTCAGGTGATCACCCTTTATGACCTTCTGACAAGCAGTCAATGGGGAAGCCAGATTCACTTACCGGTAATTATCGTGTTACTAACTTAACTGCAGTGATTCAATTACAACTGTGGCAAGAAAGGTTGTAAAATGGAGCAAAACTCACTTTACAACTGTTTCACTTAGCGAAAGAAATTTTTGGCTCAATTGTAGTTGTAGGTCAAGGACTACCTGTAATGAAAGCATTGAGATAAACCATATTTACACACAATTCAATAGAGGCAATAAAAACCTAGAAAGAAAACAAAATGACCAGAACACCTCCCCTCCAGCAGCTATCGCTCAGATAAGCGAGAACACCAGACAATCAATCAGGCAGAATGAAGGAAACCATACCTCCAACAAAACTGGCACAGCAAGCAACTATATATAAGCAGGCAGCAAACCCACACTCAATCGCATTGATGTTGTTATCTATTTGAATAATGAAAAATCTACAAGCAAACGACCAAGTTTAGAGAACACTAAAAACTTTACAGTTCATCTCTGAGTTAGTATATTCTCTTCTATTGGAACTTTGTTCTAGTTTTACAAGGAACCATAAATCATTCCTCTCTGGCTATGGTTTTAGCACCGGATCACCTGATAGACATGTACTGATACTTAATTAGTGTATTAGTGTATTGAGCCACGGTGGTGCAGTGGTTAGAGTGCAGTACTGCAGGCTACTTCTGCTGACTGTCGGCTGCCTGCAATTTGGCATTTCAAATCTCACCAGGCTCATGGTTGACTCAGCCTTCCAAGGTGGGTAAAATGAGGACCCGGATTGTTGGGGTCAATATACTGACTCTGTAAACTGGTTAGAGAGGGCTGTAAAGCACTGTAAAGTGGTATATAAGTCTAAGTGCTATTGCTATTAATTTGATTGTGATGGAATATTTTGTCGAATCTTTTCACAACAGCTAGATGAAACATTATAATAAATCCCTAGTTTTAAGTATGGTGCAACAAGGTTTCCTAAAGCTTTGATCCCATAATGAGATATTTGAATAAATAAAACTCAGCTTTTGTTTTCCCAAAAAAGCCTCTCCCATGTAGTCCCATTAATATAATGGCACAACTGGTGAAAACAAGGCTGCACCTGTTTTTAATAAATATTTTTATCCCTTTATTATTTTTTATATAATAACTCAAGGTGGTGAACACATCTAATACTCCCTTCCTCCTCCTACTTTCCACACAACAACCACTCTGTCAGGTGAACTGGACTGAGAGAGAGTAACTGGCCCAAAGTCACCCAGCTGGCTTTCATGCCTAAGGCGGGACTAGAACTCACAGTCCTCATTTCCAGACTGATGATGCCTCAACCACCAGAACAAACTGGCTTTCGTTTTATAATTCAACTAAAGGAAGTTAGGAGAGCTTAGTCACTATATAATTTAGAATTTGCCAGCTAAGGCTTTGGACATCAGAGATACAATTTTTATTTTCTTGAATGGACAAAGAGGTAATCTATCTCCCTAAATGAAATTGTCTTTCAATTATCTTCCACACCAAAGGATAGAGCTCCATTAAAAATAAAATCCAAGCAGAAGCCCTCTACCAATTTTTCTGTGAAAATATGCTGAAATCCAAGAGTTTAAGGAGGCATTAAGAAACTAATTCAGCTAGGCTGACTATATCGATTTTAATTAGAAAGCTGGGTGTTGCCTTCCCTTGTGTTTCCTACATTTGCCTTTTCCCAATAAACTCCTTTAATATAACTGGAGATTTGGCTTCAATACATAATAAGCCATTTTTAATTGAAACCTTCCCTCTAGCAAGTCAGCAGGGTTATGCAGCCTGCCTTTGTGCTTCGGAATTGGCAATAGGATTCTTAAATTCTGAATTTCTGATCACTGGGGATAAAGATCTTAAGACACCTATTTTTTCTTAGGAGTAGAGGGACAAACCCTTGATAGGTGAGGTAGCAACTTTCTATCTGGACAGTTTAGGAGAGTGGCAGGAGATAGTCCGATTTGTGGCCGTCTGTTAAAGGTAGTCCTCGATTTACAACCGTTCCATTTAATGACCGTTCAAAGTTACAACGGCATTGAAAAAGGGACTTATGACCGTTGCGGCATCCCCTTGGTCATGTGATCAAAATTCAGATGCTTGGCAACTGGCTCATACTTATGACTATTGCCGTGTCCTGAGGTCATGTGATTCCGTTTTGCGACCTTCTGACCAACAAAGTCAATGGGGAATCCAGATTCATTTAACAACCATGTCACTAACTTAACAAATGCAGTGATTCATTTAACAACTGTGGCAAGAAAAGTCATAGAATGGAGCAAAACTCACTTAACAATTGTTTCACTTAGCAACATAAATTTTGGGCTCAATTGTGGTTGAGGACTACCTGTATAAGCATTTTATGCTATCAGCTTCTAGGTAGCTTTCACATACAAAAGCCTTCATGCCTAGGAACTGGCTATCTGAGAGGCTGCTTTTCTCCTATTGTCTCTGCCCATCCCATAAGATCCAACAGAATGGGTGTGCTTCAGATCCCACCTATTTAGCAATACCATCTGATGGGATCCAGGAAGCATGCCTTCTCTGCCATGGTACCTGCCCTCTGGAATGGTATCCCCTGGGGTTTGAAAAAACACAATCATGCTGTTCTTCAACTGAGTCTTCAACACCTGACTTTTCCCTCAGGTTTTGGGTTAGATTAGCATTTATGTCCACCTGATCTGAATTATATTTTAATATGTTTGTAGTATGAATGTACTCCCTAGCTATGATTACCTTAAAAAAACCTGGTTTAACCTTTCAGGTTTTGCTATATTAATGTGTATGTTGCTCAGAACAGCTGTGAGCTGTGTGGCTGTATCCATTTAAAATATAAATAAAGCTTTTACTGAGGAAGCTTTGGAAGAAGGAATCTGCCAGTGAGGTTTTAATATAAACTGCTCCCACTTTGTATCAATCAATTATCCACTTCACAAAGGAAACTGAGCCAAAAGAGAAGCTAAGTAGTTCTGCTTCTTTTGTCATTTGTTTTCATGCAATACAGCCACACATCACAGATTATATTTCTCTAAACTATAGTTTGCATACTATAATGGCTGGGTTCACAAACCATCCTAAGCAAAACAACAACAACATGATGGCTTTGATACAGTAGCCTTATCAAAACAAAGGAAGAAATAGTAGACAAATTTAGTTTAAAGTTACCACTCCCTCTGAAGGATAGCTTGGATTCCTAAATGCAGTATTTGCCCATCAATGTTGCTATGTGTTCTCTCAACACAGAAACCGCAACTAGCAGTAATATTTGGGGGAGGGGAGGGGAGATAACAGCATCCCAGTACAAATGGCATTTTTTGTTGATCACTTTTCGCTGGGTAGCTTTATTTATGAGACTTCATTCACAATAGTACAAGAAATCAATCTCATGGATATTACTTACACATGGAGGGGCAAGCTAAGTCCTAGAGGCTTGACCCAGCTTTATCCACTTGGTTTCTAAATGCAGCCCTGGTCCAAGCAACTGAATTTGGGGACAGAAATACTACCCCACTCACTAGAAAATGTTTCCAAGAGTCTAATCGGGATCAGTAAGATGCATTGTTAGTGCTACCCTTCTCTATTACCATTCCTGACCAAACTGGCTGTCGTCCCCAGTGTGATACAGAAATTCAGTTCAGTAGCCCTTGGGGACCACAACATTTACAGGTAGTCCTCAACTTACAACAGTTCATTTGGTGACCGTTCAAAGTTACAACGGCATTGAAAAATGTCACTTATGACCATATTTCATATAGTTACGACCTTTGCAGCATCCCCACGGTCACATGATCAAAATGCAGATGCTTGGCAACTGATTTGTACTTACGACCATTGAAGTGTCCGGAGGTCATGTGATCACTTTTTGTGGACCTTCTGACAAGCAACATCAATGGGGAATTCACTTAACAACCAGGATACTAACTTATCAATTGCAGTGATTCACTTAACAGCTGTGGCAAGAAGAGTCATAAAATGGGGCAAAACTCACTTAACAAATGTCTCACTTAAAAACAGAAATTTGGGGCTCAATTGTGGCCGTAAGTTGAGGACTACCTGTACATAAGGGTGCACAAATAAGGCCAAATGGAGATTCCATTGCTTCTATGAATGCCACAATCAGGTCAATGTATAGGAAATTGCACGCTCTTGATCTAATTTTGGCCTAAGAACAACATGTTAACCACTTGGACAATGCAGAAACCAGCTTCTGGAAACTTGTGGCTTTGTAGCCTCATTGTCCACCTGAAAGAGTAAGGAATACATTAGGATGGTCCATCCCAGACAATTGTAGAATCTGTTGATTTCTTGAATGTTCTGGAAGATTTTACCAAATCCATAGTAGAGGTAGTGTCAATATCCTTGTTGGCCTATAGAATAGAAGGCCAGGCTAGAAGCCAGGAGACTGTGAGTTCTAGTTCCACCTTAGACATGAAAGCCGGATGGGTGACTTATGGTCAATGACTCTCACATAGCTCCCAGCGACCGGTAAGATCCCACACGGTTGGGCTCCTGCAGGTCCCGTCAGCTAAACAGTGCCGGCCTTCTCTGTGGCTGCCCTGGCCCTCTGGAACCAGTTACCTCCTGAGATCCAGACCACCCCCACCCTGCTGGCCTTCTGGAAAGTGGTGAAGACCTGGCTCTTCCGGCAGGCTTGGATCGCTTGTGCAATTTGGCGAGATCTGGACATGAAACGGTGTGTATGGGTTTTTAATTGTTTTTAAATGTTTTTATTATGTCTCTTTTTAATAGTTTTTTATATTTTAACAAGTTTTTTTATATTGTTGTAAGCCTCCCAGAGTCCCTTGGGAGTTGGGCGGCATAGAAATACAAATAAACTTAAACTTAAACTCTCTCTCTCTCAGCCCAACCCATCTCACAGGGTTGTTGTGGAAAAAATAGGAAAAGGAATATTAGGTATGTTTGCCGCTTTATAATAAAGGTGGGATACAAATAAATAAATAAGTAGAGCACAAATAGTGTAAGGTCTTGAATTCACACCTCACTGTATACAGTACCAATGTACTGTGGTACAAGTACCACAAGTATCTGTGGCAGAGAAGATCAATGTTTCTCAACCTTGGCAACTACCTGAAGTGTGGCTTTCTGTACCCAGAATTTTCCAGCCAGTATGGTCCTTCTTGAGAATTTTGGGAGTTGGAAGTCCATACAGCTGAAAGTTGCTAAGGTTGTAAAAGAGTATAGTAGATGATCTCCAAGATTCTTTCCATTCTAGGATTCGATGGGCTTTTAAGAGATAATGGCTAGCTTATTGTCATCTCCTCCAAAAATTTCAATGCTAGAACTACAGAGACAGATTTGTGAGGCATTTTGAGAATGAAATCACTTACCGTATTTTTCAGACTATAAGACGCACCGGTGTATAAGACGCACAAAGATTTCGAAGAGGTAAGTAAGGGGAAAAAAAGTGTTTGCCCTCCCCCAACCCCCAGGAGCACTCTGCAGACCTCCCAAACCCTCTGCCCACCCCGTTTTCACGCAGGGCGGGGCTTCGGGAGGCCAAAAATAGCTGTATTCGGTGTATAAGATGCACCAACATTTCCACCCTCTTTTAGGGGGGGGGGAAGTGCGTCTTATGCTCCGAAAAATACGGTATCTTCATGCTAACCTGACTTCAGTTCTTTATACAGTTTGCTATAAAATGTCCTGTGCACTATCTTGTCTACATCTGCGGGATCACTTTCAGTTCAAGAAATCCAAAGAAGAAAGACATTTGTAGCTCTCTGGCCCATCATCTGAGCTCATTTGTACTTGCCAAAAGCGAAGGACTGGGTAAATCCAGAAAATAGATACATGGGTACATGATGGAATGGTACCATTGATCTTCAAGAAGGCAATGTTCTTTTTGAAGGAGGCTTCCCCAGTTGCAGGGAACGTTGCCAATTATTCCTCTATTAACAATGCCCCTTAAACAAACTCTTTAAGAGAATGCTGTCTGTGCAGCTGCAGATGTACTTGGATATGCTGAACTTTTCAGTCTAGGGCAGGGGTGAAATCTACTTACCTTCCCTACCGGTTCGGAAGCAGAACGCTTTGCGCATGCGCAGAGGGTTAAAAACAAGAAAATGGCAACGTCCAGGCGAGTGGGTGGAGCCTCGTGCTGCCGCCGCTACCAGTTCTTCAAACCACCGGCGGCCGCTGCTACCGGTATGCCCGGACCGGGCCAAACCGGTAGCATCCCTGGTCTAGGGGCTCTGGTTCACACTGCCCTGATCGTCACAACAGATGTCCTCTTAAGGAAGTGCAATTCTTTTGAAACTATTTGATCTTTCTGCAACCTTTGATCCTGCCACCCAGGGCTCCTTCTGGTTATTTATGTAAATTAGAGGCACTCTTATGTTGTAAGGTTCTGATCTTACTTGCAGTGATGGTATCAGAAAGTAGTACAGGTAGTCCTCAACTTACGACCACAATTAATCCCAATACTTCTGTTGCTAACTGAGACATTTGTTAAGTGAGTTTTGTCCCATTTTATGACTTTTCTTTCCACAGTTGTTAAGTGAATCACTGCCTTTGTTAAGTTAGTAACATGGTTGTTAAAAGAATCTGGCTTCCCCATTGACTTTGCTTGTAAAAAGGCCGCAAAAGATGATCACATGACCCTGGGATAATGCAAACGTAATAAATATGAATCAGTTGCCAAGTGTCTGAATTTTGATCATGTGACTATGGGGATACTGCAATGGTCGTAAGTCACTTTTTTCAATGCCGTTGTAATTTTGAATGGTCACTAAATGAACTATTGTAAGTCGAGGACTGCCTGTAAGAAATGACCATGCTACCATGTGGACCGGCAGCTGCAATACAAGACAGTAAAAGGCATTATTTTACCTTCACTATTATTGAAATATACATGAAGATACTGAGAATAGTGATCAGGTATTTTGGAGCTGGATGTCATTAATATGCCAAAGATAGTCTATTTTTCCACATCTCAATCACTTCTCCACAAAAACAGAACCCATTCTGCAAAACCGCCCAATATACACAGCCCTTAAATCTTAATGTGACAGCAGACTGTCTGTTCTTTTGCTAAAAATACATCTTTTCAAACATTGGTTTGGGATCTGACCCCTTATGACTGAAATTCTGTGCAAATAGAAAATGCACTCCTTTAATGCTAGACATTTGTTCCATTACAGATGGTACTTGTGAGACTGAAGACTTTTTATATACAACAATTGGCCCAATACAGAGAAGTTGAGATAGTTACAGATTAAATGTATCAGGCCAGGCCTGGAGAACATCAGGTTCAAATCCACATTCATCTATGAAGTTGAGATGTTTCTAGGATATCAACTCAGCCTAGTCTAAGATAAAAGATTGTTGGTGTACATAACAGGAGACTGGGGGGGGGGGGGGGGGGGACAACAATTCGCTATATTCCTTGGAGGAAAGGTAGGATAAGCTTGTGATAAATAACTATTGGGAAGAGCATACATAAACCATGCAATCAACGTAGTTTTCATCTCTTCATTATGATTCCTTTGTGAGCTGGGCAAAGAAATAAAAAAGTGCCATATATTTAGATCTGTAGAATTAGCAGAGGTAGTGGTTGTGCGTGCATACATGCATGCATGCCAACTAAGAACAAGGACTTGCTGGTGTGACTTGAGTGATAAAGCGCCTTCACAGAAAGTTTTTAAAAGTCCTGAGAAGTTTTACTCCACTCAAAGATGGCCACTCAAAGAATAACTATCATGTTTCAAAACCAACAGGGCTTCCTGAGATACAAGAGCTGTGGGTTTGTATACAGTGAACTCAAGTGTAACAAACAGTGAGCTTTCAGTTCATCTTTCTCCCTTGCAGCTTCCCCCAGATCTGTCCCAGAAAATCCTCCTCTCCTCCTCACAGATTTCAGGGAGTCATAGAACTGCTGGGAATCAAATCCTTTTGCAATGAATGGCATTCTAAATCTTTTTCAAGTGTACAAATGAAAAGAAAACCAGGATTTTACTAATGTTCCAGCAAGAAGTTGAATTCACAGCAGACTAATAATAGGATTACTGCAATATGATCTATTTGGGGCTACCCTTGAAGACCATCCTAAAGTTAGAATGGCATGCAGTGATGGGCGCCCCTATGTTTACCCAGCTCATACACCTTTTGCGCAAACAGTTTCTGGGTGCAATTCAAGGTGCTGGTTATTACTTTAAACCCCAAATGGCACAGTTTCAAGTTATTTGCAGGTAGTCTCTCCCAAAGAATATCTGTCAGTCTACCAGACCAGACAAGGTAGGCATGCTGCTAGTGCTTTCCGTAAGATGTTGCCGTCTTATGGTACCTAGGAAATATGCCTTTTCCATGGCAGAACTGAAGAAGCTTCTTGGATGAGAAGTAAAACATCTTCAAGGAAAAACAGTTGCCTTTTGAAAAAGCACCTTTGGGAAAAATCAGCAGTAAGTATCTCACAGTCAAAGTGTTCATTTGACAGAGCTTCAGGCTGTTAAAAAGATATAATTGAACGTGGCAAGTATAAACCATAGCAAGTACAGCCTCATGTTTTTCAAATACTACAATGGCAGTCCTAGTCCCAATAATCTGGCAAAATAAGTCTCATGAGCACTAAAGCAAGGCAAGATAAATTCAGAATAGACCTCAACACCAGCCAAAAGAGAATCCCTACACACAATGATATCATAACCCCACAGGTGGGGATGCCAGGTGTCCTTCAGTAGCTTCTGAAAAGAAATTTAAGTACTAGAATACCTAATTGTGTGTTAGCTTTTCCAGGGAAGATAATTCAAAACAAATCTAACTCAACACCCTGACTATTCTCCCAGGGGTTGGGGGCAGGTTAGTTGCCAAACCCCCACTTGATGGGCTTTGTGGATTTGTTTGCTTGTTAAAGCACATTAAAATTAAGTTCAGATTCAATCTGAACACAAGAAACCAGGAAACTGGTGATTTCAAGTTAGACAGTTTTTCTGTCGTTGATCTTGGGTCTTTGTTTGTACCACTTAGTTTGATTGTATCCGTGAATCAGAATCAATTTTAGCATAAAACTAGACAACTTTGGCTCATTGTTTCAGAGATATGTCCTTAACCTAAACAGAGAAATGGAATGACCAAGAGTGGGTAAAAGGGGCGTTGGTCTTACCTGATACGCCTCTTCTCAACAGGAGGAGCCATCATTCAGGATGGGTTGTCCTCATCCACTTAGCATGAGGACCGAGTCTGTAACTTTTTGCTGGGTCCGCCCTCCTGTGACCCAGATCCGTCGAGAACGAAGAACAGACTTGAGGTGGTCCAGAACCCATATGCAGACAAAGGAATCAGAACTCCCCTCCTGAGACCGCCCAAAAACTGAAATGGGCGGACGCTAGCCAGCAAAAAGAGAGTCCAAAAAGGCACACACCAGAACAGTCCGAAGACCGATAGATAGCCACAGGTGGCTTGGACACGAGAAGGGTGGGACTGAATGATGGCTCCTCCTGTTGAGAAGAGGCGTATCAGGTAAGACCAACGTCCCTTCTCCAACGTGGGAGGAGCCATCATTCAGGATGGGACCTACCAAAGCGTGTGAGTCCCTAGGGAGGGCAGGTCCAAGCCCCTATCACAGAGACTCCCCCAAAACCCGCTGACGAACCCTCCGGCGGAAGGCTGCGTCAGCCGACGCAAATTTGTCAATTTTATAGTGTCGGATGAAGGGGGACGGAGAAGTCCAGGTGGCCGCATGACACACCTCCTCCAGAGGAGCCTGGGTCGCCCAGGCAGCAGATGTAGCCACACTCCGGGTTGAGTGAGCCGTAATCCCCAGGGGTCTTGGTAGGCCAGACCCTTCGTAGGCCTTGGCGATGGTGCCCCGAATCCAGCGGCCGATGGTCGTCGCAGACACCTTCTGCCCTAGCGATTGAGGCAAAAAGGCCACGAAGAGCGCCTCCGTCCTGCGAATGTCGCAAGTGCGGTCAATGTAAATGCGAACTGCTCAACGGACGTCCAGCGTGTGCCAGACTTTCTCCGAAGGGCGCGAGGGATTTGAACAGAAGTCGGGCAACACCAGCTCCTGGGACCGGTGAAAGACAGAATTAAGTTTAGGAACAAAAGAGGGGTCCAAACGAAGAACAACACAGTCCAAGTGGAAAATACATAAGTCCTTACGGACCGACAGAGCCGAAAGCTCGGAAATCCTGCGGGCAGAGGTGATCGCTATCAGGAAGGCCACCTTGTAGGAAAGGTAACGCAGGGAAGTCGAACGAAGAGGTTCGCAGGGGATCGTCGTGAGAGACTGCAACACTCTGGGGAGATCCCAGGTTGGGTAACGGTGCACAACGGAAGGCCGTAGGTTGGACACCCCCCGCAAGAAACGACGAACCGTCGAGAACTGGCCCAGCAAATCCACCTGAGCGCAGGAGAGGACCGACGACAAGGCCGCCACTTGGCGTCGAAGGGTATTAGGAGAAAGACCCATGTCCAAGCCCCGCTGAAGGAACTTCAGCACCTTGGGCAGAGGAATGTTAGTGGGCGAAAGCCCTCCAAGGTGCACCAGGAACAGAAGGACTTCCAGGTGGAAGCATAGATGCGTTCAGTGGAAGGGCAACACGAAGCCTGAATCGTTAAGATTACATCCGGGTCGTAATCCTGCCGCCTTAGAGCGCCCCACTCAACCGCCAGGCGGTTAGCCGGAACCACTGGGGATCCGGGTGCGTCAGCGGCCCGAGTGAGCGATGTCTCCGTGGCGGGAATCGTCCACGGCGGCTCCACGGACAGGGACTTCAGGTCTGCGAACCAGGGCCTCCGCGGCCAATGAGGCGCCAAAAGGATGACATCCGCCCGATGTTCCAGGATCTTCCGGATGACCTGCGGCAAGACCGCCAGTGGAGGGAAGGCGTAGAGGAGGCCTGGCGGCCACCGCATCCGGAGCGCATTCACCTCTTCCGCTCCTGGGGAAGGAAACCGAGAGAAGAACCTCGGGACCTGCCTGTTCTCCCGGGTCGCGAACAAGTCCAGCTGCGGAAGACCGAAGCAGCTCACGATGGACTGGAAGATGGCAGGATGCAGGCGCCACTCTGCGTGGTCCATCTCCGATCGGCTGAGCCAGTCCGCCTGGGTATTGGAAACCCCGAGATGTGGTCTGGAGAGAGGGAGAGGAGATGACATTCCGCCCACAGGCCGAGTCTGAGAGCCTCCCTCATGAGGGTGCGTGACCGGGTGCCCCCCTGTCTGTTGACATGCGCCTTGGCCGTCGTGTTGTCCGTGAGGACTAGTACGTGACGGCCCGCCAAGGAGATTTTGAAAGTCTTGAGGGCCAAGAAGACCGCCCAAAGCTCCAGAAAGTTGATGGAGGCCGTTGATTCCAGGGGAGACCACCGATCCTGAGCCAGCTGGCCATTGGAGTGGGCACCCCTGCCGGAAAGGCTGGCGTCTGTCGTCACAACCACCCTGGGCGGCTCGCGGAATAGACATCCCCGCTGGAGAGCCGGGGACCGCCACCACGAGAGGGACTGAAGGACAGCTGGAGGAACTGGGACCCGGGACTGAGAGGTGCTGCGACCGGACTTCTGGAAAGGCAAGAGGAACCATTGAAGATCCCTAGAGTGTAGACGTGCCCAAGGGGTGATAGAAATACAGGGGATCATCTTCCCCAGGAGAGTGGACAGAAGGGCCAGAGAGGCCCGACGATCCCGTTGTATTTGGAAGACCAACAATCTAATGCTGTCCTGTCTCTCCTGGGAGAGGGAAACCCTACACTCCAAGGTATCGACAACGGTTCCCAGGTGGGGGAGGGTAGTGGAAAGGGAAAGGTGGCTCTTCTCCAAGTGTTCCATGCCGTTCCAGCGTGGAAATAGCTACCTGGAGATGGCGCCTCGCGAGATGTTCCGAGGACGCCTGGACTAAAATATTGTCCAGGTAGCACTGGAGTCTCACCGGCAACGTCCTAAGGAGGGCGGCCACAGCGGCCAGGATCTTAGTAAAGACCCTAGGGGCCGAGGAAAGACCAAAGGCAAGGGCCCTATACTGGAAGTGCCTACCTGCATAGCAGAACTGAAGGTTCCGGATACCCCCCAGAATAGACTGTAGGGAGTGCATCTTGAACCACCTATACTTAATGTGGCAGTTCAGACGCTTGAGGTCCAGAATTGCCCTGTATCCCCCCGAGGCCTTGGGGACAACGAAGAGAATGGAATAATGTCCCTGTCCCTGCTGATCCAACGGGACCTGCTGGATGGCCTGAATGGCCAGCAGGTGTTGGACCGCCTCGTCCATAAGGGCCTTCTTGGACGGAACCCTGGAGATGGGACATCTAACAAAAAACCTCGGGGGAACAGAGAGAAATTCCAGCCTAAGACCCGTTGAGACAGAATCCAGAACCCACTTGTCCTGAGTAGTTTGTTCCCAAACCGAAGGGAAAAGGGCCAGATGACCCCCAATGGGAGGGATAGGGAGGGAACTAGCGGGCGCGCCTGAAGGGGCGACCCCCTCCTCCTCCTCCTCCACGAAATGGGCGTTTAAATTGCCTCCCCCTCCCGGATCGATCGAATTGCTGACGCTGGCGAGATCCGGACTGACCTGAGGCCCGAGGGAAGCTGAAAGCCTGGTCCGCCACCCGAAAGGGCCGACGTGGATAGGGAGAGGAACGAGAGTAGCCCCTCCTAGAGAGAAAAGGCAAAATTTTTCTCTTGTCCCTAGATTCTATTACGATGGGATCAAGAGATTGGCCAAATAGAAATTGCCCCTGGAAGGGAGCCGACGCCAGACGCCATTTATGGCGCGCGTCAACTGGCCACTGGCAGAGCCAGTGCATGCGCCTCGCCACCACTGCCGACGCCAAGGCCTTCGATGCGAAGCAGGAGGCATGTAGAGAGGCGTCCGCCATAAACTGCGATGCCGCGAAGACCTTATTGAGGTCCTGGTGGGCCCTCAAGTTGGTGGAAGGAATTTGTTCCTGAATCAGCCGGAGCGAAATCAGGGAGGATCTGGCGAAAAAGGACGCCGAAGAAGAAGCCCTGATGGCCCAAGCTGCGGCCTGATGAGCCCGAACAAGAGCCTGTTCGGTCCGTTTGTCCTCCGGGCAGAGCAACTCCTCAGGTTCGCCCGGCAACGTCGTGGAGGAATGAAGGGCCAGAACCGGCACGTCCACCCGAGGGACAGCCAGCAGAGAAGCTAGCTCCAGGGCGATGTTAAAATGCTTGCGGTCCAGGGATGAAGCCGCTGGAGCTGAAGCAGGAGCCCGCCATTGCCGTTGGACGTTGTCCAGAAAGAGGGGGGGTCCGGGCACAAAGTCCACCTCCGGCGTAACCTCTACAAAGAGAGGGTCGATCTGCTGGGTGGAAACGCTCTCGGCAGACGTCGAGGGGCAATCCAGACCCGCCGCGGTATGGGCCTTGTACAGCAGGGACTTAAATAGAGCCGGCGGGAACAGCGCAGAGGAGACCTGCGGTTCTTGGGGCAGGTCGTCATCCTCCGACAGAGCGTCGTCTCCCCCATCAAACTCAATGGCCTCCTCTGGATCCTTGAGGTCAGACTCCCCGGAATAATGGTCTGGACTGGGACGACGAGCCCCAACCTTGGAGCAACGCGCTGAATGGAGCTGCGAGAGGGCAGAGGTCCCCCCGACTGACTGCAAGCAAGCCTCCAAGCCCTGTTGCACCGCCGCTGACAGCATGGATTGCCAGGCGCAAGGATCCAGTGGGATCTGCGAGGTGGGGGCAGTCGGGACCTGGCCAGAAGATTGATTCGGAACAGCAGGCAGCTCGTCTAGGGTTCCCTGCAAGTGGGGAATGGTAGGTCGGGCTAAGCCTGAAGCCCCCCAGGGATCTGACAAACCCTGAAATAGGCACGGGTTATCTAAGGACATAGCCTCAGCCGAGGCAAGAGGGACCTGCTCGCCTGTCACATCCGCCTGCGAGGCCCCCACTGTCAGGGACTGCTCTGCTGCTCTGGAGCAGATCTGTTGGAGGACCCTGTCCCTACGTCTTTCGGCCCACTCAGTGGCCTTGGAGGAATGACCAGGGTGAGAAGAATTAGACGCCTCCCCATGCCGTGCAGACACAGTAGGAACGGCCTCCTCAGGGACAGGTCTGTCCGTCTTGTGGCGTCTTTTGCCACTGGGCTTGTTAGCCTAGCGCTGAGCCATAGCCACCTAAGGAGGTGGAAGATGAACTGCTAAATGTGCTGGGCCGAGGAAGCAGCAACAGTTGCCTGAGCACAATGTCCTTCAGAGGCCAATGGTATCCGCTAAGGCCGATGACACAAAATGGCCACCCGCTAGGCCCAACCTCCAAAATGGCCACCCTACTAGGCATGGTCAAAATGGCCGCCTGGCTGGGCCCAACGTGTCACAGTCATGGCCACAGGATGAAGAACGGGGGGGAGCGGATCTGGGATAAAAAACCCCGATGATCCCAATCCACAAGCTAGCCGGAGACGTAAGGCAGAATGGCCGCTCCTGGGCTAGCACAAGGGCACGCGAGCCGCAGCTCTAGCGTTCTTCCCGGCCTTGAAATGGCGGCGAGATGACAGCAAATGAGGCCGCGCGAGCCGAGGCTTCAGCGCACTTTCCAAGCCTCCAGCTGGGGAGAGATTGCAGCCCCTATTGCGAGCCGAAGCTCCAGCAGGCGCCTATGAGCCGCTCGGTAGCAGTGACAGAAGCGGCTAGAAACGCGAGCCAAGGCTCCAGCGTGGTGACACGGCCTTCTAGGAGGCAGCGCTACGCGAACCGAAGCTCCAGCGAGGCTAGCGGCTGTTTGGCGCGCCGCGGCAGAAGCCGAAAGGTGACCAGGCGGCGTTGGGTAGAATGCGGCAAGCGCGCTCCAAATTGCTCAGCTGTCAAGGTGAGTCCAGGAGCCGCCTGCTGCCGCGGCAGGAGCCGAGGCTCGACTGCTGAGCGAAGGCAAATTCGCAAAGGAGAAGCACTCACAGGTCTGGCAGTCCTTGGTCGAAGCCGTGTGATCAGAAAAAACGCAATACAAAGGCAAAATCGAATAACCAGTCCGAGTCAAGCAACGGAGAAAAGCCAGCAATCAGGAGGGGAGAAAAAGGGTTCCACGTCTGTCCTCTCTGAGGACCGAGTTGGATCTGGGTCACAGGAGGGCAGACCCAGCAAAAAGTTACAGACTCGGTCCTCATGCTGAGTGGACGAGGACAACCCATCCTGAATGATGGCTCCTCCCACGTTGGAGAAAGCAGTAGGAACCAGAGTGATTTCTGACTTACTGCTGGCTTCCCCATTGAGCTTCCTTGTAGGAATCTGTCAGGAAGCATCGGAAACCGTGGAATTTGGACACATTCTGGAAGTCAGTCCATTTGAGGTACCTTGTTGATCAAAAATTGTTCCTCTACGATTAACCATTTTGCCCAGTTAAAAGGTCATGACAAGAGTCTTAGTAGTATAGACACTGTAGATCCAGTTTGATGTAGTGGTTAAAGTGCTGGCCTAGAAATCAGAAGGCTGTGAATTCTAGGCCATGAAAACCAACTGGGTAACCTTGGGCCAATTACTCTTTCTCTTAGTTTACCTCATCTCACTACTTGTTATGGATAAAATAGGAGGAGGCATGTGTGTTGGATATATTTGGCACCTTGAGTTATTTGTAACAATAAAAAAAGCGGCATTAAAATACAATAAATAGTAAAAATATCTGAAAATTGTATTTTTAATACAGTAGTCCTCGACTTATAACAGTTGAGCGTTCAAAGTTGCAACAGCACTGCAAAAAGTGATTTATGTCCATTTTTCACACTTGCAACCACTGCAGCATCACCATGGTCACGTGATCAAAATTCAGTTTGGTAACTGACTCATATGTATGACGGTTGCAGTGTCCCAGGGTCATGTGATCACCTTTTGCAACATTCTGACAAGCAAAGTCAATGGAGAAACCAGATTTACTTAACAACCAGGTTACTAAATGTTCAACTGCAGTGATTCACTTAACAACTGAGCAACAAAGGTCGTAAAATGAGGCAAAACTCACTTAACAAATGTCTCACTTAGCAACAGAAATTTTGGACTCAATTGTGGTCATAAGTCAAGGACTACCTGTACCAGGAATGAGCAACATGTCATATACCAACAGTTAAATTCAATTCCCAGCAGTCTTAGTAAGCAATGCATAGCTAATGTAGGAGGCTGATGGAAGATTCAGCCAAATATGTCTGAGGATCACACAACAGGCTATCCCTGTTATTAAGCAAACATTTATAAAGCTTTGGCAAGCGGTAATGTAGTGGTTGGAAATGAATGTATCAATAAAGAGTAACAGAGAACTAAATCAATTTGACTAATTCACAAGATGAAATGGGAAGCCATATAGGGCAATGTAAAGTTGTCCAACTGAAAAAGATGAGTATTTTATTAGTACTAGGTATATCTGTATGCTTGTCTAGAATCATAACTTCTATAATTCTGAGAGAAGGGCAAATTAGTCCAATTCTGGCTAAGAAGTCAATCTTCTATTTATATTGATAATCATTGGTATAATTATTAATCAAACTGGGAAGAGGACATCTAGGAAACTTGTAAAAGAGGTACTGTTCCATCTCTCAAGGATTCATAAATTAACTATTAATGAGCAATGCTTGCTTTCTCTTCATTCTGATATGGGCCACACAACAGTGGTAATGAGGTCACAATATTGCAGCTTTAAGTAGTGCCTAAGTCATTCATGGTAGGGCCACACTCTACACATTTTCCAACCCCAATAAAAATGTTTAACAAAAGGCACCTCCCAGTGCAAAAAAAGCACTTGTTTTCTATTTTTTTTAGCCACCAAGACAAAAGAAAACCAACTCCTCTAACTATTAATGCCTTTGTCTCCATCCATCTTGATCCTGATGCACCGGATCTATAGAATAAATAATGGATGTAAAAAATATATTGGAAAATATAGTTTTCAAGGACTATGAATTCAGGGGACTTAGAGATATAATCTTGGGACTGATTAAATCTTATTGACAACTGGTTTTATTGGTGTTTATAGAAAATTGAGATATTGAAAACGTGGTGGAATTAGTTGCCTACTAATCATTGCTTAACAAGAATGACAGAAATTAAATTTTTCCATTTTATATAAAATTGAGCTATGAGATTATAAACTGCACAAGGTTATCCAAATGGCAAATTAACTGATGAGAGTGGAAATCACAAAGTGAAAAGAATTCTAAAACTGGAACGGAATTTTGTTTCCTGATTTTCCACAAGCATCTTTTCTATTGTTTTACTTTTATTTTGATAACTTATTCTTCCTGTTTTAAAGAGACTAAAAGGAAAAAAAACCCTTGATTACAGAAAGGAAATGTACTTTTCCTAAAACTCAAATATATCTCTGCAAAGAGGCACCAGAAATACAGTATGCAGTCTTAAGCCACTCTGCATATTTACTAGAAACTGAATTTTATATTATCTTGGACTAAAAGCCGCATAAAATGAATGACGTTAATGTACTGAAACGTCACACATTCATACTAGTGCACTAGCTATTGTGTATTTGACTGCTTACGTGCAACCATTTCTGACACATGAAATAGCAGGTGGAATGCAGATTTTTCCTTTCTCAGTGGCCATTGCAATCTCCCAGCTCTACTTGAAATTATTTATGGACACCTTGATGAATATTCAAACAAAAAAAGGCAAGGTTTTCTGAGGTCAAGCAGAGCAGCTGTATAAAAACACAGTGCTGCTATTTATACATGGCTCAATAGATTACCACAAGCTAAGAGAGTTTTGGTATTTGACTTTGTGATGGATGAATTCTGGTATACTGAGTAAATGTAAATTAACCAATGCCACAGAGGCTGAAGAAAGTGTGTAAAAAATAAAAATCTGGATGGGCGAAGAAAAAAATTATAAAGTAATCAAAGAACACAATTGACTTGATAATTATATCAAGACATTATACAGGTAGGACTGCTGAATTTTCCTGAGCTTTGCTGACTTTGCTTATTATATTTGCCAAATTGTTCTATTTAATAACTCACATGCCAATTGTGTATTCTGCCAAAAACAAACAACACTTTTTTCAAGATTTTTAGGGTAGTATAGATCCCTCTGACATTGGCTGCCCAATGTATCTTTATAGTTCCTGCTCATTTATTTGTACTAAAAAAAAATCCGTAGTTTTTAATCTGTATCTGGCTGGTGGCCTTATAGCTGTAATAAAGTTTTGATGTTGATAGTATTTTTTTGTATATTTGTTTTAAGTAATATTTTCTTTAACAAAACTAGCTTAAACCTACCAAACTGAAACCACAAAAGAAGAAAGCCAAGCAGATGTGATCAATTACAAACTCCATAACAATATCATTAAGCTTTAATAAGTTTGAATAATTTAAAAATACAGGTAGTCTATGGATTACAACTGACAACTGATTTAACATAGTTTCAAACAAGTTGCCCATTATAGATCACTGTTCTTAAAATGGAGGACAGCTGACCAGCAACTTGATCTGACTCAAAATGGCAGATGGTGTCCTCCTTGAGCCAACAAACCACTGACGCCATGCAATGCTTTCATGAGTGTTTCAATGGTTCATGAAAACATTGCAGTTTCAGCATTTGCTGACTTGAAGGAGAAGAGCACTCTAAGAACTCTTTATGCAGTGGGATAGACGTTTCACATGCAACATGTGAGAAATTCAAGACTGTGAGATGAATCATGAAAACTGAATTCCAGTGATTGAACATGTGATTGAATTTTAGTTGAACTTTAACACAAGGACTTATAGGCCTTCAGTGTTGTTTAAAATACAGACAGATTTATTCTTTTGAAATTACAGATAGTCCTTGACTTACAACCACAACTGGGCCCAAACATTCATTGCTAAATGATGTGGTTGTTGTGAGTTGGGCTTGATTTTTATGATCTTTTTCACTGCAATCATTAAGTGAATCCGGCTTTCCCCATTAACTTTGCTGAACAGAACTCCCTATGAAGATCATAAATGGCGATCCATGTGTTTCTGGCACACTGAAATCTTTGGAAAGACATGTCCATTCCAAGCATCCAATTATTGATGTGATGGCAGAGAATGCTGTGATGGCCATAAACCACTTTTTTCAGTGCTGTCATAACTTTGGTCATTAAACAAATGATTGTAAATCGAGGACTATCTGTATTCAAATAGAGATCTCTATACTTGATCCCCTTTCTTTCTTTTTCTTTCTTTCTTTCTTTCTTTCTTTCTTTCTTTCTTTCTTTCTTTCTTCTTTCTTTCTTTCTTTCTTCTTTCTCTTTCTTTCTTTCTAGGGTCTGTAATTCCAATTTGATACTGGCAGCTAGATTATAGCCAGAAATAGCTGCCAAATAAGTTGAAACTCAACCCACAAAAAAGTAATGATTAAATTTTGGTATGAAGAAAAGTCAAACTCATAGAGATAAGCTTTGAACTGTCAGAGTGACCATATATTTTTCTTTAAAAATCATCCATAGCATCGTGATAAAAGAACTTTGCCTGCCATTTTGAGTCACATCACGTTCCAGTTTTTTCTCTATTGACCATGCCTTCAAAGCAAAACTGCAATGCAAATGCTAGTGATGCATCAAAGCAAAAGAAAATGATCACCATTGAAAATAAAATGGAAGTAATGAAGCATCCCAAAAAAGGTAAAACGACATCAAATGTTCAAAAAGCATTAGGCTACAGTCGGTCAATAATTGGAACAATTTTAACAGATAAAGAACAATAGAGCATGTACAGCCTCTGCCCTGGCGAAAGCCACAATTATTACTAAGCAATGCAGTGGTTTAATCACTGAAATGGAAAGGTTATTGATAATGTGGCTAGAAAATCAAAATCAGCATCAAACACCTATTAGCCTTACTTTACTGCAAGAAAAGGTTCAAAGCCCTTTCAATAACTTAAAAGTTGCAGGGGCAGCAAATAAAGGTGATTTTTGATGAAGACTATTTTGGGAGAAGGTTCAATCATTTCAAAATGAGGGCAAATTTACATAACATTAAACTGCAAGGGGAAACAGCAAGTGCTGATGTTAATCACTGCATGTGATTTTCCTAATATGTTTAAGATTATTATTGAGGAGGGAAGTTATTTGCCAGACCAAATATTGGGGGGGGGGGACTCCTAAAAGGACCTACATTGTAAAGGAGGAAAAAAGTGTACCAGGGTGTATGGCATCGAAGGATAGACTATTGTTAATGCTTGGGGTGACGCATCAAGGAATTTCAAGTTCAAGCCTTTGCTTGTTTATGACTGCCTAAATCCGAGAGCGCTTTATAGTATAATTAAAGCATCTTTTCTTATTATTTGGAAAGCAAATGCAAAGGCCTGGGTTATAACTGCCATTTTTCAAGAATAGTTCTTGAACCATTTGTTGAATGCTATTGCTTGGCCCAGCAAATTCCTTTTCTCCTTGTGCTTGACAAAGCATTGGTGATGGACATCCAGGCACTTTAGATAACTTTCACCCCAATGTAAAGATGGTTATTTTTATCCTCCAACACCACACTGCTACTTCAACCAATGGTGTAGGGAGTCAGGCTACTATTTATGGCAAACCTTCTCACAAGCAGTCAAGGCTACCCAACATGTGTGATGGGCTTAAAGGAGTTCTGGAGGAATTATAACATCTATGATGCCATCAAAAATATTGCTGATTCGTGGGATGAAATGAAGCAGTCAAATATGAAAGGAGTGTGGAACAAATTGTGTCCTCAATTTGCTCATGCTTCTTGTGAGTTTACAGTTGCAGAAGCCAGGCAACTGTGGTTGACACTGGTAATCAACTGCCATTAGATATCGGTGCAAAAGATGTTATACAGTTATTTGACTCCCCTGCTGAAGAACTGACCAATAAAGATCGTATGGAACTAAAGCAGCAATTGATAGCATTTGTGGAAGAAGACTGGGGCATACAAATCCAAAACCGGAAAAAGGTTTTGACAAAAAGCTTAGCTGAAGACTTTTGTCTCACTGAAGCAGGGATGGCAAAGTTAAAGGAGCAAAATCCTAATACAGAGAGGTTTACAAAGTTTAGCACACAATTACGGAGGGCTTGAACTGCTACAAGGCCATTTATGATGGGATAAAAATATTTTTTTAAAAAAAATTTATGCCGAAACCTCCCTTGATGCCTACTTCAAGAAACTGACACCACTACCCGTGTTTCCCTGAAAATAGACCCAGTCTTATATTTTTAGGGACTCCAAAATAAGCATTAGGGCTTTTTGGGGGGGAAATACGATTTCAGAGTGATCAGTCAGCTGGGTGCCCTGCCCGCCAGCGCATGCACAAGAGGCGGCAAGCACGGGGGGGGGGGGAACTGATGGTATCCGGCAGCAGCTGCCGCCCACCGATCCCTTGGTCAGCCCACTCTGGGGGCTGTGCAGAGTTGAGTTGATTACCTGTCCAAGCAGCAGACGGAGGTAGAGGCACAGAGCGGAAGGCAGGCGAACTCTACGTGCTGCGCGGGCCGCAGGCAAACCAAGAGCCGTGAAGATGAGCCTCCCACGGCCGGCTGGTCTGTCTGGCCCACTGACTCTCGGCTTTCCTGTGGTCCACGCAGCACATCCAGATCGCCTGCCTTTCCCCCGCACCTCTGCTTCTGTCTGCTGCTGGTGTCGCCGCACAAAGACGAGCCTCCTGCGGCCGGCTGCTCCAGCCCACCGACTCTTGGCTTTCCTGCAGCCCACGCAGTGCGTCTGGATCTCCTGCCTTACCCCCCATGCCTCTGCCTCCGTCTGCTGCTTGGACAGGTAATCAACTCACCTTCGATGCATGGGCTGCAGCTGCTCCCGGACACCATCGGCCCATGTGTGTTCCCCACCTGTGCTGAGCACACTCACCCCCATTCACTAGGGCTTATTTTCAGGGAAACATGGTAATTAACCTGCCCTTCCAGCAGTAGATTCAAATCTATCCAGCATCAGGCTCAACACCAGTAACCATCTACTGTTAAGCTTTAATCATGATTTTTTTTAATCTAAACTGTTTTAAAAAGTGTTTCTTTTATTATTATTATGGTTGGTCACAGTCAGCCAGAGTTTAGACTGGATTACATTATATTATTGTTACTATTATTATATAATGTATTATGTTTAAGATGTTGTATATTTGGAAGCGTTTTATGTGTTTTATATACATAGAAATGTAAAATAAATACTACATACTAAGATAAACATTTAACAAAATAATCTGTTATTTATTTATTAAATTTATATCTATTTTATTACTGTAATAAAAAACCACCAGCTCATATAAAATGATTATGCAAATGTACACAAATCTTAAAATATGCTCACTCTAATACTATTGATATCACAACCCCAAAATAGGCATTTAAAAATCTTATTTAACATTCAGAATGATGTCACAATTGACAGAATGGTTGCTAGAAATGCTATTTTAAAGCACGTGTATATTTATCATAATGTATAAAATATCTTAAAAGACATCTGCAAATTTAGCCCCTTGAACTGAAATGACAGTCTTGTACTTTTAAGTCTGAGATTGTATAGTATTATATTGGCATCATGATCTAGCATGTCCTATATGGCTAAGAAAAATATCTCTGAGATGTTATTGGGAATAAAATCCAGCTCTTTCGTAGGGAGTTCTCTGGGTTATTACTTGAACATACATACATTGACTTGGGTCATCGATTATTTTAAGCCATAGTTATCACTATTACTTGAGTTTATTTACAAATTGCAATGACTAGATTCACCAAACACTAAGGCCAAATCAAAAATTCATTTTTGGCTTGGACAATGTAGTAAACCTAGCAAAGCTGTCCAAAACCACTGGTTTTGGACATTGTAGCCTTCTTGTAAAGCCCAACTTTTTCTGACTCAACCACACAGAGGAAATCCTTTGAATCATACAACTGATAAATCTAGGTCATTTCCTTATAATCTCCTTTCTCCTATATACAAAATTTAAATACACTTCAAATGAGACACTTTCAAAAACACTAGTTATTCTTGTAATATGAGGCTCAATTTTTAAAATGGAAAGGCAAAACTATTTTTCAAAAGGAATATATCTGTATCAATGCACTTGAACTTTAAAATGTAAATCTAAGCACTTAAGAGAGGCAAACAGTAAAAGTCAAAATGAGAAATGTCACTTGGTCTCATCAAGAGCCAAAAGCTAAGCTACAAGGAAAAAAAATGGGTTTTGAGTTGACTGATTTAATAAAGGAGCTTTAGATCATATGGGACCACTGCCAAAACACCTTTTCTCAACACTGGGCCATTTCTTCTTCCGAGCTTGGGTGTTTGCTCTGGAAGCTGTTTTCTGTCATCTTTGTTTGCAACTACTTTCCTTCACATTCTTCACATAGAAGCAAAGTGACTATGCATGCACACAACACATGTGAAAACAGCAGAAAACAGCTTTCCAAAGCAACTGTGATAAACTGGGGAAAATGTGGCTGCTTTAAGGTATTTTGTATATGCTCTCTTATAAAGGAGTTCTATAGTCCTTAAAAAAAAACAAAGCAGTATATGATTCCAAGTACAAAGCCTCATAACTACTTGCAGCATCCATATTACCTGCCCTGGGATATAATGTGGCTTAATTTGTTAGTGCTTATTTAGTTTGATACAATATCTATATTGTTTGAATGCTCAAAATTAAATATATTTTGATAATGTAGCTGTTATGATCAAGCCACGGGCAAATCTTCAGCTTAAACAAACAATTTTCATGTTAGTACAGTATATCAAGGTTCCAATTCTGAGTTATCTATACTTCATATATAGTAATATCAGCAGAAAGAATGAGTGACAATTTAAAGTGTTCCTCTAGCTCTCTTCCTATATACACTGCAGACATCCTGCACAATATTTGGAAAAGGGTGATTAAGGAAAACATACAAAATGACACAACTGATGAACTATATTGGGATTATAAAATAAAAATATAAAATCCATTGATTTTATGAAACAGAATTCATAGCTCCTCACCTTTTGCAAATTCAGACATTCTCAGGGTAGAAACTATTATGTGGATATCTGTCCAAGAACAAAAAACATGGACGCCCAGAAGGGCTGGCAGAAAAATCAAAAGAGCCGCCAAAAGAAAAGCTTTATATTAATTTCCAAGCTTCTTATACAGATTTCAAAAGCCACTCATGCTTTTGGAAGTCAAGAGGAATACACTCAGACTTCATTAGAAGTACTGAGTCACCAATGTTCTGTTCTATACAGGTTGTCATCCTCCATCAACAACAGGATACATAATACTGTAACAGCAGCAAACGTCCCAATATTATGAAGAATCGTTTATGTTAAAAAAAAAAGAGAGAGGTGAAAGTCATTGCTAATTTGGCCAATATCTCCCTTAAAAATGCAAAGAAACCAGAGAATTAGATGAATTCTGCATTTCTATAGAATGCAAGGAAGACAAAAGAACAGTTGCAGATTCTCCCCTGTAAGGCATCACCTTATGACCTTGGGACCTTTCTAGTCTTAACACTGAGTCGCCAAGTTAGAAACCCAGTACCCAGAAGCAGACTGGGTTTCAACATTTGTAACAGAAAACTCCATTATGTACATGGTCACAGATAGACTACATAACTAAACAGGTAATTAGACTATATTTTGATTACATAGTAGTAAATAGAGAGCACTGAAAAATGTTTCAAACAACCTTTCAGTACTACACAAAGACATAAACGTATACAAAGATCCTGGGTGGTTTAACTTCTCAAATATGTGGCAGAAGAGATGGACCCTAGAATCAGGCTCAAACAAATCAAAGCATATGATCTCATGTCACCACACAACTGAAGGAGCATGATACCACAGTTCCTCTGGCCTCCTTTGTCTCTTCACGCCAAATGTGGAAAAGAAAATGTATTTCTGTAGTACCACAAAACTCTTCCCAACTAATGAGGGCTTGAACTAAAACGCAACCATCAGCTCCATTATTTCTTTCAATAACCCAGTATTAAGTGTTTCTGCCCTGAAGATAGTGATTTCCCTCAAAAACAGCTCTGTTCTTCAAAATCTGCCATTTAGCCCAGGATGTTGCTTCATGACCTTAGGGAACAAACAACCCCACTATTCTTGCTGCCAAACACCCCATACGGCTTCCTCATATTGCCAGTTTTATCTCACTATCACTAATTGCTTTGTTGTATAGCCATCCCTGGTAGATATAATTGTCTTAATCTTTCATGAATCCCACACACTTCCTTTTAAATGTCCTGAATCTCCAACCCCCCCTAATCTTACACAATAATAGCTCTATTATGAACAAGATCATTTCTCAATGTCTATGGAGATTCTCAACCAACCAGGTCATGACTGTCCCAAAGGTCTTTTTCCAAAAGGGAATTGGATCTTCTTAAAAGTTTCAAGAAAGTCCAGTTGCCTTTTGGAAAAAGCACCTTTGGGGAAATCATTTCTATCACTTTATACAGCATGCATAATTTCATGGAGCATTTTTATTATACCCTCCCTTTTCACACCTGCTTATCTTGAAAAAGTGAAAGAAAGAAGCAGATCCTTACATGCCAGCTCTCCAAACAATCCTTCCGTCTTGCTCTCAAGCCCTTTGGGCCCCAATTATCAGAAAGGAAACTTCAGGTAGTCCTCAACTTACAACAGTTCATTTAGTGACCAAAGTTACCACCACACTGAAAAGGCAACTTACGACTGTTTTTCACACTTACGACCATTGCAGCATCCACACCGTCATGTGAACAAAATGCGAAGGCTTGGCAATTGACCTCATATTTATGAAGTTGCAGTGCCCCGGGATCATGTGAACCCCTTTTGCGATCTTCTTACAAGTAAAGTCAATGGGGAAGCCAGATTCACTTAACAACTGTGACAAGAAAGGTTGTAAAAATGGGGGCAAAATTCACTTAACAGTTGTTTCGCTTAGCCACAGAAATTCTGGGCTCAAGTGCGGTCGTAAGTCGAGGACTACCTGTAAAAAGAGGACTTTTTAAAAATACAGCAATCGCTTTCTCAACTTCCTTCTCTCTCCACAGCACGCTGTTCCCCTGGTACACAGGGAGAGGCCGAAGAGATCGGGGTTAACCGGGGAAAGAGAAAAAGAGCACTTGGCGATCCCATCCCAACTCTCTCTGAAGAGAGGTAGGAGGTGTTTTATATACCCGGCTCTCCAAACCAACAGGGCGGCTTGCACGATTCCCAGCAAGGCCTCGCCGATTTCACCTGGCTCGGCGGTACGGAGGCGCTTTAAACCCGAGAGCAGGGCGGCTTTCATCGGGGCCACCTCTAGCAAGGTGGAATAAAGGGGCGCTTGGCTCCCCCCGGGGGGGGGGGAGATCGGTCTTGGCGTCCCTCCGCTTTCCCGGCTTTCTTCGGCTCAGTCAGACACCGAGCAGGGTCCTTCCTCCCATCCCTCGGATGTTCCATGCCCTGAGAAAGGGGGTCTTTCTCCCCACCCCACCCCACCCCTCCGACGGAGACTCTCTTTGGGGTGGGGGGTCTCCACGTGAGACGGGGGGGGAAACCTTCGCTGCCCACGTGACCCTCCCCGCGGTCGCCTGTCGCTTTCCCTCACGTGCCTCCCTCCCCAGCTCGTTCGCCTTCAGGGCCTCACCCGATCTCGTCGGCGCCCCCGACGCTATTCATGGCGGCGACGGGGGCAGAATGGCCTCGGGGGGGGGTAGGCCCGGTCAGCTGCCCCTCCGCTGCTGCTCCTCTTCTTCTTCTCTTTCTCCGGCGGCGCCGCGACAAGAGAGGGTGGCGGCTCCCAACGCCGCTTTCCTCCCGTCCGCTTCTTCCCCTTGGGGTTCACCGCCTGCCAGAGCTCCAGGCGCCGCCGCCGCCGCCGTCGTCCTCGCTGCCGCCTTCTTCAGCTTTACCTCACACTAGAGGGGCCCGGCGACAGTCAGCCAGCGAGCCGCCGCCGCCGTCGCGCGCCTGCGCAAGCGCACGCGCGCGCGCCGCCTTACCTTCCTCTCCCCTCCCCCTCCCCGCCCAATCTTCTTCCCAAGTCTCCTGCCGCCACCAACCGCCGCTGCAAGAAGAAGCCGGGTAATACGCCTGCGCGGTAGGGTCGCGAGATTCTTTCTCCCCCCCCCTTCCCTCCCAACAGCCGCCAAGAATATCATTGGCTGCTACGGGGTTTCCGGTAGTTGAAGGTGGGCGGGAGGATAGGAGGAGGCGGGGAAAGGAGGGAAGCCCACGCACAAGAGCGTCTGGGAGGACTATTCGCTTTGTTAGGAGCGGGTAGAGAGGCGCACGCGGTCTGACTTCCGTTTTAGAGAACAAAGGGTATGATGGGGGATGTAGTTACTGTACTGTTCTTCCTTGGTGTTTTTTTTTTTTTAAGGAAATGGACCGCTTGAGCGTGTTCGGTTCCGGAAGTTTGTCTTTGGCCGTTTGGGAAGTGTAGTCCGTTGAAGAAGGAAATTATGGTTTCGATTCTGCGTCTCTGTGTTGCGGCTTAAAAGAAGAAGAAGGAAAAGAAACGGAATGGAAGCACCTGCATGTGGGTTGGAATCTGTAGAATTAAGAAGAAATAATTTGGTTTATTAGAGAAAAAAAGGACTATTGATTAATCGTATGTTGCCCTAGCTGTGAAACCCATCGATATGATAAAAACGAACAATACAGCCATAAAGTTACGAAAACAACAATAAAATATTGTCATGCTGAACAGCAGCAGTTTTCAAACTAGTGCGCTAATCCTTTACAACACTTAACCTGGTGGCTTCCAGGTAGTGTGGATGATGGGAACTGTAGTCCCCACCTCAAGTGGTTCATGTAGAGGAACGAAATTAAATTCAGCTAATATTTCTGGTGTAAGATGAGCATGTGAGCATCTGGAGTTTGTACAAGCAAGATTAACCACCATAGTTTTTACTGGACTCCGTTTTCTGGATTCACAGAACCCCCACGAGCCTCGGGGTTGTGTAATTAAACTGACTTAGCTGCTCATTCTGCAGAGACAGACACACAATTTATTCATCTTTTCATATACTTCAAATAGGTTTCCAAGCAAGAATTCAGTTCATCAAAATAATGGTTTTGTTTCGAATGCCATCTGTGTAAATAAACAGACCAACAGTGTTGATGTCGTAAGGAAGCTTTTTATGATGTCCTGAAGGCCTTCCATACGGTTAGGTATTTAATTTATGGGTAGCCTCAATGTACGACCACAATTGAGTCCAAAATTTCCATTCCAGACAGTTGTTAAATGAGCTGCATCCCATTTTACGACCTTTCTTGCCACAGTTAAGTGAATCACTGCAGTTGTTCAGTGAATCATTCCGTCATTAAGCAAATCTGGATTCCCCCATTGACTTTGCTTGTAGGAAGCCAATTGGGAAGGTTACAAATAGTGATCACATGACCCTAGGACACTGCAACCGTCATAAATACATGCCAGTTGCCAAACTCCTGAATTTTGATCGCATGGCCATGGGGATACTGCAGTGGCCGTAAGTGTGAAAAATGGTCTTGAGTCACTTTTTTCAGTGCCATTGCAACTTTGAATGGTCACTAAATGAATAGTTGTAAGTTGAGGACTATCTGTATAGGTGAATGAAAGAACATCTAGACTAGAGTCAAAACGTCGTCTCAATAATCCAATTTGAAACCTTAAAAGTTTCTGCCAGACATCCTGGACAAGGCTGAGATTAGTCAGATTTGGTATACTATAAAGCAGTGGTTCTCAACCTTTCTAATGGCGCGACCCCTGCCCCACCCCCTCTACCCCCTTCCCACCCCCCCCCCCGACGCCGCCATTTGGGTGCTTTTACCCTCTGCGCATGCGCAAAGCATTCTGCGCATGCGCAGAGGGTAGAAGAACCCAAATGGCGGCGTCCGGGCTACCAGCTGACGGCGACCCGCAGGCACGGCCGAACCAGGACCTTTTTACCCCTGCAGTGACAGTGGCACCAAGATGGCGGGCTAACGCGCGCGGCGACCCTTGTGAAATGGTCGTTCGACCCCCAAAGGGGTCGCGACCCACAGGTTGAGAACCGCTGCTATAAAGGAACCTTGAAGTGACCTTGGAGATCATCCAGTCCAAGTGTTTTTCAAATTTGGCAACTTTAAGATGTGTGTACTTCATTTTCCTGCATGCTGGTAGAGAACTCTGGGAGTTGAAGTTCACACATCTTAAAGTTGCCAAGTTAGAAAAAAAATATTAATCTAGTCCAAAATGTGCTTTTTTTACGAGGCAACTGAACTTTCTGTTTTTTTCTTTGAAGACGTTTCACTTCTCATCCAAGAAGCTTCTTCAGATCTGACTGGATGGTGGGGAATGGAAGGATTTATATTCCTTGCAGACAACTGGTCATTTGCATCCTTTTAGAGGGTCATTGAAGCACTTGGAGGTTTATCTGTGCCCTCAGGGTCACCTGAGTGGTGCAAATGGGTGTGGAACCTTCTTGGAACAGTTGAAAGGACTCTGTTGTAGACTGGAGGTAGATGATGTCGTATCCCTCCCCCTCTGTTGAGAGAGGGCTGTTTCAATTTTGACATAGATGGCTTTTAATCTTGCTGTCTGCAAGGAATATAAATCCTTCCATTCCCCACCATCCAGCCAGAGCTGAAGAAGCTTCTTGGATGAGAAGCGAAACCTCCTTCAAAGAAAAACCAGAAAGTCCAGCTGCCTCTTGAAAAAAGCACTTTTGGGACAACCATGAGCTGGATGACTGAGAATCTCCATAGAAATTAATCTAGTCCAACTTCCAACTTGCCACTGCAGGAAATCCACTACTGTAATCTCCCCAATTGCTGGGTATCCAGCTCTGCTTTCAATATCTCCACCAAAGGAGTATCTCCACCTCCAGAGACCTTCTGCTGTTGTTGAACAGCTTTTATTTTTATTTTTTATTTATTTTTAGTCCTTTTGAATCACTCCCAAAGCACCTGGATGAGTGCTTGCAGGTTTCTTGGCAGGATTTTCAAAAGTGGTTTTTCCTTGTCATCTTTTTCTTTCTGGGGGTGAGAGAAAGGGACTGGCCCAAAGTCACCCAGCCGGCTTTCATGCCTAAGGCAGGGCACGAAGTTTCCCTGTGTCTAATCCGGAGCCTTAACCACCACATTAAATTGTTTTTATGGCTTGTGTGTACCTGCCTTCAAGTCAGTCTTTACACCTGGCAACTGCCTGGACAAATCCCTGCAATTTTCTTGCCAATGTTTTTTGGAAATAGTTTGCCATTGCCTCCTTCTTCCCAGAGCTGAGCGAAAGGAACTGGCCCCAAAAGCCCCAGCTGGTTTCCTGCTTTAAGACCGAACTAGAATTCATGGTTTCCCAGTTTCTAACCTGGTGTCTTTAACAACATTACTTTATAAGTAACTTAGGGTGGTAAACATACATAATGCTCTTTCCTCCTCCTACAGGTGTTCCTTGACTTATGACCATACCTGAGCCCAAAAAATCTGTTGTTAAGCAAGACAGATGCTAAGTGAGTTTTGCCCCATATTACGACCTTTCTTGCCACTGTCATTAAGTGAATCTCTGCAGTTGCTAAATTAGTAACATGGTTGTTAAGTGAACCTGGCTTCCCTGTTGACTTTGCTTGTCAGAAAGTCACAAAAGGGGATCACGTGATCTGAGGAAACTGCAATCGTCATAAATATGAGTCACTTGCCAAGCGTCGGAATTTTGATCACACGACCATGGGGATGCTGCAACGGTCACAAGTATGAAAAACGGTCATAATTCACTTTTTCCAGTGCCTTTGAATGGTCACTAAACGAATGGTTGTAAGTCAAGTACTATCTATATTATCCTTATAACAACAATGTTGTCCAATTACCTTGAAGCAAGATGGGTAGCCTAATATTTTATAAATAAATAATTAACAAACAAACAACCCTATAAGTTTGGTTGGGCTGAGAATCAGTAACTGACCCAAAGTCACCCGGCTGGCTTTTACCACTAAGGCAGGACTAGAACTCACAGTCTCCTGGTTTCAACTTGGTGTCTTAACCACTAGACCAAACTGCCTCGCTTCTTAGAACATTCTTCCTGATACCTCACCAACATCCATACTACCTATATGGGGACTGCAATCTTAATTTGATATTACAGTAAAAGCAAATTGTATATTGCTATATTTTCCCGCTAAAAGTTGCCTGTGGAGACATCACAAGAATGCCAGTCTTCTGAGTAAGAATGGGGGAATCAAATTAATTAATCATTCATTAAAAATGGAGCCTCATCAACATGGATAAGATCAGACCATCAGTTTGCCTTGTCAAAGTTGTCAATAAGACAATCAGATTTCTGTTTTATTTGCTTCTCGAGCAGGGCGGGTTGGACTAGAAGACCTTCAAGGGCCCCTTCTAACTCTGTTTTTCTACGTACTATGTACTTTATTTATTTATTTTATAAGAGCCGAGGTGGCGCAGTGGTTAGAGTGCAGCACTGCAGGCTACTTCAGCTGACTGCTAGCTGCAGTTTGGCGGTTCAAATCTCACCGGCTCAAGGTTGACTCAGCCTTCCATCCTTCCGAGGTGGGTAAAATGAGGACCCAGATTGTTGGGGGCAATATGCTGACTCTGTGAACCGCTTAGAGAGGGCTGTAAAGCACTGTAAAGCGGTATATAAGTCTAAGTGCTATATAAGTCTAAGTGCTATTTTTACAAATAACTCAAAGCAGCGAACGTATCCAACACACCTTCCTCGTTTTTTCCCCTCATAACAACCCTGTGAGGTGAGTTGGGCTGAGAGAGAGTGTGACTGGCTCAAATTCATCCAACCTGTTTGGTTGGACTTGAAAAGTTAAAACTTTAAAAAGTTATTAGCAGCACAAAGGATTGGACTACTTTCCTCTGTCCTCCATCCCCATTTTTATTGATTAAAAAAACAGTCCAATCTTAGTGGCTTCTGCTTTTTCCCAAATGTTCTGGACAAGAAGCAATGGATGGAAACTAATCAAGGAGAGAAACAACCTAGAACTAAGGAGAAATTTCCTGACAGTGAGAACAATTAATCAGTGGAACGACTTGCCTCCAGAACTTGTGAGTGCTCCAACACTGGAGGCTTTAAAAAAAACTGGAGAACCATACAGAATAACAGAACTTGGAAGGGACCTTGGAGGTCTTCTAGTCCAACCCCCTGCTCAGGCAGGAATCCCTATACCATTTCAGACAAATGGTTGTCCAATCCCTTCTTAAAAACTTCCAGTGTTGGAGCATTCACAATTTCAGGACACAAGTCTTCCACTGATTAATTGTTCTAACTGTCAGGAAATTTCTCCTTAGTTCTAGGTTGCTTCTCTCCTTGATTAGTTTCCGTCTGTTGCTTCTTGTCCTGCCTTCTGGTGCTTTGGAGAATAGCTTGATTCCCTCTTCTTTGTGGCAACCCCTGAGATATTGGAACACTACTATCATGTCTCCCCAAGTCCTTCTTTTCATCAAACTAGACATACCCAGTTCCTGCAACCGTTCTTCATGTTTTAGCCTCCAGTCCCCTAATGATCTTTGTTGCTCTTCTCTGCACTCTTTCTAGAGTCTCAACATATTTTTTACATCGTGGCGACCAACACTGAATGCAGTATTCCAAGTGTGGCCTTACCAAGGCATTATAAAGCAGTATTAACACTTCATGTGATCTTGATTCTATCCCTCGGTTTATGCAGCCTAGAACTGTGTTGGCTTTTTTGGCAGCCAGTTTCATTTGTCTGAAACGGCATAGGGGTCTCCTGCTTGGACTAGAAGACCTCCAAGGTCCCTTCCAACTCTGATATTCTGTTCTTCTGCTTTATCCCATCCAATAGCAAGAGCCATTTAAGCCTGACGATCTGCAATTGTTCAGTTTCTCCAGAAGATGTCCCCTTCTCCTGCCCCACTTCCAAGTGGGAATTGCAAACTCCCCCCTCCCTCCCTTAACTCCCCTTTGCTCACTCAGCTTTTCCCCTGTGCTCCACCCCCTCAACTATTTCAAGCTAAGCAGGAGCCCAGCGGTGGCTCCCGTTCCAGGTTCCTGGAACTCCGACAGCCTCTCCCAACCTTCTCTCCCCTTCCAGGAGCCCGGCCTTAGACCTTCCGACATGGCTTGTCCCATCTTTCTGGAAGGGGAAAATTGTAAGCCTTCTTGGAAGGAAGCCGCTGCGGGCTACAATCCAGCAGACACTCACTTGGAAATCATGGGGAAGCCAGTGATGGAGCGCTGGGAAACCGCCTACATGCATGCCTTGGCCAGCGAGGCTGCTTCACAAGGTAAGATCAACCGCGGGGCGTGTTCTTCAGCCTCCATGCATCATAGGCCTCGGCTTACGACCGAAACCGAGGCCAAATTTCCGTTGCTTAGCGAAACATTTGCAAAGTGGGTTTTGCCCCGTTTTATGACCTTCCTCGCCGCAGTTGTTAAGTGAATCGCTGCAGTTGTTAAATCAGTAGCATACTTGTTAAGTGAATCTGGCTTCCCCATTGACTTGGAGGGACCTTGGAGGTCTTCTAGTCCAACCCCCTGCTCAGGCAGGAAACCCTATACCATTTCAGACAAATGGTTATCCGATCTCTTCTTAAAAGCTTCCAGTGTTGGAGCATTCACAGCTTATGGAGGCAAGTTGTTCCACTGATTAATTGTTCGAAGTGTCAAGAAATTCCTCCTTAGTTCCAGGTTGCTTCTCTCCTTGCTTAGTTTCCACCCATTGCTTCTTGTTCTGCCTTCTGGTGCTTTGGAGAATAGGTGCCAGAAAGTCACAGAAGGTGATCACATGACCCCGGGACACTACAAAGGCCATAAATGTGAGTCAGTTCACAAGCGACTGAACTTTGATCATATGACCATGGGAATGCTACAACAGTCATAAGTGTGAAAAACTGTCAGAAGTCCCACGCAAGCGGTGAACTGCTGCACACGGACATGCATGTGCGCCCACCGCTTGTGCGGCCTGCTGGTTCCCCTCTTCCCCCCCCCAGCTGGGCCCCCAAGCTGTAAAGATTAGGGACCATTATCCTACTCCTTTTCTACACTTTGCATAACATTGCTTACTCCGATAGGGAATAGCATGATGGGTAGGGCCATACAGTAGATACGTTCTTGGGGGTCTTTTGCTCTCAATCAAACATGTTCTCCACCCCC